>JAJLVN010000004.1:0-80399 GCA_030570315.1 Pichia sp. NRRL Y-12827
TTAGCATCATTGAAACAAATGCATTCCATTTCGGATAATGGAGAGCAGAACCTAACTTAATGGAATCGTCTTTTGGACACGTCAGAGCAAATTGGCTCATAACCTGTTGCAACGTATTAACTCTGATAATAGGATCCATGATTATATTATAAGTTGATTATTTAAAAGGAAAGTATAAATAAGCATATAAATACTAAAGGCGATAATAAGGAGGAAATACCTCCTTATATAGACAAATTAATGATTGTTATAATAAAATAGACAGATCACATTTCTACGTAATGATATTGTTTCAACAAAATAATTGGCCGTTGGATAATTTCACATCAACAGGTAAAATCTATAAGTGGTTAAACTCACATTTATATAAGATGTATAAGTGCCTTGAAACAAGTTGTTTGGTAGAGACACACCATCATACAACCACCTTATCTGTTGTCTTTGTAGTGGTTCAATTTCATTTTGTTTGTAATCTAGATCATATTTCCAAATAGATTGGATTATATTACATCAGGTTACATTTTTAGAAAACACACTATGTTATGTTAATTCTTAGTAAAATTTATCTTTTACAAATACATATTACTAACTTTTTTAATAATCATAAACCAAAACTTTTTATACCAAGTGTTAGCTCTCTACATAGCGTAATGGTGATCGCGTCTGACTACGGATCAGAAGATTCTAGGTTCGAGTCCTAGTGTGGAGGTTAAACGAGTTTTTTTTGTAAACTGTTTTTGTATCTTTGTTTATACATGGTTGAATTATTGTTATTACTGATTTCATTTAATGGCCAGAGTTTTTAATTTATATCGTTACATGTGATATATTGACCTAGTAAATATTTCTTTTACATTTTCGATAATAAAAATTATAGTTTTGAATACTTTGATATGTAATGTTTTACTTGTTGTTCCTGTTTTAAAGATCATTTTCATAATATTAAGACTTAGGGAAATGATCTTAAGTCTAGACTAACAATACTTGTATAAATAAAAATTTACACATGGGTAATTAATGTATAAATATATTTAGAGTATAAAAGGAGATAAGGATGTAACATTAAAAAAAGTTTATAAAGTACTGAATTATTCTTGCCTATATTTAAGATGACTTCCATTTATTAATATGATTTATAATTGCCCCAGAAACAATCGAATATGCATTTTCAAGATCATTTTTGGTATGAAGTGCAGTAACATGTAAAATCAATTCAGGAACAACCGGGAGTAGTTCATGATGTAAAATTCTTTTGGTTCTTGTTGGTAAAATTTTTGATTCAATGCACTCGTTAATTATTTCTTGTAACTTAAAAGACTCCAAATTATAGTATTCATCAAAATATAGTTCTTCGTGTCCATTTTTCAAAGCTTTAGCGATAACGGATCCTGGTCCACCATATGCATCCGGTAAACCTAGAGTTCTACGAAGATCCGGATTTATCCTCAAGTGTAAAGATGGTGAATACGAAGCCGATTTCACAACAATATAATTCTCTAATTCTTTTGAATTGGCAAAAAGTGAATGCAAGAAGCGTCCATTATCATGTAATGGTTTGATAAATGGATTTATTTGACCTTCTTTTTCATTTTCTGCCAAGTGTTGAAGAACAGTGGAAGCTGCTTTGGCAACATATGGGGGTAAAGCGGCTGAAAAAACATAAGCATTAGATGTTAAAATTTGATGATAAATCATATCTTTATCACCGAGGCAAAAACCACCGCTTGTACCAAAGGCACGAGCCATACTACCAATAGTAATTTCGATTTCACTTCTCGAAATATTAAATACTTCAGCTAAACCACGACCATTATTACCTAAAGTACCGATTGATGATGATTCATCTAAAATCAATCTAAACTTATACCTATTTTTAATTTCTACCAGCCGTTTTAAATCAGGAGAGTCGCCGAAATTTTCTGATAATCCTTCTGTAACAATAAACCGTCTGTTAAGTGGACCATCCTTTAAATCCTCTTCTAGATTCTCCAAAATATTTTCTAGATGATCTAAATCATTATGATTATACCATTCGATATTACATCTTGAAATAAGAGCAGCCTTTTGTAATGCAAGATTTGCACCACCATCAACAATCACGATATCACCTCTTTTAAGAAAACATGGTAAAACAGAAATTGGTGTTGAAAGATCTTGACCATAGATTATACTATCTTCGGATCCCAAGAAATTTGCCAAATCTTCACGAAATCTAACATGCACACTTTGAGTACCATAGAAATTTGGGGGACCACAGGCACCAACTCCAACATCTCTGATACATTCGATAGAGTTAGCTTTAACTCTCGAGTCCATACTCATGCCAAGAAAATCAAGGGATGCAAAGTTAATGACATTTTTATGAACAGTATTCTTGTTATGGACTGTAACCATTTTGGTAACTGGCCCTTCAATTGAAGGGTTTGTTTCCACCTGCCATTTTTCATCAGGTCTCACATTAACAACGATTGGTTCAGGTTTCCAGTCATCAATTAAATCTTCCGTTTCTCTTTTGGATAATAGCATCTTGTCCCTTTCATCTTGTGAGTATCTTGAAGCAAGAAAATATTTAATGGCAAACAATGCTAAAAGAGCCTCTAACATAGTTCTCCACGGATCATTTTTATGAGAAGCCTTGATATAATTAATAATTAAAGCACCACCTGGTAGCTTGATTAAAAACTCATTGACATTAGAAGATATTTCATTGGTTTTATATGCGAGTCCGACCAAAAAATTAGTTGGTTCCGTATTCTGAGTTATTGAATCAGACATACTTAATAGTGTATATAAATGTGAAAGAGTATTCGATTGGTTCTTCCTAAATACTAAAAGGAATTAGAACAGTCAACAACAAACAACAAAAGTTTTGACAAATATTTCGCATTCTGACAAGCTGACAATTGATTTGTTCTGCGCTATTCTCATATTTTTGAATGTTCTATCTTTGTATTATTACAATGTTACAAAGCTGAGATCAACCCCACTTTATATAATTATATATAGATAATTGATGAACTATTCTAAGTCTGCTAAATGCTCCAGTAAATCTCTTTCAAACTCATCATCTGTAAAACTGTTTTCATGCGAATCTTCATTTTCAGTCTTCGTACGCTTAGAATCAGGCAAAGATTCGTTTTGTAAGTTGTGTTTTTGAGATCCATTAGCCTTTTCAATACTATTACTTTTCGTCTCATTTACATCACCATCTTCATCTTCACCATCATCTTCGTAATCAGATCCCATAAATTCCTTCATTTCGTCATCAATTTCACTCCAATCCAAAGCCTCAGCATTTGACGAATTTGTGTCTCCATGGAACTCCATAAAATCATCAATTTGAGATTTACTTAAAAGATTATCAACTTTGACAGTATAATCATCTTCGGATATTCTATCCCACAATGACATACATTTAAACACCCAATCCGGATTTACAACTTTAACATTTTTATCAACACTTTTAGCTAATCTGACTTTAAATGTTCCAGAGTTTTTACAAATCACATGTGTAACTCTAGTCGAATAATTCTCTAGTACAGTTGCACCAAATGATCTAGCCCATATGACTATATCTGCATTCTGAATCTTTGTTCTTAATGGCAACACTCCACTTAATAAGAAAACACACCCCTTAAAAACCAAAGATTTCATTTCAGTTATTATATCTTTAACATCAAGTTTTATTTTTTTCTGATCTTGGTTTGCTCTTTCGATTTCAAAATAAAATTCATTGTGTATTCTTACTAAAGCCTGACCCAAATATTCAAGTTCTTTATCATCGTCGTATAATAAGTTGTGCGTTTCTTTGTCGTCTATTACATTATCAGACTCGTTTACCGATGTATTACTACTACTCTTGTCTTTTGCAAAATCTACCTCCTCCTCTTTTTCTATGATTTTATCTAAATTTTCTTGTAATCTGGCCAAAGGACGATCGTGCTCTTGTTGTTCAAGCGTAGTAGTCCTTTCATTGTCCTGTACTGCTAATAAATTAAAATTATCACCGCTTTCATTCAGCTCTGACAATATTTCAACCGGCGAAGAAGACGTGTCACTTATAGCTGTATTTACTTCATCCTTTTGATCCTTATCCTTTTTATTTTCCTCGCCACCACTGCTATCAGAGTCATCATCTACTATTGCATTTTCTTCGATGTGTTCACCTTCATTAATAATTTTTTCCTCCAAAATACTAACAGATTTTCTTCTCTTTGATGGACCCAGCAGAGATTGTTGTCGTGGTAAAAAACTCGAATTAATATCACCAATTCCAAGAAAAAAATCATACGGAACGACTTTAATTAAATTTGGTGACCAATTCCACACATCACCTCTATCATCAATTACAACAACCATGGATGTGTCAACAGGAAATAAGCGTTTCAAAGATTTTTGTGTTAAAGAACCACTCTCATCTCTTGATAAAATCCGATCACCGAAATAAACGCCATCGGGGTCAATAATCTTTGCAATTGATTCGGCATATTGTCTTGTCGCCATAGTATAAATGTGCATTTCATATCTTTCATTCATCTTATTCAAAAATTCTTGTAATCCGGGTCTAAGCTTTACATAATACCATCTCTTTGTAGGAGGTAATGCAGGTCCTTTATAACCTATCGGCACAAATGGCATTTCTTCAAGAATAAAAGATCTAACATCTTTAACTGCATCATAATTTGGGTTTGTTGGATCAGCCATCCATTCTGCAACAGTAGGATCAACGGTGACATGAATAACTGTTTGGTCTAAGTCAACAACCAATGATAGCTTTTCTTCATTTAATAATCTTTCAGTTGATGAACGTTCAATTGTTTCAGCCTCCCTTGATGAAACTTTTAAGTTTGTTGTTCCATGTGTCATTGAAATCGGTGCCCTTTTATTTTCCTCTTCTTCTTCAATTGGTTGACCACAAACTGCACATAAACCACCATATTGGATTGGATGTGAACATGGTTCTATTATTTCAGCAATGAGAGTTTTATTATCTTTTATTTCATCATTTACTTTAGCATGAAGTCTATAAATCTTCCCTTCAACAAGAGATTCATATGTTCCAACATTTTCAACCTGTTTCATTCCTCTTTCCGTTTCATCTGTTTGTTCCTCATCTAATTCACTAATTGGTATAGGTTCATAATCGTAGTATTTATATGTTAGAATTGGTGAATATTTTCTAATATCATCACCTTCTTTTACGTGAAGCTTTAATACGGTAATTGGATATAATAGGCTTTTTGGTAAGTAAACCTTGGAAAAATCTGTATCAATCATTACAATAATAATTGAGAGCAGACTTATGCTTGTACTGGTTGAAAGAAAACACTATGACAACTAAAGGATAATCATTCAGTTTTAAAATTACTATTCAAAAAGACGAAAACATGTGCGGGTCGTTGATGTCAAATTTGCCAAGTACCTTGGTAAACAAAACGCAAAGGAACTAAAAACAAGAGATTTATCAAAACATTTCTGTACTAAACTAATCAGCATTGATGAAATTTGGTACATGGATATGTCTTAAATAAATATTTCAGAAGCTACAAATTTTACATGATTTTTCACTTTTATGTTGGACAAAACACTCGTCCCTAAAACGCTCTGTCTTCCCCATAATTAGTGTCCTTTCTCCTATAGCTTTTTCTAACATCCTAAAATTAATTTATAGATACCCATCTAAATTTGAAAATAAGAGAATAAATAGTTAAAATTACTAGCATTTTCTTAAACTGGCGTAATTGAAATCCTCCACTGAAATCAGAAAAGATTGTTTATGAGCATATAACTATCAGGTATCAATCTTGAACCCAATTTTTTACTTGCACAGTATAATTAATCAACAAGCTGGACAGTTTTTGGGTCGTCTTTAAGTCCAAGTTGAACTTCTTTCATTCCCGAATTTTCCTCATTGTCTTGAGTTTGAAATTCCTCTATATCACTGAACTCAACATCAAAGTCACCATCTTCGTCATTGTTTGGAAATATGAAGCTTTCATTAGAGCCTGTGCTCTCCAAACCACCAAGTTGAATCTCATTGGCTTCTGCATAGTTTTTCTTTTCTACATCAATTTTCTTTCGAAGAATCTCTTGCTTCTTTAACCATTCAACATGTAACTGCTCTTGTTTTTGTAAATTACAAATTAGAGTATCTAAATTCTTTGATCTGTATTCATTTAATTCAATTCTTGAATTTTCAGGAATCTTCTTTGCACTTGTATATAATCCAAAATCTCTTCCTAATTTGCTTTCGTCTGATTCAACTCTCAATGCAATCCTGGCCTCCTCTTCTTTACGTTTTTTGTCCAAAAGAGCCATTCTTTTCTGAGCCAACTTAACCAAATCGACTTTTTGATTGTCTACAGTTTTATCTACTTGAATCGTTGCAATTTCGGATGGATCTTTATTTTCTTTATCTTTAATGTCTTTCAATAAATCGTTGTTTGTATTTTTATGTTCTGAAATGTCGTGATTGATTTTTTTATCAACGGGAAGAGAACAGAGTTGATGGTCCTTTCTTACAATAGTGTGATCCAAAGCCTTTTCACCAAGTCGACCTTCGTTCACAATTTTTTGTCTTAAAATAACAGGATTTGTAATTGTTTTGTTATATTTTGGAGTTGACTTGAAGGTATAATCGGGTGGTAATGGTGGCATCCAATCAGGGATATATAGTTTCCTTTTCTTCCTAGGAACGATTTGATCAATCCACCATTCTTCTTCAGGTTGAATTTCGTCGTTTAAACTATTGAAAGTACCTTCATCATTTCCGATATATGCAGTAGACGCAGAATTTGCTTTGTTAATTATAAGTTTATATTTTTCTTGGTTTTCTACTGATTTATTCCATAGATTAGAAGAATCATACATATCATGAATACCTACTTTATCAAAAAGACCTTCTTTTTCTAACAATATTATATCATTTCTATCTGGTTTTCTTCTTCTCTGTATTTCCATTAATCTTTGTAGTCTTGTCGTTAATGATTGTATAAAAAGCTCAGACCAGTCAGTCATCAACAATAATGCACTTTTGTTGACTTGCAAATCATGTTTCTTGTTTTGAAATTTATTAAATATACTTTCTTTCATTATTTCATATATTGATAATTGCAATGCTTCTGACATTGGAGAATTTGTTGTTGTTTCCTTCACATTTGATGTAGCTGGTAGAAATGCATCATATTCTTTTAATTCTATATTAGTATAATCTAGTCTTCTTTCATATTCTTTTTCTATATTCTCTTTCCTATTAATTTCTTCAATTGTTCGTTTTGTTTGAGGTTCAGACAGTATTGGTTTATGTGAAAGGTTTGAGTCAATCTCACCTTGAGTCTGTCTATATCTGTCGTTTGCCTTTGAAATTAAATTTGTCAACACATTCTCCAACAGGCCATCGGGAATATGATTATATTTGATTTGGACACGCTCTGTCCGAGGTGCATATTCAGAAAAGTCTGGTTGTCCTGTTTGAGACATTGCTGTGACTATTGTGATATAAAGAGGATGAAACCAAAGGTGGGTGTGACTTATATCAAAACACGAAAAATGCTAAATTACTATATCATCCTAGCACTGTAAATTTCAGCGCTTTTGTGCAGCATGGAGAATCAACATGTTTACCCTCTAATCATCATCACATTTAGAAAAGCACATTTTACACTTTAACATTTAATTATTTTAATTTTATTGGGTC
Organism: Pichia sp. NRRL Y-12827; assembly: GCA_030570315.1. Classification (NCBI taxonomy): domain Eukaryota; kingdom Fungi; phylum Ascomycota; class Pichiomycetes; order Pichiales; family Pichiaceae; genus Pichia; species Pichia sp. NRRL Y-12827. Next base: position 7,697 of record JAJLVN010000004.1, read on the forward strand.
ATATATAAGAAATAAATACAGACTATATACACAGTAAAAAGGTGTTCAAATCTATTGTGGAGCACCTTGAATTGGGTTACCATTTTGATCAACCATACCATTTTGCATCATCATAATATCTTCATTACCAGCGGTTTCAATTTGAATACCACAACCAAGCTTAGAAGTATTCTTAAATTGGTTAACAGAACCATTAAAGATTAAACCAATAGTTGGTAGGATTCTGTGTTCAAGCATGAACGAAACATCACCATTTGACTCAAGTTGACCTCTGTAAATTGATTGTCTGAATTCATACTTTGCACCTAAGACGGTGTTTGCTTCGATGGTTGTTTGAATAGTTGGCATCATCATAGATTCTGACATAACTGGTTGTTGGGATGCTGAAATAGTAGTTTCTAAACCTGTTTCAAGATTTGGTGCAACTTTTCTCCAGAATGATGCAACAAGTGCACCTTGAGCTTGTAATTGAGCGGATGCAACCCAGTCACCAGCATTATATCTACCAGCAAGGGAAATTGCAGCTTGAGCTGGACCATTTGGATCCATTGCATTATAAACGGTTTCCATACCAATGGATAACTTAGAAGTAATTGATTGCATTAAAGAACCGATTAATAAACCATTATACTTTGGACCGGTAAAATCTGGGTTAAGAGCCTTTAATTGAACAGAAAAATCATTAGCTTGATATTCGTGTTCTAATTGACACATGGAAGGTTGACCATGTGCTAATTGCAAAGAAACTTTTGAAACAATATGTTTATCCCAAGAATAGTTCAATCTACCGGTTAATGAGAATTCATTATCAATAGTACCTTGAACTAAAGCTTGATCATTTGCAATGATTGAAGTAAAGGAATAAGCTGGTAATTTACTACCAATTGCAAAACTATGAGCAATTTGAAAAACTGGGTTCATTGCAAATGTTTTATTGATATCTGCTTTCAGACCTGTAAATTGGTAAAGGCTCAAAAAAACATCCTTTGAAACTTCTTTATTAATATTTTCCATAATACCTGGGTTAACTAAATCTAATGAGTTTCTGTGCTGGATAATAGTTTGGGAGACAGATGATAAAAACTGGGAGACTGGATTAGTGGTAATAAAACCTGGTTCAGCAGTTGCTGGAGCACTTGGATAAACACCTGCAAGAGGAGAGATGTTTTTGATATCACCGATATTGGAGGCCATGATTGTTTAGGTGCAGTTGATACCAAAGCAAAACCAAAAAGAAATGTTCAACTTGTACATTCAGTCAGTGAAATGCTGTTCGCCTTGACAAATGCAATTTTCTTTTGTCGTCGAGCAGGAAGTGAAAAACAAGAAATAAAAACTGAAAAGTGAGAGCAAAAATAAATGGAGGAAACAGAAAATAGGAAAAATACAGTCTATCGGCGCATGATGGTGCACGGATTACCAATTCTTTCAAAGCATGAATAGGTCAATTAGCCGGTTTACACAGATGTTTTATATATTCTGCAGGAGATTAGATCCGCAACTGAGTTTAAGCACTCTTCTTTATTTGCAATACGACTCGAAATTTGTTCTTTCTCATTAGTGCTGCAGTTGAACTCTTTTTCTAAACTGGAAAGTGCCTCAAAAACCATAGTCCGGTCGTCGTGTAGCTTATTGATTCTTACACGAAGACGTCCACACGAATTGACCACATCTTTAATTGAAACTTCTCCATTTTTCACTTGTTCGATTATATCTAGTAGCATAGGAGCAAGCTCGAGCCTTGTACTTTCCATTCTGTCTAATGTTTCTTCAATACTCCGTATTTTGCTTACTCTCAGCTTTTCTTGATCATCAACAGCATCCTTAATTGGTGATACTGCCAAATTTAAAGACAAAGTTGGGTTGGTTATTCTAGCACTATCCGGTTTGTTATTATCGAGTTCAACATCCATAACGTTCTCATTTTCTGGTTGCATTACTTGATCTATTCCTAAAACAGAATCGGTGATATCTATGTCCGTTCCTTTACCTCCTACGGAATTGGATATGTTTAAAGCTGCATTGACTCCTGACATGTTCACTGGCGATGTTACTTGTCCTGATGAACCATTTCCATTGGGTGGGAGGGCATCGACCATCTTTTCGTCACTAACATTTGGCTGTTCCATCACTCGGGTATTGGTATACTCTTCAGTTGAGAAAAGAGTTGCAAAAGCATTAGTGCTACAAAGTTCTGTGCGTATAAAACATGATGTAAAATCTGTTAGAAACGAAGAGAAGAATGCAGAACACGAAAACGAAAGGCGCTAAATTTTCATTTCCAGATTTGTATGCTTGAAGAGCAAAGTTATCTTCCCTGACTCAGTGAAGCCCGTACTGATAACAAGTAACTGAGCAGAATTGATACTGCACCTTTGAACTAAACATCATTATAATTACTGAACACATACGTTTTTGTATCACAGTTTTTCAGCAACAAGTATTAGACAATTGCACCTCGTGAATCATAGTAAAAATAACTTGAGTTGATAAAACTATAAAAACAAGCAATTCCAGTCTGGCAAATCACCAACACTAATAATCAATACATCTGTTAGGTATCTTTGTAATTTGTTTTTCTAAATACATTGCTGAGACCCCACTGTGATACTCGTTATTAAATGTATAAACGAACAAGTAAAAATAATTATAAATATAATCATTATTAATGAAAAGTCAGGAAGCACGAAATTTCAAACAAACAGTGAATAAACTATTCAAAAACTACTGGTTTTTATAATAAATCTATTTTTTAGTATTTTGCAGAAAAGTGTTACCCAACTTCAAGATTGAATTAAATTTGTTTTTTAAAATTGTCAAGCTTCAAAAAGTATTTTTGTTTAGTGTAAATGATTGCAAGCATATGCTTTATAATGTATAATTAAACGATTACTACAACGAAGCTGTTTAGAGTTGCTAAATTAAATACTTAAAAAAATTATCTGATAAAAAGTAGCTGAGTTTCATCGTATTTGCATGCATAGTATATGAAGCAATTATATACACTGTTTATTCAATACTAAACATCTTTGAAAACTTAGAGTGAATATAAATTTTTTTATAAATTTTTTATGCATCCTTTTTACAAAGTATGAAATCATATAAGCGTTTTAATATGCTAACTAAGAACGTCAATTTGAATATATGGAAAGTCTAAGCTTTAGTTTTTACGAGTAATATTTGATTTTATAATGAAAGAAAAAAAGATAATGGGAAGTTTTTGCTCACAAAGACTTTTTAAATTTATAGAACACTAATCCCTCTCCCAATTTACAATGAATAACCGGTAAAGGTTGGAATCCATGTTGTAATGTGTTAACTGTGATAATGGGATCCATGATTATATTATAAGTTGATTATTTGAAAGGAAAATATATATAAGCGTATAAATACCAAATGCAATAATAAGGAGGAAATACTTCTTTATATAGACAAATTAATGATTGTTATAAGAATATAACTAGATCACTTTATATGGTACTACATCATACTTGATCAGTATGATCTTATTTCTACGTAATGATCTCTTTTCAATATAACAATCTAGTTCACCATGATAAAACCATATTTTCAATTATCGCATGTTACATTGCAAGGCAACACATTGTGTTATGTTAATTGGTATTACAATTCAGCTTTACAAGTACTAATTTGTAACTTTTTACTACTAAACAATAAATGATTTTTACAAAATAACCAATCCCTCTTTAGCTCAGTTGGAAGAGCGAAAGACTGTAATGGAATACAAGACATCTTTAGGTCTCTGGTTCGATCCCGGAAGGAGGGAGAAACAATTTCTATTAGCTTTGGTGGCCCAGCTGGTTAAGGCGTCAGTCTCATAATCTGAAGATCGCGAGTTCGAATCTCGCCTAGAGCAAAGTAAATAGAAATTGTTTTGTATTTTTTTTTGTTTGACTATGTATGGATTCAATACTACGATTGTTTTAGAATAAATATATTCTTATCTGAGTTAACAGCATGAGAGAATTCACTTTACAACTGATTGTTTTAGAATTACAAATTAAAAGTGTTTTGAGGAAAATTTTAAAAGCCAGTTTTCTGCAGGTTTTAGTACGTGTGCTAACGGCACATGACTACTAAAACTTGAAAAATTGTAAGTATCTTAATGAGATTTTTTTAATATACATAAGTTATAAATTACCTAGAAATTTATCAAGTAAACCGGTACTTTGATCTTTGGTAATCACCTCTTTGAAATTACCTTTATATTTATGAAAAGTGTTATATGGTATTGGCTTTTGGAGATCATATGTTTTGAATGATAATGAGTATCTTTTGGTGATTAGGTCACTGTAGTTCTCAGTTGTCTCTGTGTTCAAGCTACAGTTTGTAAACTTCAAATAATCATCATCATCCAATACTATGTCATTAAAATCATTATTTTCATCATTTGGCTCATCAATTATTCTGGCACTAGAAGCAGTTTTCAAATCAGAATCTAGTTCAATGTTTAGATAGTTATTCATATTTTGACATTCATTCCAATTCAAGCAGATTTCTTTATCTGAGTCAATATCCACATTCAAATCGAGGTCTAAATTTAAATCCAAATCTAGATCTAATTCCAAATTATTATCTAAATTCAGATCAATTAACAAATCATTATCCTGCGACTTATGACTTTCAATTCCATTGCCGTTTATATCATTTAAATCTATTGACGATTTATTTCGGATTTCAGTTGATTCAGAAATTGCATGCAGATCGCTTGCATTTTTTAAAGCTAAACAATGATCGTTATCACTGACCTTTGTATCGTTTTTTATACCCAAGTCAATATGAGACGTATTTATAGTCGAATTATCATTTTCAAAATGGTGTAATCTTAAAACTGACGAATTGAGTGAAGTTGTGGATACTGAGTTCGGTCGTATAGGAACTGGTTGATATAATATTGAAGTTGAGTCATTTTTTATTAGTAATACTTTATCAGATTCATTTGTAGAATTCTGTTCATTCAAACAAACGACTGATTTCAAAGTAGTGGCAGAATAATTTGAACTAATGTTGGAAGTATCAATTAAGGTAACAAATGGCGAATTTAAGGTAAAATCTATCAATAAGTCAACTTCGAAACTTGATATTCTATTTATCACCACTTCAAAATTATCAATTTGCTCGTCAATTGTTGTGTTTAAAGTCAGTTTCCAATATCTTATTGGATTTTTGATGGGTATCATATAAGTGTTTGTGTTTATTTTTATTATTTTTGAATTTGGTAAAATCGGATGAACTATAGAACCACAGATTAAATAGTTGAACATGGAGTTTATTTGATAAATTTCAAATTTTCCTTGAGACACCAAACTAGATTTATTATTTTTAATAATCGAATGTATAGTTAAATCATCTGTACTTTTGGAAGATAATTTGTACACAGAAATTTCAGATTCGGAAAGTGAAAAAAGCACTTTCTTTATGTCTTTTTGTTTCTTTGAAGAAAATGACTTCGAAGATTTTAACAATCGACGAAATGGATTGATCAACCGGTCTCTGTCTTTATCTCTTTCCCTTTCCTTAATGTGTGCATGCACCATGGTTTTAGGGTATATATATCTGTCTATTTTTAAACCTCTCTATGCATCATTTCATGTATCTACAGTTATCACAACTCTTGTTTCTTCTCTCATAAAAATGAAAAATAAAAAAAAACCATTAGTGCGCCGGTCGACGCATAATTGGCTATAATTCCGACTTGTAAGTTTTTATTGTTTTTTTATTACGAACCAGTCTGCGACATGGATCTGTAATTAGATTTTCTTATTAACCTGAACCTCGTTCATATTGGTGTATATGTTACTGGTTTAATAATAACAAGATTAGCTTTCGAAGTGATTTAAATACTTATGTAAAGATGAAAGGAAACGGTGTATTGTAGGTATATTAGCAAGGCTCATCGCAGTAACAATATGGATATTTTCTGGTGTACTGAAGTCTACCCAAGACTATTATTAACTAATATCAAAGGGAAAAAACCGTTGGACCGCCTAAAGCGGAGCGCTTGGGAAAATGGAAAACATGATGGTGAATGATGTTCTCTCCGATGCGCCGGAGTTGGCCATTTACTCTTTTATGGTGGTGGGGGCATGATACTTATTTAAGTAGAGATATGTTTCTCCTTTGAGGTGACTAGCTGATAGAAAATAATAACTTTTATCTTTCCTTTTGTTTAGTAAAAAAAAACAATCATAAAGAAATGACAACCTTTCAACATCAAAAGGAACTCAGCAAACTTCCAATTCCCCCATTACAAGATTCTATCAATAGATACCTTGAAGTTTTAAAACCTTTACAAACTAAGACTGAACACACAAAGACAGTTGATGCTTGTTCCGAATTTCTCAAAACCTCAGGTCCTATTTTACAAGAACAATTAATTCAATATGCTAAAAGTAGAGATTCATATATAGAACAATTTTGGTTTGATTCATATCTTAATTATGATTCCCCAGTTGTTTTAAATTTGAATCCATTCATCATGATTGAAGATGATCCAATTCCAGGTGATTGTAATTGGATTAATCGTGGTACTGAATTAACTTGTTCAACTTTAAGATTTATCCACGCTTTAAGAAATAAAAAATTGCCTGTTGATTATGTTAAGGGTAAGACACCCTTAGATATGGATCAATATTTAAGATTGTTTGGATCTGCTAGAATCCCGACAAATAATGGTTGTATTTTACAAACCGACAAATATTCCAAGCATATTGTTGTTTTAGTTAATTCTCAATTCTACTGGTTTAATGCTTTGGATAATGATAATAGTTTATTATTAACCCCTGAACAAATCAAATTGAACTTGAAGTCAATAATTGAAGACTCAAAATCAATGGATCCAAAAGATATTGCAAAATCAAGTTTTGGTATTCTAACTACTGAAAACAGAAAAATCTGGTCTAACATTAGAAATAAATTGAATCATGATTCAATTAATAAGGATATCTTAAAAATCATTGATTCTGCTTTATTCTGTTTAGTTTTAGATGATTTAGAAATTGGTGAAGATTTAAATAAAATGTCACAAAATTTTCTTTGTGGTAAATCAATTTTAAAAGATGGTATTCAAGTTGGTACATGTACCAATCGGTGGTATGATAAATTACAATTAATTATAACAAAAGATGGTAAATCTGGTATTAATTTTGAGCATACTGGTGTTGATGGTCATACTGTTTTAAGATTTGCCAGTGATATTTACACTGATTCTATTTTAAGATTTGCAAAGACAATTAATAAGGACTCACCTTCAATTTTCAATGACAATGAACCTGAAATTATTGGTAAAGATTCTAAATATATCGAACCGCCAAGAAAGTTGGAGTGGAATTTAACAAATGATTTAAGTTTATCATTAAGATTTGCAGAAACTAGATTAAGTGACTTAATCCATCAAAATGAATTTTCAACTTTATCATTTAATAAATTTGGTATGGAAAGAATCAAGAAAATGGGTATGTCTCCAGATGCCTTTGTTCAAATGGCCTTCCAATTAACTTATTATTCATTATATGGTAAAGTTGAATGCACTTATGAACCTGCAATGACAAAGAGATTTTTGCATGGTAGAACAGAGGCAATTAGAACAGTTTCAGAAGAGTCTAATGAATTTGTTACAAAATTTTTACAAAAAGATATCGAGCCAAAGACAAAGATTGATTTATTAAAGAAAGCGTGTCAAAAACATAGTGCACGGACTAGAGAATGTTCTAATGGTTTGGGCCAAGATAGACACTTGTATGCGTTATTCTGTATTTGGAAAAGATATTTCAGTGAATCAAACAACGTGTATTCTTCTGATGATGAAATTGATCATGAAGATGATCTTTCATCTGATAATTCAACAATCAACTTCAACGATTTACCAGAAACAGTTGAATCAATTGAACAATTACGTAAAATTCCTTCAATTTTTGCAGATGATGGATGGGATAAATTAAATACTACTATTATTTCAACTTCAAACTGTGGTAATCCATCTTTAAAAATCTTTGGTTTTGGTCCAGTTAGTGAAAATGGTTTTGGTTTAGGTTATATTATCAAAGATAATAGAATTAGTATCTGTGCAAGCTCAAAGCATAGACAAACTTCAAGATTTACATCAAGTTTGGAAACAACCTTCACGTTAATGGAAAAAACTTTCAGAGAAGCAACTGAAACAGAAAAAGTTGCGGAAAACAAAGAAATTGAACAATTGTTAGGTGGTTATCCAAGCTATGAAATCGATCCAACTTCTGACTTAATTAAATCTAAAGATGGTGAATTATCTGAAAAAAAGCTTTTCACAAACAAAGAAATTGGTCGTAAATTAAGATTTTCTGAATACTAATGAATAGGCCTTTGCTTTATCACACTCTCTATCACTTGAATTCCAACTCCCTAATCATCTTGCAGTTCTATTTTTATTATCTTTCTTTTTGGTGTTATTTTTAATTTTATTTCTACTCTTTTCAAATGCGGCAACCTTTATTATTCATATTTATTTCATTTTATTCCTTTCTTTATTTTACTCTATTCTATTTTATCTCTTTATAACTGGTGTATAAACAATAACAATAACGACTTAAACAACGAAAATCACAACAGTATTCAGTTGTCTATTCCAGCAGCCAATTGATGAACAACATATTGATCAGGATTAAACATTCTGACAATCAAATATCTGCCATGATAATTAAATCCATATAATTTATCAACAGCTAATTGTGCATTTTTCAGATTTTTGAAAACTATGAATGATTTACCTCTTGTATCTAAATTTGATGTTGATCCTGTTCTAATTTCTTGTATATTTCCAAATTCTCCAAACAATTTATATAAATCTTGTGGATTATGATTAAATGGTAAGTTTTTCACTTCTACTATTGGGAATGACATGTTGTATGTGATCTATTGTAGTGAATGCTATGATGGAGAAAGTAAAATGGTCATAAAAGAAAAAAAGAAAAAGGCAGAGTATTATTTTCTTAATTTGGAAGAACCAAATCAACAAAAAATATTGCCATTCCTATAAACTCTCTCACAATCATCAAACTCTAACACTCTTTTGTAAAACAGTTTTTCATCATGTGTGTTTCTGATTTTATAGACTCACAAAAGATAATATATGAACTTAAACCATCTTCTAAAAGACATACTCCTATACCACCTTCAGGGTTTAAAGAAGCTAGACAATTAAATGAATTAGAGTTCAAAAAATTAAATGAAATTCCATTTGTACGATTATTAAATGGTAAAGAGCCATTGAATAATGTTCAAATTAGATATGAACTATATAAGAAAAATTGGAATAGGCAATTACGAGCCATTACTTCAGTTTTATTAAAGACTGATAGGTTCAAGTTTCGAACATTGAAAGAATTTCTAAGTTTGAAAAATTCGGATGGGAGATTAATTACTGCAATGTTGAACTTAGGATCTAATATTTCAAATCATGATAGATTATTAAACAATCTTTGCAACTATTTGAATGAAGATAAATTAAATTGTTTAATTAAAATAAACCCCAGTGTTTTTTTCAATATTCAAAAAATAATCAAGCGTATTGAAGATTGTATATCATATAAGTTATATGATATAGAGAATAACAAGTACACCAATAAGAAGAAAAGGAAGTTTAAGACTGAGAATGAAGATGGAGAAGATCAATCAGCCGGTGAAGAAGAGAATAATGATGATGATTTAGCAGTGAACAATTTTGGAACTTTCGATTTGATTCCACATAAAATCGATAAAAAAAGTAAGTTTGAAGACACTGAGGATTTGTTGAAAACATTTGCTGAAAGAGGGATACATTTAATTGTATTGGTACAGAATGCAGATGCCATGAACTCACAATTGATTGAACAGTTATTAAAGTTATTGAATAAATATAACAAAATTTCATCAGTTTCATGTATGATTGGAATTTCCACACCATTTATTATATTTCAAGAAAAGATATCTAAAATTACAATAAATTCTTTATTTACTAGAAGTTTTGCAATTGATAATTCAAATGATGCTATCAACCAAATTATGGAAGATTTGTTATTGAATATCAACGAAACCTATAATTCTTTAATCTTTGATCCAAAATTAGTGTTGAAATTTTTGAAAATGAAAGATTTTTTGAGTATCCAGCAATTTAATAATTACATGAAATTAATTTACATGAGACATTATTATAGTCAGCCGTTATCTTTATTTTGGACCAATGATTTTAAAAAAATTGATTTGAAAAGTGTCTATTTTGAAATTTTTAAAACTTTACCTTCAGTTATGGAAAATAGTAACGAAATTTCCTCGAAATATTTACTTGGAATTGCCAATAATGATGTTTTAATAATTGGTGAATTACTAAGAAAAAATTTAAATAAGCTAATTAATTGGAGGTTTGAGTTTAGAAACTTGATTGACTTCCTCAATTTTTTCCAGGCCTCTTTATTAGTGCATAAAATTTGGGATAATAATTTAGAACTTTTTGAAAAGTTATTTGATAAATATTATCAGTTAAGGGATCATGAAGATAACTGGAATGAAGAATCAGGTTTACAAAATAAAAAATTCCGGGTTCTAAATTCTAAAATCAATCCAAATATCTTATTGAAGTTTTTAGATCCATTATGGTATGAGTTAAAAGATACATCAAATAAGAAAGTAAAATTGTTTTTTGATCATTTAATTCATGATGAACAATATGGTTTTATAACACAAAAGGAAGGATTTCCTAAACAATTAGAGAATGGTTCAAGTAGCAAATTGATTAAGATCATTAAATACTCACTAAGAGATCAAATTTGTGATTTGGATTTAGATTATAAATCGTTTACTGAAATTTGTGTTGTCAAAGATGATATAGTTAGTAAAATTCATGAGTCATTTGAACCATGCATTAGAGAAAATTCTTTGAGCATATTGGATGATTCATTTAAGATTCTATTCAACTCACAACATTGGAATAATGAAACCAGTTTGGACATGAAAATGTTTTATTTGATTGAACCTATATTGTGTGAAATGTATAGGATTTTCAAGGAAACCGGAGTCACTGTCAATATATTTGAATTTTATCAAGTTTTCAAAAATAGTTTTTTCAGGCGTGCTGAAATTATTGATATAATGAAGGAAAAAGTTGAGGATGAAGACCTATTGAAAGTGTTAAACAATATTGAAATGGGGGATGAGGATGAATGGTCAAAGTTAACATTGAGTTGGTTTCTGAAAGGTTTAACTGAATTTGAAAATATTGGTATCTTAAGATATGGTAATAAGAATCAAATAATTGAAAAAAATATTTGGAGAGGAGTTTAATTTGAAATAATGATTCAACTGAAGAAGTATCATGTTAGAAGTCAGATATAGAAGGGTATAAAATACAGAAAAAAGAATTGAATTGATTCTGAAAAAATCATAAAGCTTAAACAAAATATAAAGATGTTCTACGATTTGATTTTGAATAATCATGTCTGTGAGATGTGGCTATTGGGTTGATTAAACTTAAATTTGACACCAGCTTGTTTTCTATAGATGAAGGTGGTTCATTAGTTCCCCAATCAGTAAAAATGCCATCCGATTGGGCAAACGCTGAACCGAAGAATATTGCACTAGACATATTTGTGAGCTTGGGTTTATTTAATTTTGGTTTATATAAGTCCAAAGTTATTTCTTCTTGCTGTAATTGCAGCTGTTGCTCCTTTTGTTTTATTATTAGTGAGTGTTTTGATGTATTTGGTGAATCTATCTGTAATTTTCTCAAGGGATGTGTTGGTTTCATATCATCAAATGAGGAAGTGGAAGAGCAAACAGATAACGAGGAAGAGGCAGTGGTATCAACTTCTGTTAAAGATAATAATTTCGAATTATAATCATTAAAGACATTATCTAAATGTAGCTGTGTATCTCCCAATTTTGATATTGATAAATCATTATTCAATATCGAATCCGAATCAATCGAATCAAATGAAATGTCTATAAGTGAAGAAGAAGATTTTGATTTTGTAACTGAATGTTGGGGGTTAAACGAGGTAGCCGCTGAAGACAGTAGCACGGAATGCCTTCTTCTAGAATGATTGCGTGTTCGATGACCAGAGTCCGGATACATTATTGAATTCCGTGAAATATTCGAAACCATTGAGTTAGCATCTGACGAAGAAAGGGATGATTTTGAGTGCTGCCTTTGATGTTTTTTTTGATGTTTTTTTGAAGGTTTGACCATCACTTTTAGACTAGAGAAAAAGGAAGGCTTGGGGACGTCTGCCATTGATAGAAGTGGATACTGGGACTGATAGAATACACGGAAAAAAACAGGAAAACAGCAGGAAACAGGAGTAGCAGACCCAACTAAAATGCTTGTGTCACCAAACAATAAGCAGGACTGCATAATAGGAAAACCGAAATCCATAATCCTAAAAAAAAAACACCCGCCAAGCTGCGCCGGCCAGGGCCGTGCCTGGCTTTTTAGGTTTTCCCACGGAGACTTCCTTTTCTTCCCACGAAAACCTTTTTTCCCACGAAAGCCCCAAACGCGCTCGTTTTATTATTGATAGATCAACGAGGCCAAAAACCAATGGTCCATGAAATGAAAAAAGCCAAAAAGCTTTTTGGAATGCTTGTTTACTTGTAGGTCAGTTGCAAGTCCTTCCCCAGCTCGATACAAACGAACCTCCGCCTCCTTACAGATCCATGAAGATTTACTACCTTGGTATACTACGTCCAGAAACGGGAAACACCGTTTCCCTTGCTGAAACTAAAGACCTTTCCTCTTTCTCATTTTTTCAACGTTCTTCTGTTGGCCAATTCATGTCCTTCTTTGCACAAACTATCGCAGAAAGAACTCCTGCAGGCGAAAGACAATCGGTGCATGAAGGTGAATATGTTGGCCATGTTTTTGTTCGTCCAGAAGGTGTGGCCTCTGTTCTTATCACAGATAAATCCTATCCTGTTCGCCCAGCCTTCTCACTTGCTAATAAATTAGTCGAAGATTTCCTTTCCCATCACCCAGCTAACAGCATCACAGCTCTCACTGCACACACCGATGACTGCTCTCTTTTCCCAGAATTAGAAGAATTACTTGCTAAATATCAAAACCCACACGAAGCGGACGCCCTCATGAAGGTGCAGGCCGAACTTGATGAAACAAAGATTGTTCTTCAACAAAGTATTGAAAATGTTCTTCAAAGAGGAGAGAAATTGGATGCCCTCGTGGACAAATCCGAAGCCCTTACTTCTTCTTCCAAAACTTTCTACAAACAAGCAAAGAAAACCAATTCTTGTTGTGTTTTAATGTAGTGTATTTTCTAATCTATCTATATACGTATCTCCTCTATATCTAATCTTTATATAACCTGTTGAGTTTTCAATAGGCGACGTTTTTCTCGAATTTTCCGACCATTTTTTTTTACAAAGTTTCCCACAGTTTTTTTTTTCCCTGGAGAGTTTTCCCACGAATTCTCATTTCCGACAATCGTTTTGCGCTTCTCCCACCGGGTTTTAATAGTTCCGTCAAATAAGTGTTAATTAAACCTGAAAATTTGGAAAAAAAAGTAAAATGTGAGTATTACTAATAGACGTTTCTTCAGGTAATAACAATCAAGACACAAATGCTCTCTGCTGCAAGACCCCTTCTTAGAAGAACATCATACATTGTCAGATCATCCACTAGACAATTATCTGTCTCAAGATCAGGAACCACAAAACAAAATTATGTTCCTTTATTAACCGTTTCTGCATGTGCTATAACTTCTGCTACTATGTATTATTATTTCACTAACAAAATTAAGAATGAATCAAAGTCAGATTCAGAGCCACAGCAAGTGACAGCAGCAGCAGGAGCAGCAGAACCACAGCTGGCAGCAAAAGAAACACCAAAACAAGAAACTACTGAATCCCCTGCTGTTGAAGTTATAGAAGTTGTTCAAGAAGAAATTCCACTTGACAATGGTGAAATTGCTGAAGTTGTTGAAGAGGTTGTAGCAAGCGTTCCAACAGATGATCTAGAACAAGAGGCCGAACAACAAGGTGCTTTTAATGAAGAAACTGGTGAAATTAATTGGGATTGTCCATGTTTAGGTGGTATGGCTTCTGGTCCATGTGGTGAAGAATTCAAAGCTGCATTCTCATGTTTTGTTTACTCAAAGGAAGAACCAAAGGGTATTGAATGTATTGAAAAATTCAAGAATATGCAAGATTGTTTCAGAAAATATCCTGAAGTCTATTCTGAAGAATTAAGAGATGAAGAAGAAACCGTTGCTACCGAAAAAGCTGCTGTTGATCAAGCTGTTATGAATAATGATATAATTGAATCTGTTGAAGAAGCTGTGGAAGAAGCTAAAGAAATTGAAGAAAATGTTAAAAAGACTGCTATTGATTTATATGCATCTGCTCAAAAGAAAATTGATGATTTCAACAAAAAATAAAAGGCTTGAAGAAAACTTGTATATACTTTAAAAACTTTAAATTAAATAAATTAGATATATAATTAAATACATGAATATAATTCTCTCTTATTGTCATATTATATCCATAATACACAATCCATTACCATCCAAATCATACATTATGTTTCCCTCAAAGTAAACTTTCAGTTTGTCTTTGCTATCAATTAAATAAACGTGCTTACCTTCATTATAACCATTGTCTATAATTGTGATCCCTGCCTTTTCACATTCTTTGAATACAATATCTTTGATACTCATTTTTTCAATTTCTATATTTTTTGTTACTTTTTTTTTAGGTTTACTTAACAATAAATCTAAATCGTCAATTCTCTCTGTCCACAAGTCATTGGTTGTTTTGAAAATTTTCAATAACCCATTAGAAATATTTTGCTTATGTATGTATTTATTGTATTCATAACATTCTTTAACACTTTTTGATATAATTCCTTCATTGTCCAAAAGACCTAGGTAAGAAAAAATTTCAACAAATTGTCTTAAAAATTCATCATCTCCATCAAGTTTCAAATAAGCAATCCAATATGGAATCATTATTTCATTGTAAGTAACAATATCTATATATTCATCCAATTTATACCTTTTGATATCCGCAATAAAACTTTTAAGTTCTCCAATACATTCATCTTTTATTAAATCCCATGATTTAATACTTAGACCAACATAGGAACGAAGTTTTTTTATAATCATTTTCAGTATGTTTTTATCAACAAGTTGTTTCAGTTCTTTGGTCGGTGATACATTTAACCAATATTGTAGTTCCGCAATGATATTTTCATTATACTCATCTGAATTACTGTATTTTTTGAGTATTTCATTGATTATTTGATATGTAAATTTCAATGGTAAAATAGTAAACCACTGAATTACCCACCTATTATCAATTGTTTTATTGATTAAATTTTGTAATTTTGGAATAATCAAACAATTTACAAATATTTCCTCAAATATGTCTTGATTGAAAATAGATGAGTCTTGAACCTCCTCAATAATTGTACGTGCTAATAGGTTACTATCAAGTGTAAACTCATTTTCAAAAAAACAAAATATTTTCTTTATCAATGGTTTTAATATAACACTCTCAAGTTGATTAAATTCAACCGTTTTAATCGGTTTATTGTGTTCGTTATTCTCAACTTTGATGAACATTGAAGAATCCATAAAACTTCCAAGTTTTAAATATTCCCATGAAGTATCTAATAAATCACCAAACATGTCAAGATCACTTATATCACATCCCATAACTTGTGTATTCCAATTACCTGATATTTTCGAACTAATCAAAGTAACGATATCTTTTTTCACAGTTTTACTGGTATTTCTTATTTCTTCAATGTCCAAGGATCCCAAAATGTCTTTATCACTTTCTGTATTGACTATCTTAATGATTTGATTCATAGCTTCAACATCAGACCTACATTCATTGCTAAATTTTATAGTATTATCAATTTCAAATTTTAGATATTTTAATTTTGAAGAATTTAACTTAAAACTCTTCAACATATCATAAAATAACTTTCGTATATGTAGATCCGTTCTACCATTACTGTGTTTTCCCAACTCAATAATTTCTAATATATCTCGTGGTATGTCTATATCATACGTTAATATTTCTCTCACAATATCTATTAGTTCTGGTAGATCATATTCAGATTTGTAGTTATCACTTTTTTCAAATCCCAATGGTAGCCCCTTATTCATATTATCAGTTTCATTTTCCGAATCGGAATATTCCCAGTCATCAACAACTCTTGACTCCATCATGTTTTCAAATCGTTTATTTACGCCATCATCACTTTCGTCATTTTTAGCACCACTTCCGATACCTTCACCACGCTTTCGTAGTTTTGGCATTATTGGCTCAACTATACCTGTTCCATTCTTCCCGAGCCCACTTCCAGAAGTATATCCCATTTTGAACAATAGTTTGGCACCGGTACCATATCTCTCAAGTAACTGCTTCGACATGTATAACTGCTCTTTTAATGGGTTGTGTTTTGTTGAACCTATTTATCGTGACAATTTACTACTTTGGTTTTATAACGTGGAGTATGTATTGTTGTTGTCAAAAGTGCATTCACTTCTCTAATATAGTACTGTAGAATGTGCACTTCAAAAATTCGAAGATGTGGTGGAAAAAGTTCATGCATAACTTATCTAAATCAAGTAAACATAATTTTCAGATTCATGTCTAGTGCTGGCGTTTATTTCTAATTAACCTACAGTGCAGTTTTTTTTTCAACTAATTTCAGTCGGAATGATTTATACAAGAACAATTATATCAAGACGATATCTAAGCACTTTTCATATCAAATCGCCGATTAAACATGTTGAACCGAGATGGTTTTATGCAACGGACATACCAAATACAAAACCATTCGAACCGACATATAAATTAACTAAACGACCATTGAAATTTTTACCATTTACAGTGGAAGATTCTGAAAGATTAGAAAATGCTTATTCAAATTATCAAAATGATAAAACATATAAAGGTGTCAATGTTAATGTCAATGAAGACGGGTTGTTCAGTGTAAACATAATTTCCAAAATATTGAAACCGACTTATTGGATAGGCCCGACCTATGAAGTTCGAAGAGGAATTTGGTTTAAAGATGATAATCAACCAATTCCAAATTTGTTATCTGATGAAATTGAAGAACTATACAAAAAATATAGACCAGATTACTTATTAAGTGATAAAAACAATATCAATGAAAACCATAAGTTACCTGGTATTAAGTTGAAAAGTGAAAAGGAAATGTATCAGCTAAACCTTAAAAAAGGTTTGGTAACTGATCAATGGCCATATAGTGAATACGATGATTTATCAGAAGCAAGTAAAACGTTATATTTCAAAGATGAAATGCATGCAATTTTAATAAATCAAGATCAGTTATTACCTAGAGCTTTACTTGAGAACTTTTCAACTTATAGTGATATATTTGGATTATATTGTATCAAGCGTGGTTACAGGGCTAAAGAAAATGTTGGGAATGAAGAAAAAAACAAAACTTCAAATACTTCTTCAGGTAAGGGTAGTATTAAAAAGGATGATGTAACTATTACTCAAACTGATGAATTGGCTGAACAAGGGGCGTCTTCAACATTAAGCCCAAGTGCTCTATTTACTGAAACTAATAAAAAGTTTCAAAATTTCATGGAAAATGATTTTGCAAATGAAAGTATAAACACAGACAACACCCAAGATAGAGATGTGGATCATTTAATTTTATGCGTTCATGGAATTGGCCAAACTCTAAGCTCAAAATATGCATCAATCAATTTTGCTCATGATTGTAACCATCTACGGCAATTGCTAAAATCAGAATTTGTTAAAAAATCATATAAATTTTCACCGTTAGCATATGATGAAAATGCAAAGGATGAAAAGAATTGTAAAGTTCAAATTTTACCCATTATATGGAGACATAATATTGATTTTGGATTGGATTATATATACAATGAATTAGGTAATGACGGTGTTAACAGATTACCAACACTATCCGCTTTAAATGTCGATTCAGTAACCCAAGTTAGGAATTTAGCTGCTGACGTTTTATTGGATATTTTATTATTCTATGAACCTCGATTTCATAAAGAAATTTTATCAAGTGTAGTCAAATCAGCCAATGAAATATATGATAAATATATGCAAAACCATCCCAATTTTAACGGTAAAGTATCATTAATTGGTCATTCCCTTGGCTCATCAATTGTTTTAGATATACTGAATAATCAACCCGATACAGTTCCAATTGGTAAAGAATTTGATAATCTGAAACATCTCAAATTTAAAACTGAAAATTTCTTTTCATTAGGGTCACCAAATGGTGTATTTAAATTTATGAAAGGGAAAAATATTAGACCAAGATCAGATACTAAGAGATTAGATACTGCTGTTTATCCAAGTAGTAAGAATTTCTATAATATTTTTTATGTTACCGATTTAGTTGCTTACAGAGTTGAACCATTAATTCATTCATCATTGAGTAATATCAAGCCAAAGAATTTCGTTAAAATTCCAGAACAAAATCTAATTACATCAACAATAAAAGACCTCTCCAGTTCTAAGAAGAGTAGTTTATTATCTACAGACTCAAATAGTATTACCAACAAAGTAGTCAAAAAGATTGTTGAAAACACGGTGAACTGGAAAGTATCAATTGCAAGTGATTTATTTACAGGCCAAGAGATTAAATGTGCTACAAGTGATGAGGTTAAGAAATACATGTATGGATTGAATAAAAACGGAAGGGTGGATTACGTGCTTCCACAAAGTATGTTTGATATTGATATCTTGAGTGCTATTGGGTCTCATGTACAGTATTTTGATGATCCTGATGTTGCTGACTTCATTCTTCAGGAATTGTGGAAACCACAGAAAAATGATGGAGATATCATAGGCATTCCTGTCAAATCTACTGACAGTCGGTGAAACAAACGAGAAACCCTGAAAGGGCTGTTTCAGATGTGAGCGAAAATGAAATGAAAAATGAAAAATGGAAAATTTCTATAAAAGGGCAGCACTTTCTTTCTTTTTTCTTGTGTAGACTTAGCTTTGGAACTCTCTCCTTAATTAAACACGACCATTCTAAAACAGCCTGGAGGATGTTTGTGGATGGAAGATAAATTGTTGTTGGCTTTATATGATGACCAATAGTTTGCTGTGCACCATTCTGAGTACTCTTTCATGACAGATAACCAAACTTGCTTATACTGAACACAACCAACAACATTTTGTAAATATTTTGAGCGATTATTAAACAGCTAATCTTGATATCTTTCCCAGCTCTAGAAGTGCTGCCTTTCTGTTTCGGTAATCTTGATCTGCATCATTGCACGTTGCGCCGAGTTATCTGCCTCTGTAATCTGGGCTTTTTCTGCCGCACCAAGGATATTCGGATCAGAACTGTGTTGATATCGTAAATTTCCTGTGGTGTTTCTTTTTATTGAAAACTCAGATGACATTAGTATTGTTTGGATGCATTTGAATATGCTGAGTTTTGTGTTTTTCGCTTCAAGCAATATTGTTCCCGGTATCTATCTTTAAGATGGTGCCGTAAACGGCATATATATGGCGTAAAAAAGGTGTGAAGGATAGTATTTCGAAAAAATAGGATGTGTTTAAAAATGTGGGAGAGGAGATGGCCATGTTAAAAAGGTTATTAGCTCCGTTATTCATTATTCACAGTTCTAATAAATAGTTAGAGCAGTCTTAAACTTGTTTGATATATATTAAACATATATCACCCTTTTCAACCATTGTTTCTCTTTCTCTCTCTATTTGTAAATCTATTTATCATCGACAGTCAAAGTTATCACTATAATGGATGACACAGGCATGTTCTATAAATTTAGTGCTTTTACATTTCCACAGAATGAACCAAATGCAAAAACCGAGTTTGCAAATACAACTGCCAGTGATACATCAAGTCCGGATCAAATAGAAATGAACCTTTTGAGAAAGGATATAGTAGCTGGATTATCTCCAAAAACTTTGATTTTCAATAATCGACATATCCATAAGCAATCCCTCGATCAAAATCAAAACCAAACATCTACAATACCTATAATTCAATCAAATAATACGAGAGGTCACAGACGTTCCTATGACTCAATATTTTCATATTCCGAATCTATGTATGAATCAACACATAGCACGACCTCTTCACCAAATGCAAAAGACCAAGATTATGCCACTTTTTCAAGATTATCTACTCCTGTGTCACCCTGCAAAAATAAATTTGAACACGATAAACCTCCTAGAAAAAGAAATTCAGTTAGATTTCAAGATAATATTATAAAACAACAAAGTCATGATTATGAAAATAGTCTCAATTATTTTTATAAAGAAGATAATTGTCTTTTACCTAGAAGGAAATTAGGATACTGTAGAAATTACAGTAACCCGATGCATGTAGATTCTAATAATATATCTCCATTAAAAAAGTCGTTTATGAACGATAATAGCAATATTGATCATGTTCGTCCTTCAAGGCCCTTTCTGTTTGGTAGCACTGATTATGAGGATTTATGTAATGACTTAATTGAGGAACTGGAAGAAGATGAAGATATAGAAGATAATGAAAGAGAAAAGATATTAGAAAAATATTCCTTTGATGAACTACTTGATAACGAAGATCGGCTTTTTGGAAGTCATGGATCGTTTATGTCTCATGAATTTAGTGACGAAAACACTAGTATGTTAAAAACGAAAACAAATTCAAGAGTCAGCATTGATTCAAGTTTCAATCACGGAGAAGCTGATACATTTAAACAACGCCCGCCTTCTGTTGTTTATATTATAAGCACTCCAGTTACTCATGAAGTTGATTTGAACGTAATTAATGAGCGGACATGAATAAACTGTTTAGTTGAACAAATTTAAACAATACTGTATTTCTTTATTTTTTTTAGGTTTGTTTTCATTTTTTTTTTAATACAAAGTTTACGTTTCCTTTTATTCATATAGGAGCAAAAATAAATTAATAAAATGTTTTCATTTAACTATATAAGATTTGAGCTGATTTATATTTTTATGATTCAAGAGTATTCTTTAGTGAAGAGAGTTGTTTTAATACAGCAGACTTTGCGGTACCACCTGTTGCATCCCTTCTTTCAACAGATTGCTCAAAGTTGAAAGTTTCAAAGACATCGTCTTCGAATCTTGCATCAATTTTTTTAAATTCTTCCATTGATAACTTATCAATACCTGAATATTTATTTTCCTCAGCTGCTCTAACACATTCACCTGAAATATGATGAGTTTCTCTGAATGGAACTCCTTTTCTAACTAAATAATCGGCTAAGTCGGTTGCTAACATATCCATACTTAAAGATTCCTTCATCTTCTCAGAATTTGGTGTTAATGTTGAAATAACACCTGTTGCAATCAAAATTGAATGTTCAACAGTTAACATTGCATCAAATAATGGCTCTTTATCTTCTTGCATATCTTTATTATAAGTAGATGGAATTGATTTTAATGACATCATAAATCCTGCTAAGGAACCAAAAACTCTACCAGATTTACCTCTTAATAATTCTAAAGAATCTGGATTTTTCTTTTGTGGCATCAATGAAGAACCAGTCGAATAAGCATCTGCTAATTTGATAAAACCAAACTCACCACTTGAATAAATAATTAAATCTTCGGAAAATCTGGAGATATGGTTCATGAAAAGTGAACTCCAGAACATTGTTTCAACAACAAAATCTCTGTCGGAGACTGCAGTTAATGAATTACCAATACAACCATCAAAACCTAGTTCACTTGCTAAAAACTCTCTATCAATGCCATATGGGTGACCAGCTAATGCACCACAACCTAATGGTGACACATTTAATCTATCAATAATTTGTAACAGTCTTTTATAATCTTCAGTAAAATAGGTTGCATACATACTAATCCAGTGCGACCATCTAATTGGTTGAGCTCTTTGTAAATGAGTGTAGCCTGGCATTAGAAAATCAATTTCATTTTCAGCTCTGGTAATCATTGTTTGAATGAAAGATTTAAGATAACCAGCTAATTTTTTTAACTCATCTCTAACATATAATCTCATATCGGTTGCAACTTGGTCATTTCTAGATCTACCCGTATGAACTTTACCAGAAATATTCTTACCAATAATTTCACCTAATCTTCTTTCGTTTGCAGTGTGAATATCTTCATCACCAAATTTTTCAACAAATTTATCATTTTTCCATTCATCATGAATTAAAGCTAAACCCCTGTGAATTTCCTTCAATTCTTCAGCAGTAATAAGACCAAGTTTTTCTAAACCCATAGTGTAAACCCTAGTACCTTCTAAATCTTGAGCATACATTTTTTTATCATATGGAAGTGATGCATTATATAAATCCATTAGAGGATCTGTAGCACCGGTGAATCTACCACCCCATAACTTTTGTTCTGCTGGTTCGCCTGACATTCTATCTATAGTTTTCTGATTGAAAAAGATGTAAGAGAAATAGCAAAAAAAGAAGAGCAAGAAAGAAAAGGTGAAAAAAAAAGACGAAAAGTGGAATATTGTAATACGGTGGCTAAGAAACGGAGTCGTCCATATTTGGTAATTCTTTGCAAGCGCGCAAAAGCAAAGAGTCATTTTTGGAAAGATAGAAGAAAAAAAAACTTCAATAAAACAGCTTGTTGTTGGTTCGAATCTCTTCTTGTGCATTTGTTTTTTGTCAGTGGCCTGAGATACCAAAAAAGTAATCTGTACGAGAGGTACGAGCGTTTGAAAAGATGTCAACTTTCAACAGGAATTGATGCAGCTATGCATGTACAAGTTTATTTAGTATAATTATCAACCACATACATCATGGCTACTAGTATGGATTCTGTTCTTTTGATTGGAGGATCTGGTTTCCTTGGCCTTCATCTTATTCAACAATTCTGGGAAGAATCACCACGTCCTGATATTCATGTTTTTGATATACGTCCATTACCTGAACAAATATCAAAATATTTTACGTTTGATCCAAAAAAAATAACTGCTCACGTTGGTGATTTAACTTCTGAAGAAGATGTTAAAAAGGCAATCAAAGAATCCAACCCAACTGTTATTGTTCATTCTGCTTCCCCAATGCACGGTCTAGGTCAAGAGATTTATGAAAAGGTCAACGTTCGTGGTACTGCCAATCTTATCAAATGTGCAAAAGAAATGAACATTAAAGCATTAGTTTACACTTCATCTGCTGGTGTTATTTTTAATGGTAATGATGTTCACAATGCCGATGAAACTTGGCCAATTCCTGAGGTTCCAATGGATGGTTATAACGAGACAAAAGCAATTGCTGAAGAAATGGTTTTAAAGGCCAACTCTCCATCTGAAAACTTTTATACTGTTTCGTTAAGACCTGCTGGTATTTTTGGTCCAGGTGATAGACAATTAGTTCCAGGTTTAAGACAGGTTTTAAAAAACGGTCAAACTAAATTTCAAGTTGGTGATAATAACAATTTATTTGATTGGACTTATGCTGGTAATGTCGCAGATTCCCATGTTTTAGCTGCAAAAAAAATACTTGATCCAACAACCGTTGATTCCGTTTGCGGTGAAAAGTTCTTCATTACCAATGATACTCCATCTTATTTCTGGACCTTAGCAAGAACAGTTTGGAAAGCTGATGGTCATGTTGATAAATATAATATTGTTTTGAGCAGACCTGTTGCAATTGCAGTTGGTTATCTGTCAGAATTTTTTTCTAAAATTTCTGGCAAGGAACCAGGTTTAACTCCGTTTAGAGTTAAGATTGTTTGTGCATATAGATATCATAATATTACAAAAGCTAAAACTATTTTAGGATATAAACCAAAAGTTGGTTTAGAACAAGGTATTAGATATACCTTAGATTGGATGGATGAAACAAATACTCAATAGTCGAGACAGCATATGTATATTCGTTCTTTCTTTATAAATTAAATTCAAACCGTATAAACTTCTCTTTACATTTATTCATTACAAATAATACAGTTCTTCTCTTCATCCTTAATCATACCTAAATTCTCAAGACATTTTTTGTGATACGTATGTTTGCATTTGAAAATAAATAATTCATTCTCTTTGTTAAATTGATGATCAAGTACTGTACCATCAAAGACTTTTTCGAGTTTATGCTCACTCCAAGATTCATAAACTCTGTTACCAACTCTTCCACCCCATACCTTTTTTTTACATGACTCACATTCTACATGTTGTGGTGTCCTACCTTTTAGTTTTAAAGATTCTAAAATTTGTAAATCTTCAAATATATCCTCATCAACCAAGGCTTGAATTAAATTTAGCAGTTCCTTATCATTAGTATACACTAGAAAAATTTCTTTTAAAACTTTTCTAATGTCTCCTAAAGTTGTAACTTGAGCTGATGAACCATCTAAAAATCTTTTAAAAACATTGTTAAATAATTGAGAATCTTCTTGACTTATATTAATGATATACTGAAACGTAGATTGGACAATCCTTTTAAATAAATCCACAACCTTTTCATCGACATTTGCATTTCTTATAATACTTGTAAACATCTTAACAGAAAGTTCAACCACTTGCAATAATATGTTTTCACCAGTTTTTCTATTTTGAACAGTATCTTTTAATGTGTTTTTTGAAGCTGTTAAAATGTAAAATGATAACTCTAAACATTCCCAGAGTTTTGTTTCTTTTTCTGAACAGTAATCACCATTTTCTAACTGGCTGCTTAAACATTCCATAATTTCACAAAGTTTATTTATTGCTATCTGATATTTGCCGTTATAGATAAACCACTCAATTATAATCCGAAGATTATCATGCAGTAAATGTTTAACTATACTATCATCTAATTTTGATAAAGTAAATACAAAATCCCTGATTTTTTTATCAAAGGATTTCAATCTTTCAATTTTATCTTCAGCTGTGTCATAATTAAGTTTGGATATTGTTTCGGCCAGAAATTGTCTTTGACAAATCAATTCTTTGAGATATTCAACTTTCAGATTTTCATTCAAATTTGAACTTGAAATCTTTTTATTATGTTCATCACTATTAAAAATTTCTTTTAGGTACTCAAATTTTATGTGTGGATTTTCAAAATTCACTACTTGAGAATTTAGCTCTGGACATATTTTATTCATTAAAATTGCAATGTTTTTGGGATTTGATTTTACAAACAGTTCAAAATTAGCACTTATAAGTTTAATAATTTTTTGTTTCTCATTACCATCTAAATGTTCAAATGCATCTTCTATAATCTCGTCAACCGGTTTAAATAATTTAAAGCTTGAGTTGGTTTTATTATATTTTTGTAGTTTGACCCATAAATTCAGAACCTCATAATATTTTTCCTCTGACTGATAGAGAGAAAGTAAAACCTGGTAATATTCAGACTTTTCAACTTCTAGCATTAATATGTCTATATCAATTGGTTTGTAAACAGTTAATAATGATTGTAATGCCAGCTCACAATCTTGTAAGAATTCAACGGTTAAATCATCCAGGCTTTTTGTTTGGCATAATAAACCAATCATTTCATCCGCAACACTGTCAGCAATTCTAATAAATTGAAAATATTTTGGATAATTTCTAGATATAAAAATGGCTAGCTGAATACGATCAAGTAATTTGAATCCAAGGTTCTCATCATGAAACATCCCAAGCAAAATATCCACCATGTACTGTCTACTTATTTTCAGTTGGTTTTTCTTATCATTAGTTAGGATTGATGATAAAACATCAGTGTCATTTAATAAATCATCTTCAAACCCTTCGTTCAAGCACATAAATAAGCTGGTGCTGTTATATTTCAATAGTGCATACAGATATGGATACGTAGGTTTATTTGAATAATCATCAAAAATACAAATTTCAGGAGACCCCTCTGGCCACGAAATTGTGGAACCATTGAATAAAAAATAGTATATATTTAGTTTAGCATCAGGATCATCAGCAGTAGGCAATAATTTATCAGTTGGATAGAGTCTTCCCGTTAAAGTATATGCTATATATGGAAAAACGTAGTTTATTTCACTTTCATATATCTTGATTCTGTCTTTCGAACAAGTCATACTTTTGGTTGCTTCATTGTATTTTTTGATATTCTTGATTGCCTCAGTCAATGGTGTAAGGTAATCATGCATCAGAGATGTCCAAATGTAGGTTAATGTTTCAGTAAGATAATATTCTTTACATAACGAAACAGTTAAATCAATATCAAGTTGTTCAATGTCAAGCAAACAAATTAATTGCTCTAGAGTTGAAATATCATTTTTCGCAACATAATAACTTACCATTGCTTTTAAAATTGTTGGTGAAAATGATGTTAGTTTTGACTCTAGAATAAAATCTTGTAATACATCAAAGAATAAATTTTTTAGATTATTTTCACTTAATTTTTCATAAATCAAATCATACATTTCAGGTGGTGCATTAATTGTAAGACATGTCTGAATTGATAGTAAAGTTCTCATTTTGAAATCAAAACCGGATTCAATCTCATAGTTTATATTGAAAATATATTTCAGTGACGATTCTAAAATTTTTAGCAAATAATCATTCATAAGTTCATGCCTTATTTTATTGTCGATAGGTAACGACATTAAGGTTAAATCATCGCCACCCTCATATTGTCTTTTGGATTCCTCTAACGCTTCAACATATTTTCCCTCCTCAAGCAAATGTAATAATATATCAGCCCAATTATACAAATTACCAATGACTAAATTTTTATCTTCAAAAATAAAAATATGTGATTTCAATGTATGAATGGAACCGAAGTAAGATTTTTCAATCAATCCAATTTGATTTTTCTTATAAATCGAATTAAATTTAACTTCTTTTGCCATAAGATCAATTTCTTTCAATAGTTTTAAATCCTTTGAGTTTAACAGAAGAAGCTTGTTAGATTTAGTAAACAACACCACAATATTTTTATTTAGCCATTTTAACAAAACTATCGATTCATTGCATTCATATTCACGCTTATTGATCATTGTTAATACTGTATCATCTTCACCATATTCATTGGATACAATTTTAGATTGAATTTCTTCTACATATAAAGTATTTGACCAACAGTATGCCAATTTTGGTAAATTATCAACCTTTTCAACACTATCTATGGTTGCGGGATACCATGAAGTATGTCCCGACAAACCAATAATATTCCTTTTAGGCCTTGATATTTCAAACTCTTTAGTTATATTTGAATGAATTGACATAAGCACTAGGGAATTCGGAGTTACTATTGATATCAAACCCATCTTATCAGTTAAATCTTTTTTGGAACCAATAGGCAATAAATGGAAGTCCAAAACAGATTGATTATAATCAATTGTTTCATTTAAAATATTGGAAACATTATAATCTCCATAGATAATTTTAGATCTACAATGAAACCCAATTATTGATCTAACACCATTATGTAATATGGTAATACCGGAATCATCTGATGATATAAACCCTGTATGTCTTGAACCAATAAATGAGATATGCCGCACTGATGTACCAGTTGGATGGCCAATGTGGTGATGCGTACCATTGTACTTAAGTTCATGTGAAGTAACAGGTCTAACACTTATTATTGGATCAACTTTTTTCAAATCCCAAAGATTAATCAAACTAGATGAATAGCCGACAGCGAGATAAGTTGAATCAATTGATAGTGTCATTGCAGTTATTCTAACATTGGGATCCACATTTGTTGTCTTAACTTTCAAAAGTAGTGCCTGTTTATAATTGAATAATAAAATGGTACATTTTGTAGTTGCAATTGCAATGTATTCATTATCAATTATGGTAAAATCAGGATCACCATTTTCTCGTCTTGAATCATTAGACCAAATTTGATCTGATATTTTAGTAAGTTTCATCCATTGAAAAGAGGAATATGGTTTTTCAGTGTTCCTAAATAAAGGAGGAGATACGGAGACCAAACTAGATTTTGATTGCAAGTTTTTTACATTTAAGTTATTCAGCTTTGTGGAACTTTCATATTGAATAGACATTTTTGAACTGAGTCTTTGATCAAATGAGTAGGTCGGAGTACTCGAAACATTTTTCCAGCCTAGACTATCATGCATTCCCATTTTATAAACAATAATCTATTACTCAATCCAAATTTTGTATCTGATTGAATTTAACAGTTAAAGTTGTTTTCTACTGAAATATTGATCTAAATACACTGAGTTATAGATACATGACGAAGTTCAAAGGCTTTTTGCACGACCGCGCCTTGAAAAAAATCAAGACAGATTCTTGCCTTGACCAGTTTTGGTTTACCTAAGAATGTAAAGTATGCACTCTGACATTCAGGTTTTTAATTACAAAGCTTTAAATTTAAACTATAGATTACTCAGAAGAAAATCAATATGGATCCATGGAGCACATTGAGTACGGCCACGTCTATCTTTTCTGCTAAAGACCTAACTTTTTCACAGGTTTTAGCTGCAAAAAAAGCTCTTGACATCTTAGCTGCTAACAAAGATACAGTTTTACCGGTTGTTCAATTATGTCTTGCTTGTTCTAACAATGATGTTTTTTCAGTTAAAGAATTATTGACAGAAAATAAAAAGCTTTTAAATACGCTGGATAGCAAAGGATTGACACCATTAATCTACGCAATTTGTTTCCATAATAATGATTGTATTGACTTGCTTTTAACTTTTAATGTTGATTGCAATACACCCGATAATTTAGTCGGCTGGACTCCAGTTATGTGGGCTACACACTTAGATTATGAAGATATAGTTGAAAGACTGGTTTCTTCAAATGCAGACCCAAGAAAAAAAGTAGGTAAAAGTATGAAAAATGCAATTGATTTAATAAAACCTGGTTCAAAATGTGAAGAGTATTTTAAAATTCATGGCTATTTAAGAGAAAAATCTGCAACTCCTGATTTGGATGATGATTTTTACAAAACTGATGCACATCAAATAAATAATATTCAAAATTTGAGTAGTCTTTCAATCAACAATGCTAGCAATACAGATAATTGCAAGGAAAACAAGTTTGTCGATAATGAAGACGTGATTTTTGATGTAACATTTAACACAACACTTTTTAACTTCAATATAGTTCAAGATAAACAATATATCAAGTTCAACGATGAAAGTATCAGACCAATAATGGATTATATTTTTAAATTACCAACCACATACTCTACAAAACCACTATATCCGTCATCAATATTATTTCAATGTTTAAGATATGCCGAATATAAGTTACAAAATTCAGGTTTGGTTCGAAATATGACAGATCTTTATATCACAAGAATTAGAAATATTACTGGAACAAAAAGTGGAATTGTTCAGTTCTGTGGTGAAAAGGAGAGAAAGGAAAGGGAAAAACAGAAGAAGAGAGATAAAGATACAACGCCAGATCCACAACCTGTTGATATTGTTTCTATTGGTTATTGGATTTCTGCATTAAATCATTTATATTACTTTTTAATTCGTGATACTGCATGTAATTTTCTCTCAAAATATCCCCAGATTCTACAAGAATTAATCTCATGTTTACAATCACTAATTTACAAAATGGCATTCACACTAGATGCAAAACTTGAATTATTGTTAGAACCATGCATCTTGGAATACAATAGTGTACCCGATGTGGATGTCATTTACAAAAATGACTGGAAAATTTTTAAGAATAAGAACAAAAACCCTAAAACTTCATATGAAGAGATTATTGACATGTTATACCCACCTTCATATATTGAACAAATGAAACCATCTCCACTGAAGGTCATTCAAACGTTAGGGGCATTGCTTTATGTGTTAGAACTCTTTTACATCAATGATATATTTAAACAACAATGTTTAAGTTCAGTTTTATATTTTATTGGATGTAATCTTTTCAATAAGGTTTTATCAACCAAAAAGTATTGCTCAAGAGTAAAAGCAATGGAAATTCGTTTAAATTTATCATATATCCAAGATTGGTTAAGGGCAAATAATTTACAACCATTTATTGAAGAAGATGGCAACTTTAGCACTGTGCTTTCATGGAAAGGTGATGGATTTCCGGATAATTTAGTTGATAAAGCAACTGGATATTTGTCCAATGTTTGTAGATTTAATGGAGATGAAAGAGATCCAAGAGATGCAACATATTATATGAATCCATTATTTAAGATTGGTCAATATTCATTACAACCATTAGTTGAATTAGCTGAATGGTTACAAGTTTTAACGGGCATTCAAGATCTTGAAGGGCTGAAAGATATTGTTAGCAAATTTGATGTTTTATCATCATCTACAATGGTCCAATGTATACGAAATTATCATTATGAAGTTGATGAAAAGAAGTTTTCTAAATCTTTGAAGAAATGGTTAAAAGAGAATCCTCATAATGAAGAAGATGAATTACAATATAAAGGTATATTTTATAAAGATCTGACTAAACTAGTCTTGAACCAAGGTCAAGTTTTTCCAGTTTCATTACCAAAATCCATTCAAATCCTTCATCAATATGGTGCTGATTTTAAACATGTTGATAATCGTAAGCTGATGGCATACCAACCACATATTTCGCTAGATATCAGAGATGAGATTGAAACACTTGTTGATGAGAATGATGGAAGGCACGATGAAAACTATCTTAGCGATAGAGAATCTAGTGATATGTCAGAGGAACAAGAAGAAGAACAAGAAGAAGAAGAAAACAAAGAAGGAAATAGTGGTGGAAGCAGTTATCAAATAACTGATAATGAGTGGGCTGCTAATAGTGCACACCAAAATACGGAAAATGACGCTCCTACAGCTACATCTACTGTTTTTGAAGCCACTCGGGGTGGTGAAAAAAGAAGTGATCTCTTTTCCGAGTTGAGTATGCCTACCACCGTTGCCCACAAGACTTGGAACGATGGAAGCAATCCATGGGCGTAAAATACTATTATATACAATTTCTTTTTACTATTAATGTGTAGATTCTGATGTAGAAATGTGAGATCTAGAAGATAAGATAAACTGTGTTTCGCAGGTATAAACAGTAAATGAAAATTAAAATCGTTTATTTCACACTCGCTTTGCCATGTGGAGAGAGGCATATACACATTTTTGCTTTTACTTTTGTTTTTGTAATTCAATCAACTTTTTCTGAATCGATTCTTAAGCAGCTTGTTTCTGTACAGATAACTATGGACAACGAACCACAACTAGTTCCCATGCGTGGTGATCAAAGCTTACACAAGGCTAGATCTGAACATGAAGAATCTATTGCTAACGAACAGATCTCGGGTTTGAATTTTGCCAATTTCAATCAAGATTACTCTTGCATTTCCGTTGGGTATGAAAATGGTTTCAGGATATTCAATTGTGATCCATTCACACAATGTTATGAAAGATTTGATGGATCTATTGGAATAGTTGAGATGCTTTTTTGCTCTTCTTTACTTGCAATTGTTGGTACTGGTGAACAATCTTCTCTATCACCCCGTAGATTAAAAATTATAAACACTAAAAGAAATACAACTATATGCGAGTTGACATTTCCAACAGCTATCTTAGCAATACGTATGAATAGAGAAAAATTGATTGTTTTATCAGAAGAACTAATTTATATTTATGACATCACAAATATGAGATTACTACACACAGTTGAAATTCCTTCAAATCCAACTGGACTAATGTGTTTGAGCATCAACACGGAAAATAACTACTTAGCTTATCCATCCCCTCAAAAAGTTAGCAAGTTAAACAGTAATAACAATAATTCTGGTATCAATTCCACAGGTATTGACATAACAGGCATTAATGGTCAACATCCAAATAATCCAATGAATAATGGATCATTAAATGATGATCCAGCTGGATTAAATAATAACTTACATTCAACTCAAAGTATTAGAAATGGAGATGTCATAATTTTTGATTGCAAATCGCTACAACCTGTAACTGTTATTGATGCTCATAAAACTCAAATCGCCGCTATGACGTTTAGTCATGACGGAACCTTATTGGCAACCGCTAGTGATAAGGGCACTATTGTGCGTGTTTTTAGTGTCGAGACTGGATTGAAGTTATATCAATTTAGAAGAGGTACATATAATACAAAGATTTTTTCGCTTGCTTTTAGTCCAAGTAATATGTTTTTAATTGCAAGCAGTGCAACAGGTACAGTACATATTTTTAGATTAGGCGAAGAGGAAGCTAAAAATACCAATATAAAAAGTAAAGGATCTTCAGGATGGCTAAATGGGAAAAAGTATGCTCATGATAGAAAAATTGAAAGAACTAGACAGAGAGAATTGGATAAAATGATGAAGAATCGACAGGCTCATATGGAGTCAATTGAAAATTATGATGAACTTTCGGGAATTGATATGATGCGAAATAAGAGTAACTCAAAAAATGGATCTATGGATACTGATTTCAATAAGTTAAGAATTAATTCAGACTCTGAAGATGATATTGATGATTCTTCAGAAGGTGATGATCTGGATGATGATGGGGATGATGATAGCGATAGGATTACAGTTAACGAAGGTGATGAGGATGATGAAGAGTTGGGAGAAGGGAATGTTCAAGATCTAGATTATGAAAATCTTGATGATTTACATCCGCTAAAATCTGACGAAGTCCCATCAATACCGATAATACAGCAATCAGGTTCAGCTTCCATATTATCATCTTCATCAGGTGGAACACCTACGAAACCTCAACCTATTGTTGACAGAAATCGACGATCTGTTGCTCGTATGCTTAGAAGAACATCCCAATCACTTGGGAGGAAAGCAGCTGAAAAAATGGGCACATATTTACCACCAAGATTTTCATCAATTCTTGAACCCAATAGACATTTCGCATCTTTCAAAGTTCCGACAAATAAAGAAAGTTTGACAATTGTTGGAGTGGTAGAAATGGCAACTGAGTTAGGAGAGGATGATAATCCTATAATCCCACATATAAAAAACGATGATATTGCCAGCAACTACAGCATTACGAGTACGCATAGTATGCAAAGCGTACATTCCTTACACAGCACATCAAGTATTTCTAGTGGCCTAGTGGTGCATATACTTGTGGTTTCGGCGGAAGGGATGTTTTACATCTATAGGTTGGACGCCCATCGGGGTGGAGATTGTGTACTTCTTTCCCAGAGAAGTCTTGTAGAGTAGACATGTTTTCTACTGGAAAAATTGAAAAATGTGACCACGACCCCGGAATAATTGTCAGTTTTTTTTTGATTGTATTCTCAGGCGACAGCGGCGGCGGGAATTTTATAGTTCTTTTGTAAATTGATAGTTTGTATCAGCATTAGACAGGTTTTTGCTTTCTCTCTATTTTAATAGCCACAATTTACATAGAAACCATGCCTAAGACAAAAAAGGCAAAGTTACCACTCTTTGATATTCGAGTTCACTCTGCTGAAGATGATACTATTCTATTGAAGGGTGCGCCAACAGATGCCTATCCAACTCTTTTATCAGGAACAATTGCATTATCAGTTACTGAACCATTTACTGTTAAGAGAATGAAATTGAAGTTGTATGCAACTTTGTCATTTAATTGGGACGAGAAATTTCATAATAACAAGGGCCAAGTATTTACAAGACCTTTTAAATTTAATAAAATGGTCTATTGTTTTGAGTGGGATCAATTGAATTTGGAGAAATTTCTGTATACTCATGACCCAATAAAAACTCAATTTCTTACAAAACACGGATCATCAAATAGTTTGGAAAATATTGCCAGAGGCATTGGGTTTACAAGTGGTACTTTGACAAGATCTAATAATACCTCGTCAAATAATTTACAAAGATTAGGATCAACTACGACTCTGAATTCTTTTGGATCATCAACTTCAATACCTGCTCTTAATGCTTTATCGAGTCACAATAAATCATCAGGTAATTTATCATCGTTGAATCTTAGCACATTAAACACTCTCAATAGTACTGAACCAGTTGTTCTGCAACCGGGTAATTATGAATTTCCATTTCAAGCAATTCTAGATGGTTCAATTCCTGAAAGTGTAATTGATCATTCATGCTGTTCATTAGTTTACAGACTACAATGTATTATCGAAAGAGGAAGATTTACAACTCCAATTATAACGAGAAAGTTATTGCATGTTATTAGAACTTTATCGCCGGATAATCCTGAATTATCAGAAACCGTTGCAGTTGATAATACTTGGCCCAAAAAAGTTGATTATTCAATTAGTGTTCCAACAAAGGCAATTGCAATTGGTTCTTTATGCCAACTTTATATTACCATGGCACCATTGCAAAAGGGTTTAAAGTTAGGCTCAATCAAAATCAAGTTAGTTGAATTTGCTATGTTTTCAACGTCTGCAGGTCAACACAATCAAGAGAAAACTTTGACAACTAAGCATATATCAAAAGTTGTAACCAATTCAGATGGTGCTGATATTTGGTCTGATGACACGCCGACAGATGAAGAAGGGGTGTTTTACAGGAGCCATAATTTAGTTTTATCAAACGATAAATGGGACGTCACAACAAGTTTACATCTGCCTGCTTCACTAGAACTTATGACTCAAGATTTAGATATTGCAAACCTATGTAAAGTTAGACATAAATTGAAATTTTCTATTGCATTGATTAATCCAGATGGTCATGTTAGTGAACTACGTGCAACCTTACCAATTACATTATTTATAAGTCCATTTATTCCCATTAAAGTTAAACCAATTGATGAATATGAAGATCCATTCAAAACCACACATTATGAAGATGTTACAATTCATACACCAGATGAAAGAATTATTTTTCAGAATGAAGATACTAATGCATCAGTCCTGCATACGTTACATGATGTTCAGCCTCATCATAATAATGTGAACGATGTACCTGAATCAGATGGTACTGTTCCAACTGCTAATATAAATTCTCAGGACTTAATGGCACCACCAAATTATGACGATAGAGTTTATGATAGAGTTTTTATTTTAGATAGTACGAATCTGGAAATGAATGCAAACTTGACAGCTAATGGAACTATCGCATTAAATGTCAACAATACAGAAAATGATAATTATAATGACACAACAATTAATAATGACCAAGATAATACATTAATCACAAGCGTTTCAAATACACCGTTAGGGTTATCTAGCAAGCTGAGCCCATTTGAAAGTTCAAATCCAGACAAACAAAACTCAAGAAAGCATCACAAACCAGTTTTTAGCATGGGTGATGATGATGAAGATGAGGAAGATGAAGACACTTCAATTTTGGATTCGTATCAACCCAAAGATTCATTATCACATCAACAACCAGGATTACGCTCCACTTCATCACTTCCAGCTCCAACTCTAACTACAACTCCAAGTTCATCATTGTCAATTCCAACCTTTTCGCAACAGATTTTACATCCCGTACAACAACACTCACAATCCTCATCATCTCATCCACATCCTTTAACACCGCTATCACCTTCATTACCAACGATACATCAGGATGTTATATCAGGACCTGCATTTAATTCCGGTGCAAGAATGTCACTTCCTCAAACTCCGACAAATGAAGTTTTCATGTCACCAGGTATGTTAACGCCAATTCAACATTTATCAAGAGCAACCTCTTTTGTTGGGGACCCACATTCAACATTAGTTTCATCAAACACAATGCCTACTCTAAGTCATTATGGTAGTGCAATCGATTCAAATACTCTGAAGCAAATGAGTAAACCACCATCATATAATATTGCAGTTCATTCATCTGCAAGTTTCAAAGATTTAACACCAGTTTATAGTGATTCAGGAACAGATTTAAGAAGTAATTTAAATATTTTAGACTCAAGATTACATAATTTGAGAATGTCGAGACTGAATCAACCCGGTGATCACCATCATCATCCACACACAACTCAACTTGTGTCAACATCACCGTCAAAGAATACCTCACCGCTTCATTCACAGTCAGCTGGGTCAATGGGTGGCTTAAAGCAAAGGAGTTCGTATGGCCATACATTATTAACACATTCATATACAGCAAGTGCTGCTAATTTAGGACCATTTACACCGACATCACATTCAGCACACACACCAACATCTGCATTATCACGTAATTTATCGTCATCATCGGTCGTTTCTAATAAACGTGAGCTTCATTTGCCTCCATTACCTGTACCAACATCAAGATTTGAAATCGGATCACCAACAAATAGGAGTAATGTTACAACTCCCAATAATAGACTACACGATCACGCTCATGGTTATTTTTCACCACATGCCAATTCAAACCAACATTTACATGATAATAATGGTCATGAATCATCATATTCATCACGTTTAATAGTTTCACCTAAAGCTGCGCATGTTACCGATTCAATATCTATGAGTGAATCCGTGAAGAGCGTAAATAGTGATTCAATAAAAAGTACACACAGTGGTAACAATAGTCGTAATGTATCTAGAAAGACAAGTGGATTTTTTAGTACTTTTAAGCTTGGTAAATAAAAGTGAGTCAGCAGATCTTTAATTTAAAGATTCTTATATTTTAGAAATCGTTAATATTTTGTATAAAAGATTAAAAAAATGTAAATGATGCATTTAAAGAATAATATAAGTAAATAATACAAGAGAAGATAATGTGTAGATGCATACGTGGATACTGGATTTAATTTTAATCTTATGGTAATTTTGATGCTTTGGATTGATTAATCAAGTCTGAAATTTTAATATTGTATTTGAAGGTTCCTTTATTGTAATTATATTAAAAGTTGGCCAAGTATTTGTGTACCACATAACACCGAACATTAAAAAGAGGATGAAGATTAACTTACCCATTTTAAACATTATGAATATAGGTAAGTAAATGAAAATACTAAATAATATATCAAAAAGATGATACATTAAAGCCAATATAATATTTAGTTTAGTTAAACGTGTGAATTTAGTAATGTCTTGATCAGATTCATTAACAACCCCATGATTGTTATTTGATTTAGTATATTGGAAATGTCTTTGTTGTTGATTGAGGTTGTGAGATTTATCCTTCATTCTTAAATGTGCAAGTTGTGAAGTACTTTTGCTATTTCTATTGTTCCTATTTAGTTTTAAAACTCCGGTGTCATTTAATAATAGACTATCCAGAGACACTGTACTTTGAGAGATTTTATTGTTTTTATAATGTAATGTTGTATCATCATGATAAAGGCTGTCATTTCCGGGTATGTAAAATTTAGTTTTCCTATTGTCAATAATAAGAGACGTTGGTCTTCTCTTTGACGAGAGTGAGTTGACTGTAGAATCCGATGAAATTCTTCTATTGTTCTTTAAATGTTGAAATGATGAAGGATCAAATGATTTGTCATTTCTTCTCAACGGCGATAAGCTTCTATTCTTTGGTACTTCAATAAGATCACCTAATTGGTCAACTGAATTTCTTTTTGTGTAGCTTGATAAATTTTGGACGCTATGCGAGCCGGATTTATTCATATAAAACGAGTGATTATTTCCATGATTATGATAAGTATTGTGACTTATATCATTATTTCGAGTGCTATTGAAATAATCGTATCTATCAATGGATGATAGGTCAAATGAAAGAGAATTGGAACGGAAGCTTTTGTTATTTTTCATGGAAGATGAATTGTGATGTGGGATTGTTTCGACATGGTTGGGCACGGAGCTGTCATGAGTGGAGAGTTTCCTTCTCAGTTTTCTAGAGTTTTTTCTAAGTAAGTCTATGGCACCCATGGGTTGTTATGTGCTGGGTTGATATAGTATAAGAGAAAGAATAACAAACAAGAGATACACGGGAACGATTGGATAGAATCCAGCTATGGTTACCGCCAAAAAATGTAAGGTTATTCAGCTAAGCCTGAGACCAGAGTGGACGGTCGGGCCATATACGACGCCAGCAATAGCGGCACGACTTCGGAGGACGGACTAGTTGGGACGAGGCAAAAAACCGAAAAAAAAGTAAGTGAAAAAAAAAACGAAGATTGCAGCAATAGGTGGTCTTTGTTTTTTTCTGTTATTGTTATTGTTACTTGTTATTGTTTGGCGCAAAAGACGCGTTTTATTTGTTCTCGCGTTATTTTTTCCGGTGCTGTCAACCGTCGCGTCGCCTTTTTTGCCATGTTATTCCCAATAAGGAAATGATGTAATTGTTAACATGAAATTGAAACAGATGTGTCTCAGAGAAAAAACAAGCGTTGATCCAGCTAGATCAGTTTTTTCTAGATGGGGGAGAGGAAATCTGGAGAGGAGGGCGACGATTCAGTTTTAAATATTGCAGGCTCATGCTTTTTTTCTCTTTCGGACAGCTTTTTTTCTTCTTGTTTCTTGTCTAAGATACTTGTTTCTACGGATTAAATGGAAAACTCTCTGCTAGTTTCATCCTCTGCAGACAGTGCCAACCGTTCTGCTCACCACTATTTCAATTCCAACCCAAACAACACCTTTTTAGCTGCAGAAACGAACCCAAGCACCAATATGGATATTTGGAATCAAAACATCAATCCAAACCATAATTTGAACACTTTGAGTCATCACTCGAATTCAATAACTTCTTTCAATAATGATGCAGCCAATATTTATAAATCTAAATTTTCAAATGTTGAAATGGATCCATTAGCTTTTCAAATGTTACAATTATCTTCAACAACAAAGGATAATTCCAATGCTCCATTATCTCAAATGACAACTCCTTCATTGATTCAAAATTCTTATTTTAGTAATTCAAATGTTAACTATAGTCGTCAATTAAAAGATAATCACAGTAATAATAGTAACAGCAAATCAAACCACAATGCTAATAATAGCGATACCACCAACATTTCAGGCTTAACTCATAAAAACAGTATTACGAATACTACTAATACTAATGCCAATAGTTGGACAAACAACGGTAATTCGTATAATGCATATTTACTTCAACAACAACAACAACAACAACAACAACAACAACAATCTAATAATACCAGTAATATAACACAAAATCAATTTTCAAACCAATATTATAAAAATATGAAACAAAATCAATCACAATCACAATTACAATCACAAAATCAACCTTCTCAAACACAATCTCAATTACAACAAACTCCTAATCAACAGTATACTTTATATGATAATACCAATACTCCAAACATTCATATTCCAGATAATAATATTAATACTACTACTACCAATAATAACAATAACAGCAAGATTTACAATAATAATAATCCATCTCACTTTTATTCAAAATCTTTGAAGTTTAATCAGGCATCACTAAACGATTCATTTGAACCAAACGATATTGAAGCATATAAGGCTAAAATTCAATTGAAGGATATTATTATTACAAAACTTGAAACTGAATTGGAAAAATTGAAAGATTTCCAAGCTACTATTTTGAAAACTCAAAATGATTCAAATGGTAATTTTGAAATCCCAAAAAATTATGAAGATTTATATCATAAATTAGTTGAAAAAATTCAATCAACTGAAGCAGAACTAGATGATACAAAGACAAGACTAGAATCTCTAGTCACTGCCATTTCAATGAATCCGAACCCTTCAACTTATAAAAATGGTAGATATGACGAGGAAGAAATTTCTCATAAAATTATTTCAAAACTAAAAATGCTAACTGAAGAAAATGATGAATTATCAAGAATGGTAAGTTATGGTAAATCAAAGGAAAAAGATATTGAAATTGCTTTGTTAAGAAAACAAAATAATGATTTATTAGAAAAAATTGCAAAATTAGAAACAAAATTAAATGATAAAAAATAACCGATTGGTGTCAATTTGTTCTAACTGAAAAGAAAATTTTTATCTAAATAAAATTACATTATATTACATCAAAGATCTTATTCAGTATTTATTCACTTTGCTTTAATTGTTTAACCTTTGATTTTCTTACAGTACTTCCATCTACTTTATTTTTATTAACTCATTTTATTTTTTCTACTTGTTTTTATCTTCTGTCTTTTGGATTTCTTTATTCTTTCTTTTTTGTTACTTTAATCCTTATTTTTGTGACTTTTTTTACAAAATTTGTTTTTCTTTTACGTTGCTCGGAGTGAAAATACATTTGAATTGTATTAATCTTATCTTCTTAGTTAATTATGTTTTTTTACAAATTTAGTTATATATCATACACTTTAGTTTATAACAATTTTCAAAAACCAATAATCAGTCGATCAACAGTTCAATCAATACGTTCATAAACATATAAATAACCAGTTTTTTCAATTTCTTTAAAATTTTCTTCAATTGCTAAAGCAACTTTCTCATCGTTAAACAAAACCCACTTAGAAACACCATCTATGTTTTTCTTGATAAATGCAACATAGTGTCCAGAATGCACAGATGTACCCTTATGACAAATAACTGCTTTTAAATTATAGCTAGTGTTAAAATTAAACTCTGAATTTTCAAATCTCTCAAATAATTTATCTTTATCACCGTCAAGATCAGCATTTGACTCTTCAATTTTAATGTCACCATCATCATTTGGATTTATAAACAGCCATTCAACTGCAGCTTCTACATTTTGATGGTTCATATATAATGATTTGATTGCCAACTTTTCACTAAATCCCATACCGATTAAGTTATTAACTTTTTCAGCATCTATACTATCAAGTGGATTCGATGTTGATTTAGATTTCAAATCTGTATCAACAAATGGCTCCAAAAGTAGTGGATCTTCAATATGATCAAATAACCAAGTCACTGCATCTTCATTATTTCCATTACCTGTTGCAAATAATGCATGTTTTGCCTGATTTTCTGAAAATCCCATTTCTACAAATCCATTTATCTTTGCTTGATCAAATACAATTTTTTTCGGTAGTTCATCATTTGCATCATCTGGTAATTCTTCTTCTGTTGATAAAAAGCCCTCACTTAAATATGACTTTAAGCTTAATTTCTCTTCAAATCTAATAGGGACTGAAACCTTAGTTGGTACCCAGTTTTCAAGAATGACACGTTGTGGATTAATTACTAAGCTTTTTGGCATGCTTTTAAAACCTTCTATTTTAGTTGCTGTTTCTTTGGAAGCACATCTGGGGCATGAATATTCAAGTGAATTTGTTGCATTCCAATTCTTCAGACAGTCAGAAATACTTGTTGGTTCATAAATTTTATTACCTTCTGAATCAGTTTCGATTAGGTTGATTGATAAAGGTACACTTAGACTATCATTTAGTTCCTTTTTCAATCTAATACCGTTACATTTAGAACATTTTATTTTATCTTCAATAACAAATTTTAAGGTATTTGTTGGTGATTCTTGAAGTTGTCCAAAAATTTTATTCTTTTCTAATTTTTCAATTAAATAAGTCCAAAATTCAAAAGCATCTTGTTGTAGCATTGTGCAAAATTCAACGTGGCCTTCACCGATCAAACCTTTAAATCCAGATGGTTTGATACCCCGTTGATATTTAAT
Organism: Pichia sp. NRRL Y-12827; assembly: GCA_030570315.1. Lineage (NCBI taxonomy): Eukaryota > Fungi > Ascomycota > Pichiomycetes > Pichiales > Pichiaceae > Pichia > Pichia sp. NRRL Y-12827. The sequence continues at coordinate 48,988 of JAJLVN010000004.1, forward strand.
AGTATCTGTTGTAAATTCATCAGGAACAGAGTATCTACCAGATATTAAACCATCACCAAGTTTAAACAATTGTGTTTCTAAATCCTCGTATGGTTTCAAGTTACCTAAAATCTTGTCTAATGGAATTCCATCTGGATTGAAATATGCATTCTTAAAGGCTTCAATACTGAATAGCACTTGGATTGCAGATGCAAGATAACATGAATTACCTAGATTTTTTAATCCTGTCAACTCACTTCCAAATATTGGTTTAGATTCTTCATTTCCATCTCCTGCCATTTTAAAATCCCATTGAATGTTTTGTTCAATTTGTAATTCAGTTAATGATTTTTCTGTTCTGACAAAACTAGTTATATCAATTCCAAACGTTTTCAATAAGGTTGATAGATTAGGAACTTTAACTTCATCATCACATGAATAACAAAAACAATCTGCAATATCCGTTGATAATGAACCCAATTTAACCGCAACCGCGTGAGCTGGATGCTCTTTTTGATGCTTCATCGCATGTGAATTACCTGCAACTCCACCAAATTGACTTCTACCACATCCTAAATTACCACAATGTAAACAAATCCATAAATTTTCAGTCAAATCACAGAAATTACATTTTTTTAATTGCAAGTTTGAGATCACATTTTGAACGATTGAATTTGAATGATGGCATGTTTTGATGTCTTGTTCCCAAGCCATAATCTCTTCTTTTTTCTCAGATGACGTTGCATTGATTATAGCCTCAGCAACCTGTGTAACTTTCAAAGGAAGTTCTTTATCAGGGTACGTTAATGTAGTATCAGTTTTAGATAAGTAAATTGAACATTTAGTTATATATAAATCATCTTCTGAGCTCTCTTTTATTTCTAATTTCATCATTTTGAGTGGTTGTTCTTCTTCTTTTTTAACTTTTCTAACTTTTTTATAGTTCAAAAACACATTATGATCGTAAAATTCACTATGCATTTGTGTATATTTGAATTCTCCTCTAGAAAACGATTGATGGCATGTCATACAAATATCAAGTCCTAATGGATCAAATGCTGTATCAAAAGAAAACATACAATCATCTTTGAAAACTCTGGTTGATGAATCAAGAGGAACAACCTCACTCAAGTTTATATCTGTCATTGTAACACGAATTGTTGACAAAGTCTAACTTTTTCACAAAAAAATATAAAAAACACTACTGTTTTTTGAAGGCAAGAAAAGAAACCTTTAAAAACATGTTGAAATTTTGTCATCTTATGCGCCACCACCAGCACTCGCCACAAGTGAATATCTTGCTTACATCTACATTATATAGTCCACCACATTGACAGACAGTTTATTTACAGATTATTTACAGTTTATTTCATACGATCACTTGGATATCCATATATTTTCATCATCTGTATTTTCTGCCAAAATTAAGCCACTACTATCATAGCCAGAAGGAGCAACAATTGCTTTATAATCTTCTTTAGTATATATATCATCACCATCTATTTCAAAGTCCTTTTCGTGTAAATTAGGTGTCGACTCTAAACCTAACTTTTTTTTTGCTAAGGTTTTTAGAGAACATTCAATCACTTCACCTTGAATTTTATGCTTTACAGGTGTAGAATAATTCACAAGGATAGTTTCAGTATTTGACATATTATTCTCTATTTGTAGTTGATCATTTTTTAAGTAATTTATATCTGTTTCACTATCATTAATAACAATTGGTACGCAGAGATGGTTACTAATGCTATTTAATGTTTTGCTAGTTTCTTTAGGTGGGTTTGTCCTTATATGATGTCTAGATTCATTCTCTTTCTGTGTATTATCTTTTGATACACACGTTTTTAATTTCACTGGGGCAAGATCAGAATTGAAAAAAAACGTAGAAGAAAAACCATAACTCGAATTAAATCCGTTGGTCCTCTCTTTATTGGTAATTTTAGTTTCATTATCTGAATGAATAATTTTTATAATGTCTTTTGCCTTTTCAACCTTTTCTACGGATTGAGTGACTTTTGGTATAAGTGGAACAAGATCATCATAAGATATATCAAGTGAAGAAAACTCGTAGCTGGTATCTAAATCAGAACCTATATCATCTTTCTTTTTTTTACTTGCAATACCAGCACCCATAATAGGTTCCTTTGGAATCTCTGGCAATCTTGTAATAACATCGGCAACACTTGGGCCTCTAAAAGTAGCATTCTTTTCGTTTTTCCTTTTTAAAGTCTTAAATTTCTTCCCCCATGTATTTTGCGATGAACTAACTTCTGGTACAGCTGGCTTTTCAATTTCCATTATTGATGAGTCAAATTCTAATGAATCATTTTCTCTATGTTTCTTTATAAAAACATCAAAGTCTGCTCCAATAAAGGAATTAGTGGTATCTGCTTGTAAAACTCTTGATATTTCTGCATCTTCAACCAATGGCTCAGTAAAGATACTAACGTTACCGATGGTAATTGGTGAATCAACTTTATTATCAACTTTATATTTCTTCTTTGGTGATGATTCCATCAAGATATCATCGACCATATCCCGTTTATTTGGAAGTTCAGTTTTTGTTGCATTTGAAAGCAATAGATTGTTGGATAATAAATAAACTTTGAATGGAGATTTTGGACTTTTAGAAAGAAAATCAAGAGTTGTATTCTGTGCAGGTGATTTTTTTTTTTTTGGCGTACGTGGTTTAACTGCTATTTCAGCATTTTTATAATGCTGCAACAATTTTCTTCCATTAGGTTCTTTGTCAAACATAAAATCTGGTATTGACATTGTTGCTGTTTTTTCAGGAATGATTTTACCATTTTCATCCATGTTGTTAGCCGGTAAATCCATAAACTTTTTGAAAATCAAACGTGGTTTATATTGAACTTGATAAAACCCTTTACTTTCTTTCTTGATGAATATATCATCAAATGTAAAACCAAAATTATGCATGTTAACAATAACCATCCACAAATAAGATTTAGAAAAATCAACAAAAAAGTTATCAAATGGAGAATGTTGCATACAAAATAATAAAACTGATTGAAATTTAATAAACCTAAACCAATCCCATGAAGTTCTACCGGATTTTATATTTGTAGGGGTCGACTTGTACTCTACAAATCTCTCATATGATGATTTCAAACATGAATCATTTCCACATCGTATAAAAATTTCGGAATTGATTATTTTCTTAATACTTAATGGTTGTGGCATCACAGGTAAAATCCTATTTGTGTGCAACTTACCAGTTTCACTGATAATATTGATTTTATATCCAGCTGTATCATACAAAAGTGGGGCTAAATGTGGATAAAAGTGATTTGCAATTACCAAATCATTTAATGAAATGTCACGATGACTGATATTTTGTCCAAATAATTCTTTAGAATATGTTTGAATATAACAATACAAATTGTCAATATAACTCCGTAATAACCGGCTTCTTTCTACGTAGTTGTATGGTAGTTTTGCTTGTATATATTTGAGACTATCACTATCAACATATATTTTCCTTAATTCTTTAACTGGGTCCCATTCCCCATAAGTTGTAGTTGCCAAATTCCAGGCCTTCTTAATACCTATATTAAGAATACCCGAAGAGTAGTCATCACCTTGAATGATAGAGATAAACATAATTTTCATTGTATCCAATTTTAGTTGATTTAAAACATTATCATCAATCACCGTAGCGTACATATTTTTACTAATACTTCCTGTATTTTTCCCACCTTTAGCTCTTGCATATGGAATATCTTCTAAACACCCTGAATAATTACGAAGAAGTACTTTTGCACCATATGCAAGTGAATCACCATCATTTGAAATAATTGCATCTATTATACCTGCTGCATTTAAACGTGCTAATTCAATTTCACCATCTCCTACCGCAAAATGGTAATCCATGTTCTCTGCTTCAAATGCTAAAATTAATTGCTTAACAACCTTAGCAGCAATTATATGCTCATTTTGCTTCACACGTTTTTGGATTTCTAAATAAACATCTTCAAATATGTGGCTAGATTTGTTAGCTTCTTCATGTTTACCTGGTTTAAATCTTCCATCAAAAATTAACACAACATTGACAAAACATTCTCTCAATGTCCTTATTTTGCTCAAAACACCTCTCACAACAATCTTTTCAGATCCATCTAATATTCCCCCCAGAGGTATATCTACACCTTTGCTCAACTGACTGATCCATTGAAATAGGTCCACCCCGACAGTCAAACATCTTCCGTTCTCTCTATGGAACTTGGTTGCATAATCTTGAAATGGAAATCGATAATCTACTAGATTGACTCTGCTATTTACTTCTTTCCAGAATCCTTTGATTGTCATATTCATATATCTACCACTAAAGTGGTTGAGTGAGCAGCGGATCAATGCTAGTGGCAGAAAGAGTATTTTATAATAGCCTTTTTTTTTTGAATAACATAACTTCTTTTGTACGCGTATAAGTTTGATATACTTACATATCATTTTTCATTCACACATAACAGAATTTGAAATTTAGATATCTATACGGATTTTATACAAAGCTATTTTACTATTTACAGGACTTCACTGATAACATTGGCAGCTTCTTTATATGTTTCAAGAAGTTTTTCACATTTTTCTCTTTCTTGAATAAGTGTTTCATCCTCATATAATAAATCATCAAATAATGATTCCTTATATAACTTTTGCACCAACTGGTTCTGAACAGATTCCTTGGAATAATTGACTAATAGACACATAATTGCTTTTGGAACTTGATCTCTAATTGTCTCTCTAACGATTGAGAAATAGGATGCAATCAATCTACGAATCAACTCACATTCTAGTTGTTCTCTTTCAGTCAGTTGTGATTCGTTCAAATGGAAATGTTCTAATTGATGTTCTATTGAGCTTTCAACAGGTAAATTGAATTGTAATCCACTACTTTCTGTTTCTGTAGGATAACTAAATGGAGCAATATCATTTTGACCTTCTTTCTTATGTGAATCATCTTTTTTACCAAAGAAATAGTTCAAAAAGTTTTCTTTGTCTGGTTTGGAACCATCATGTGAAGGAGATGGTGCATGTAAAGGTTCATTTTCTTTATGGGCCTCTAAAATTAAAGGTTCTGCTTTATTCTTTGATTGTTCTTTATGACTTTCTAATAATACATTGCCATTTGCTATATGCTGAGTAGCGGCAGATGCAGCTGCCTTGGCAAGTTTTGTGGAGTTATTATTGATTTGAAGTGCTTCTTCTTTTTTGAAATGATCATGCTTCTGAATTTCTTTTTGTTTTTGTCTCTCTTCAACAACTGTCGCCATTGCATTTGCAGCACCGACAAAGTTAGGATGATTAGTATTAATATACGCTCTATTGATTTCTATTAAACTTTCAACATATTTAGTTGTTGGTCCTAATCTTTCCCTTAGTAGTTCGGAAACAACCTCAATCAGTTTAGTATGCAGTTTTGGATATCTACTTAGCTCTTGATTGCCACAGTTATGACAAATCTTCATTAATTCTTCATAGACCAACTCAACACATCTATGTGAAGGACCTTCTAACAACTTTATTTGTGGTTTGACTAGTAAATCAAAGGCTAGTTCAGGAACAAACAAAGATGGTCGTGGACCTGTGGAATTTCTAATTGCAGTTCTTATATCAGTAACAGTTAAATTGTGTAATGGATTAATTGAATTCATTGAATTACCCAAAACTTCATTGTAAATATAATAAATTCTTGCACCACCACACAATTCTTTTGTTGATATTTCACTAGAATTACCTTCAATTGAATTGATAAAATTGTTTGCAAATTTATTCATCAGTTGCAAAATCAACCCACCTCTGTTCTCTTTTGAAACAACATTCAAATTACCATATGAGGCCAATTCTTGCTCTGTTTGTCCCATAAGTGTATTCAATTTTGCTTTAATATCCGGTAGTCTTTCTCGGATATGATTCATTAATGTTTTATTTAGTGTTTTTGCTAAATATTCAGTACCACATCTGGAAGCAATTGTCTTGTAAGCAGGGTGTGTCTTGAAAAATTCCATCTCTGCAGCCAATGAATCATTCAATGATTTACTTGTCATAATATCTTGTTGAGATCTATTAACAACACCAATAAATCCCAACTTAAGTGGATAAACTTTTCCAGTTAAGATATCTAAAGCGTTAGTACCATGATCCATTAAATCCAATTTTGACAAAATGCCGATAGTTCTTTTACCTTGAGGATCAACTTGCCTTGCCAATTTCAAAGCTTCTGAATTTACTAAATCTTGATTAGCAGGAGAAACAGCCAGAATAATTGAATTTGGCTTTGAAATATATTCTAAAAGTAAATTTTTTATTTGTCTCTCAATATCAACTGGTTGATCCGCAATTGGAATTTTAGTCAAACCTGGTAAATCAACTAATGTTAAGTTTAAAACATTTGGAGAATAAATTTTCAAATTAATTGGTATTCTACTAACGCCTTTGTTTTTACCTGCAATTCTAGCAGTTTCATTTTCAATTTCCTTTCTGATATTATCAAAATTGTAGAACCGCTTACCTGGTATATGTAAAAATTCACCCCATTCCATTGCAGGACCAGAAGGGATGTTCAGTTGGGTTGAGCTGGATTGACTTCTCAGATGTTGTTCTAGAGTCATTTCGTTTGGATCCGTAACATCATCTGAAACATAATCTTTTTTACTTAATAAAGGATCATTCTCAGAAATATGGATCAATTGTAAAACTAAAGGTCTTCTTGTGACAATGCCAGTGCCTCTTGGTAAAAAATCTTTACCAACAATATTCTCTAAAACTGAAGACTTACCTGCAGATTGTGAACCAATAACAGTTAATAAGGGCAAATCCAAATCGGTGAGTGAAGTATTAGTGACAATATCTTGAAGTTTGTTAACGATTGGAATGAGTTCGTGAAGTGACGCCATTGCTTGTATTGAGATACTCACCAACAGTGATCTATACCTATATAATTTAAACATTAACTATGGGATCAATTTCTACTGATCTGGCAGATCCATTCAACTGTTTGAGATGCCTACCAGTCCCCTCGCGCTTTTCCATTTTCGGTTTTCTTTTTTTATAATTTTTTTCCACAACATGATTTTTCAATCTGCGCTTTCCTAATCGAGGGGATTCATGTTTGTATAGAAATACAAATGTTAAAAAAAAAAGAAAATACAGAGAAAGTAAAACAAGTATGCAGAATTAAGATAAAATATATTAAACCAATTTATTTGAAAAAAAATCTTTCTTTTAATTTACTCAACAAGGTGTGTACCCAGGATAATAAAACGATGGAATGTTCCATTATATCCCCAAAAAAACCGTTTAATTTATATCGAAACGTGTATTCCGAGGCCAATATTTATATTTTTGATATTTTCTTCTTACCCAAGCAGATATTCCTGAATCAGCTTTTGCTTCAGCATTTCTTTTAGCTAAGTTGTTATCATAATTATTATCATCATCATTATTGTTACCATCATCATAAATTGGAATAACAGCAACAGGTTCCGTGTCTTCATCATTTTCATTAATTAAAAATTTAAGACTCACGGGTTTTCTTCCATTAGCATCAGTTATGGTCATTAATTCATTTAAATATTCTTCATTATTTTGCTCATAAGAACCCCCCAATGAAAAACTAGTACCAGTAGGTACAGATGTCGAAGAACAAAAAACCGTTGATAATGTAGTTTTTTTTGGCTCTTTAGATACTTGAAAAGCATTAATAGTTTGTGACGCAGTTAATAAAACTAATAAAGCAGTGTGAGGAAATTTCATTTTTAATAAGCTAATTTGCTCTAATGTGTATCCAAATAATATGGTTATAATTAATTGTGTGAATAACTGTCATGGATTTGTGCCCATTATATATTAATAGTATGTGTTGTTAATTTCTTTTGGTTTCAATAGCACATATTTTTATCTGAAACAATACAAAAGTTCATGAAGCTCTAAAACACAAACACGGAACTCAAAAAATGCATCATGGTTCTTCTTTGCATCCCCAAAAAGGAAATTTTAATAGAACAGTTATTTTGATTATTAAGTCCTCAATTTATTTTTTTCTTCTTTCTCACACACATCAAAGTGTTGACAAGAGGATGTGAAACTGAATTGTGTTTTTCTATTTTTGTTTGATCGTTGGAACCAAGAATTTTGTATGAATTTAGAAAGCTAAAGCGATTAATTTCATCAAATAAAAAACACCAATCACTCTTGTCTGAATAATTTTTTGACGTAATCAGCTCAATAAATTGTTTCAAGTCCGAGTTTGTGAGATAATCTACACTTTTAGTTAATTTATTTACATTGACTTCAGCAGAAATACCAATCAGTCCAACGATTGCACCAAATCTAAATTCTTGTCTAATTGCTAATTCTTGCCAATACCTTTTCAAACTAACCTTTTTCGCTCTACCTTCAACCACCAAATGCTCTAAAAATCGACCCTTCGGATCATCAGGTAGCAATGGTATTTGATAAATAGCAGGAGTATTAATTTCATGAGGTGCATCATGGACATTACCAACATTCCAACTATTTGATGGGAAATATCTTTGGATTTCTGCATCTTCTAAATTCAAGACATTCAAATACTTGTTTACTGAACTCCACTGATTATTGCTAACTACGTTTTCAACGTTTTTCAACCACCATTTTAATAACTTCGATCCATCCAAAATATGTTTACCAGTATTTTTCATCGATTCAGGAAATAAATATTGCCCTTCTGACCGTGTGAATAAAACCAATTTTATGTCTACTTTAGTGGAAGATAACAAGTCCGATTCCACTCCCAATGATTTAATATAATCAATTGCCTGTACTTTGTTTAGTATTTCAGGCATATGAAAATTAATATTTCCAGCTGATCTTTGTTGAAGAACATATAAACCAAATTGGGTTTCTGAGATAAAGATACAATTCTCCATTTCTTCAAACGGAATATTAGTTTCTTTTCCTTTCCTTTTTTCAATCTTGATATAGACATTTTGTAATAACTGATTAATTGACATTTCGCAAACAATTTTTAAGTATTCTGTAACAAATAAACCAACGTTGAGATCATTCAATCCACTTAAACCAGTTGTATCTGCTTTACTTACATATATCAACTTTTCAATTTTCGATTTATAAAATGTTAAATATGTAAACACTTCAAGTGCCAACAACGGAACCTTTTCCTCTGAGCATAAAAGACAATAATGTATGGTTTTTGTCGAGAACAATGGTTTTAATTCTTTAGGTTTGTGTATTACCGGAACACATTTCTTTGTCGTGTAAGTGTTGAATAGTATATACAATTTATTAAACTTAAGTGCAGATTTAAGTCTTTCAGCAAAATCAACACTTTCTGTGCTATTATTGATTGTCATATGTTTGTATGCGTTTTTGTTCCTCGTGTAAAAATCTTTGAGATACAAACAAAAATGATGAAAAAACACGTACGTGTAAAAGATTTCAAAAGGAGCAAATACGACTTGATTGTGGTTGTAAGATGAAAAATACTGTAAATTACGCATTTTAAGTTAATTAATTTGTTTTTATATAGAGATTACACAGTAGTCTAGCACAAAAGTAACGTTAGTATAGTCAATAAGTTTTAAAAAATATGATTCTCAAGCATTTTCGTAATCTTCAGGATAAAATATAAGTCTTTCAATACCTTCTTTAGTAAGAATGATCATTCTAATAACACCACCAGATGAACCATCCCATCTGATAGCTTGAGAAAGCGAGCTTTTTATAAAATTAACAGTTTCATCCTTTGTCATACCCTTTTTGTAATTCTTTTTACAATAACCATAAACAAAAATGGAACCTGAACCACCCAAAATATAATCTTGTTTATGAAGTGATCCACCAATTGGAATATTATATACTTCACCACCATTTTTTTCATCATAGCCTGCACATATGATACCGGCAGATAGTCCATCTTTATTGTTATAACATATTTCTTGGAAAATGGAAGCAGCTAAATGTGTAGTCGGTGGTTTGCCATTAGTAGTTTTGTATAGATCAAGGTGATATTTCACTATATCAGCAACTGCTTGGGTGTCTGCAGCCGATCCAGATCTACAACACCATATTTGATCTTGAATTTGTGTTAATTTGTCTGTTACTCTGTTTGCAATGTAAGTTCCTGTAGTGGTTCTTGAATCTGCACCAAGAATAACACCGTCTTTGAAAGTTACTGCCATAATAGATGTTCCCATAGAAACTTCTCCTTTTTTCAAATGAGTGATATCAACGTTAATAGAATCCATTGTGTCTAATCCTAACTGTCTAATGAAATTCAATTCCTGTTAATGGGACCCGTGTTAACACTATCCTAGATAGAATATTTCTACAAATTAAGAGTATTTGCCCTCTTGAAGTGCGAATGGAACCAAATCAAGAAATATATCGTATTTGGTGCACAGATGAGCATTCTAAAAATTTTTCATCTCGACATGAATTTGAAACTTTTAACCATGAAAGGTCTGCTTTCAACTGCTTTTATGCTTTTATTTCAAAAACCAGATCATGCCATTTCCTCATATCGACATTTCCAAACTTGCTCCAGCTGAAAATCCATGGGGTCCATCCGGTTATACTCCTGAATCACTCCAATTTAATGGTGTTCCTTATGCTCCTTTCATTAAAAGTGATAAATTAGGTAAAATTGCAGATTGGCAAGCAGTTAAGGAAGATGAACAACTTCCATTAAAGAATGCTAATATTTCAAACTTAAAAAACAAAAGGGATTTATACCATGCTTATGGTGCATCTGCAGCTAAAATGTTTGGTGCCGAAGCTGAAGAAAAGGGTTTCTTTGTCGTTGAAAATTCGGCATCATCAACAGGTAACAAACAAGCTGTTTTAAAGGGTTCAAGGAAAAACCAACAATCTAGTACTGGCCCAAAGAAATTATCTGATGTTTTAGCATCCAAAAAGAAAACTTCTTCAAATAGCACATTTACAAAGAAACAAGCAACTACTCCAAAGCCAAGATGGGGTGCTCAATCTTCGAACAACAAATGGGGTAACAACAAATGGAATAATGAAGACACCAAATTAAAGGAAGCATCTATTACTGTTGCGGAAAACTGGAAAGCTGTTGCAGAAATTGAATTTAATAGATTAACGAAATTGAATTTAGATATCTCAAATCCAACTCCTTTATCTCTTAATGGTAAAATTCACCAATACCAAAAGAAGTATGAACAAAACACAATCATTAAGCTAGAACCATCAATTAAAATAACCTACAACCAAACTTCAAGTAGTGATCCAATTTTAAAAGATTATGCTAAAAAGGAAGAAGCTAAAGTTTTTATTACTGATACAATTCTTTCTCAATTAATGTGTGCACCCAAATCTTCAACCTCATGGGATATTATTGTTACCAAAAAAGAAGGTAAAATCTTTTTTGATAAACGTGAAAGCACTTTCGGAATTCCAATCAACGAGAATTCCCAACCCCAAGAACTTAAAGAAGCTGATGTTAATCACCCATTCAAACTTCAACTCGAATATTCTGAAGTCTCAGATTCATTTATCAATGGTTCTCTTGCTAGAAACTCAACTGATCTTGCAGGTAGTTCTCCAATTGAATCATCTACTGCAATTCCAAGGGGTTACAAATATGTTAAGTATGAATTGCCAAATGGCTCGTCTTCTGATGATGACAAGGGAACGACTTCAGTTGTTGTGCGTTCTTCCCTTGATGCCTACACTTTATTAGCATCTTCATATGTTTCAATTCATGCCTTACTTCAAGTTGGTGGAAATGACTGGAGAACTAAATTTCAAGGTGGTTCTCAAGGTAATATCTTTGCAGATGAGATCAAGAAGAATAACAACTTGATTTCGCAATGGACTACACAATCTGTTCTTGGTGGTGTTAAATCCATGAAGATTGGTTTTGTTGCAAGAGATAATGTTAAAGACAATAGATCCCATTTTGTTGCTGGTTCTATGACTTTGGGTGTTGATATGTTATGCCAACAATTAAATGTTCAAATCAATAATGGTTGGGGTATTGTAAAGTCATTCATTGATATTATTGAACACGAAGGGGGTGAAGAAGACTACAGATTTGTCATCTTCAAAACGCCAAATTCTCAAAAGATTATCATTTACAAAGTTCCTTTTGATACTTTTGAATTCTAAATTAATTTGTAAAATATTCCTTGGTTATATAAACTGTTATTTCAATTTATTATATAAATTTCTCTGTTTGAGTATATCAAAAAGTTAAAATGTGCCAAGTTAAATATCTAGTAACCCAGGCTTTTTTGTTTTGTTGGTGTATTGTTTGTAACAAAATTTTCTTGTGAACTATTAAAAATAGATTCATTCATAACCCCACCGGTTTTATTCTTGCCTAGAGGCTCTTCACCTACATCTGAGCCAGTTTTGGGAGAAGATCTAAACGATTTATATCTTTGAACTCTTTCATTAAGATTTCTTTGTCTTGCACGCTCAACTGGCGATAAATCGGAACCTATTTTATCAGGTGAAGTTTTTGTGAGGCTAGAGAATTTATTTCCTGTGAATTTAGTGATGGGTGTATAATAAGACGTATTTATCCTTGAATTACCAGTAATTGGCGTTTTGATCCCAAATTTAGTATCTGAATTGTTGAATGTTTCATTGATCTCGTATTGTGAAATTTTCCCTGTTAAGACAGATTTCATATGTGACTGGTATGGAGGTCTACTATATTCAGGAGATCCTCTATCCTTTGGTGCTAGATCAACATATGGATTTAGTTCAGGAATCAGATTTAATCCAGTGTTCAGAGAAATATTATTATTAATATTACCAGTTGCCCTAGCTGTTGGTGTTGGTGATGTTCTGTTGGACTTTTTTAATTTCCATATATCAAAGAAAGTTTTTGTTAGTAACCTTTTCCAACGTTCCTCAAATTTAATTGCATTAGCTTCATCCGTATGAACTTTAATCATTCGAAGTTGCATTTTCGACATAATTTTGTTTAGTAAGTTAACATTTGTACTTTCCAACCTAGCATCCAAAAGATCTTGTATAACTAAAGTATGCTCATATTTAGATATCCATATATTGAAATAGCGTGAAAAATATATCACATTATCAAAATTACTTGCTTTAATATCAAAAAAATCAATTATTTTCTTTCTGTTTTTCCATTTATCAAAATGTTTTTTTAAGTCTTTGCTTCTATAAACTTTATTAACTTCTTTCAGTTCCAGTTTTTTAAGTCTCAAATTTATAACATTGGATCGCCAACTCTTCCAAATCCACCGTTCAAATAACACTTTATTACGAGAAAGTTTATTTATTTTAAACTCATTTGTTTTCTGTTCAAGTTCTTTAACTTTTAGACACCTATTTTTCCAAAAGTCTATATATATTGCTTGCTTTATTTCCAATGCTGCGTTTTCACAATCATCTAAACGTTCAGCTGTATTAGTTGCTTTTTCAAACCAATGCGTAAAGGCTGAAGTTAATATAGCGTAATCCCTTTGTGAGGCATATTGTTTAGCAACAGCTTTCATTTTCCATAAATTAAAGACATTATTTCTTTGTATAATATCATGTTTCTTCTTGACTGATTTTTCAAAAAATTTTAATTTCCAAACTGCTTGAGTTTTTCTGATAATATTATTGCAATAAAATGTGTCAGCTTTATATAACATGTCATAAGAAGATCTCCAATTGTTGAGGTACGCGGTTGTCAATTTAGATTTGATGATTTGATTGATTTTACTTTCTGCATCTGTTAACTGTTTAAAACAATACCATTTGTTGAAATAACGATTCAAAAGTTCTATATTTAATTTGTTTTCCAGTCGTGATTCAAAAGAAACGAGTATCATTTGGAGCTTCCATTTATCAAACTGTTGTTTGAGGACAAACCTATTTCCCTCTTGGTCCATATTCTTCAACCTTGACAATGGTATGACTGACTTTTTCCTCCATTTTCCATAAAACTTTTTTAAATAATTCTGACTTTGTAAGTTGATGGCTATCTTATAATTATTATTAAAACTAATAACACAGTCTCTCCAAAAATCAAAGTATACTTTCTTTCTAGTATTAATGAATTTATTCAATATTTCGGGAAATTTAGTGTTCTTTGCAGTAATCCACAATGAAAAATATTTTTGTCTCAATTTTTGACTAAACAGATTATCAGCTTTTTTCATTTGATTTTGAAAGGCTAAAATTTGTGATTCCCATTTATCATAATATAATTTTTTTTGAATTGCATCGGCTTTTCTTAGAATGTTGCATATCGTCTTATAACTATTACACCATTTTTTGTAATAGGTGGTAGAATTTTTTATATCAATTATATGTGTATCAATAGTTTCAAGTGTTCTATAATAATTAACTTTATTATTCCATTTTTGTAAAACTTTTTTACCAACCTTGTTAGTCCATTTGGTATACTGATCGTTGACCTTAATGCTTTTCAATGTGTTTTTATCCCACATATTAAAATAGGTCTCCACAAGTCTAATATTTTCTTTTACCATATATAAGGCCATCCTCATATGTACAGTTGGAAATAAAGTATTTTGATATCGATATGGCATAGCTGTTGGAATTAGTGACAAATCTCTTAGTTGGTTAATAAAAGATTTTTGATCAACTTTTCCATCTACCCATTTTAAAATCACACTTTTAATTAATGTAATATATGGATCATTTTCAACATCATCGATACCTTCTTGTTTTAGTGAAGCACAATAGTATTGAACAATTTGTGAGAATAATGTTAAAGTAACGGGAACTTCAGACAGTTCTTCTTCCAATTCCCTTTGTGATACTTCACTTAGTATTTCTACCATTAATTTGTTATTCAGTTTAGTATGATTTACTGTGATACTGTCTTTATTTTGACAGAAATCGACTTCATCGCTTATTGCTTGAAGTGCAACTTTTCTAAAAACAGGTTTGAGTAGTGGAAGTATTGGATTATGGATGAAAAAGTCATTTATTTCAGGCCCCACCAATTCATGTTTCCTGAATATTCGTTTCAATAAATCAACCATCTGATCGTGATATCTGGAAATAATTTTTAGATTAAAGAAGTAAGCAACACCTGCTTCAATTTTGAATGACTTAATTACACTTTTAGCCATTTCATCAATTGATAGATTTGTTTCATCTAATAGTAGTGTCTCAAGACATTTTTGGTAGCAAATATCAAAAATATTATTATTTGACTGCAATGAAATTGATAGTTCATTAGACGTGTTTAGTATATCATTTCGAATATACTTTGCAACAGTTCTCACAACACATTCTTCGTCCATAACTTCTTTGATTACCATATGATGTCGAAAAACAATATACCTAATTTTATTTAGTATTGACAATTTAAAACTCACTGAATTTTCATCGGGATCTTCACCTGTTTCTTCATCTAAAAGTCTAACAATTTTTGTTGATTCGATTGGTGAGCCTATTGCATTAACCAAATTCTCACATGCTAATTCAAAATTGGGCCCAAAATATGTGAAGCCTGTAAATGTTTCACCACCGTTTTCAAATATCAAATCAAATAGCTCATAATTATGTGAATCAAATTTTGTTTCCTCTATACCTAGTAACAAATGCCATAAAGATCTAATATGTTTAAAGATTATTCTGTTGGGAATCTCACCAGGTATTAATGAGCGTTCTGCATCGTGAATTTCATCAATAACCTCCACCAGCACCTCAAGTGCCGACATCAGATATGTCTGTTTGTATATTTGTTCACGTCTTGAAAAAGAGGTTAAAAGCAATCAAACTAAAAACAAGATTTTTTGATCAAATTATGATCTCGCTGTTTTAGGTTTCCAAATAAGATTCTTTATTCTTTATCATTTATAAACAACCAGATTTAATGTTCAATAATCTGAATTTATTATACAACAAAAATTCTCTAATGTTACATATATTACATTTCTATTAAAAAATATCATTTATTTCTCATTATATCAAAACTTTGATAAACCTTTTGAAACTCGGCCTTTTGAATGCTTTCTTGTTCATGAGTTTCTTTACATTTTGTCCAATGAATTCTATTCTTTAAATTAAGTAAAACAGCCATAACTTTTCTTGGAAACTGCGCATCAAAGTATCTGTCATCGTCATTACCTAGTTTGATTAAATATTTAAGAACACCGGTACTTTCATGCAATGTAAAAAGAACATAGTCTTCATTGTTTATAGCGTCATTTAACTCTGTTATATTATCAGATTCCGTGAATTTTAAAAATTCTAAGGGTTCTGGATAAAACTTTTTATCATATTGAATTTGGTTTTTTAATACATTTTCAAAAGCCAATAACAAATCATCAGAAACAGGTAAAAATTGTATATGACCGTGAATACTCCGCTTTCTTGAGATTTCCCAAAATACAACTGAAAGATTCCCTAAGCTTCTAAACATCTTGACCAAACTAAATTGAAATTTTGTAATTTCTTCAACAAGATCTGAGTTTTCTACCTTTTCTATATCTTTACTTCTTACATATGATCTCAGTGTTGGATGATGCTCAATAGGTACAATCATTCCATGTCCAGAAAAACCAAAATCTTTTTGTAATGTTAAAGGTCCTCTAGAAACTGTTAAAAAACATAACTTACCAATTGATATAATCATATGAAGTTCAAACTTCGGATTCGATAAACATAAAAAGCAAGTATCTGGTGTTATCTCGATACTTGATTTACCATTAGTATTCTGCTTTTTTGAAACCAAAATCTTTTCCATTTCATCAACGTTATTTCTTTTCACTGAAGTATGGCTTTCAATAACTGGTGGATCACTAAATATCGTATTATCTGAAATTGTTGGATTTAAACTGATCTGAAATGCATACCACCATCTACCTTCA
Organism: Pichia sp. NRRL Y-12827; assembly: GCA_030570315.1. Classification (NCBI taxonomy): domain Eukaryota; kingdom Fungi; phylum Ascomycota; class Pichiomycetes; order Pichiales; family Pichiaceae; genus Pichia; species Pichia sp. NRRL Y-12827. Next base: position 65,826 of record JAJLVN010000004.1, read on the forward strand.
TTTATTGTTGCCAAACTAATAAATCTGACCACCTTATCATCAATTTTAAAGGCTTTTCTTTCAAAAAATTTTCCCCTTTCACCACCACATGCAAACCAATATTGTGGTTTGACCAGATTTATTAAACAATCCAATTTTTTATCTCCAGATAGTAAGAGCTTTTCCTCCTTTGCAATTGCATCAGGCCATAAATAAGTTATCAAAATGTCTACACTTTGACCTTCGAATTTTGCTCTTATCTCCTTTACCGTTAAATTATAGGTATTTTCAGAGATATAACCTATTTTTAAACCATTGGTTAATTTGTAAATACCTATATTACCTAAATAATTTAATTTATTATTTGATTCATAACATTTTCTCGTAATTTCTTTGGCATTGTTAGTAAAATAAATAGGTATATCAGGTTTTAAAACTGATTGGTCGTCCGGTGGGTTGTTAAAAGCATCACCCAAAAAGATTGAAAAGTCAAACGGCCCTGCTTTTTTATTTTGTAAATTTACCACCTTGACTGCTTTTTCTATATGTTTTGATGAGGGATTTAGAACCAAAATTTTATATTTTGTTTCTGACATCTTTTAAGTTCCAGGTACGTGAAAAATAACCACATCAAAAGGGGTATTTCTTTCAAGAAAAAAAGCAATGGTAAAGATATGTTCTAAAATTTTTTATCCACAGAGCGATCAAGAAAACAAGTTCACTCAACCTAATATATGAATTAACAATAATTCATTAATTGGTAAATACTCTTTTATTATAAGTACTAAGGTATACGTATTCAATTTCCTAAAAAATACTTGTACAAAAAAAAACAAAAAACTTAAACTAAAACACAATTAAAAAGAATGGGTCAGAAAGGGCCGTAATTCAAATTTAAAGACTTCAATATAATGTACTGAATGGTGAATTGCCACGGTTATATGTGTTTCTATCATCGCTTCTCCCATTAACCAGGATCGGAGCCAAGATATTATTTGGATTTTTAGCTGGATTTCCCTTATGTTTGAATGTAAAACCAACAAAGTTTTTTGCGTCGACCCTGATACTATGTTGCGCATTCATAACATCGTGTTCTCTCTTTGCCAGAACATCTTTATATTTTGCCATATCTGATTCATTTTCAAAATCATCAAAATAACCTGCATCTTCTTCATTATCTAACTGTGGAATGAAAGGCGGAATGGTTTCTCTAAGTGTTTCCCAATTTGAAATGTCAGAAAAATATGGCATTTCAATAACTTGCCTAAATGATCTTAATCTGTCATTTGGAGATGCAATTAGTCTAATTATCAAATGCCATGTTCTATCACTGAAAACATATCTACCATCATCATAACGTGGTCTTTTCAATATTTGTTTCCATCTTTTTAAGTTACCGTAAGTTTCATCAGACGAGCTTCCACTGAAGGGTGTATAACCAACGATTGTTTCAAATAAGATGCAACCCAATGACCAATAATCAACTGTATAGTCATAAGGTTTTCCTTCCAGAACTTCTAAAGCCATGTAATCAGGCGATCCAACCATAGAATTAGCATAATGTATGTCTTTTGCTCTTAATGAACGATATAATTGTTGGCGTTCTAATAATGTTCTTTCCTTTGGTTTATACTCTAAATCTTTAACTTGATTCAATCTTAATTTCATTGATTCAATTCTATCAGTAGACACTGCACCTGCAGCTAAACCAAAATCTGTCAATTTAATATGACCTTTGGCATCAATCAAGAAGTTTTCTGGTTTTAAATCTCTGTGAGTGAAACCCAATTGATGTAATGCATTAACAGCAGCAAACATTTCAGATACATAAAATCTTGAATGTTGACTATTCAAATAACCTGCGTTATTTAATAAAGTACGGAAGTCACCGCCTGGGACAAATTCCATTGCCATATAAAGATTGTCAGTATCCTGAAATGCATATAATAATTTAACCAACCATTCTGATCTTGTATTTGTAAGAATATCTCTTTCAGTCAAAACATGTTTTGTTTCGTCAGATCTAGTTAAGAGTTTTTTATTCAAGACTTTTAACGCACAGATCTCCTTTGTATCTTTATTTCTAGCCAGAAAAACTTGACCGTAACCTCCTTGACCAACTTGAGTAATTATATCAAAATCTTTATTTTTTGGTTTGATACGTCTCTTTCTTAAAAATGCACGTTCACGACCTTTATATGATTCCCATTGGGTTTCAGCTTTATCTCCTGGCATCTTTTTTAATGATTTTTCAACTTGTTGAACTCTTTGTTGTCTACTAATAACATAATCAAACATATCACAATAGTAGTCTAAGAAAAACATTTGACAGACAGTTACTAATCTTTTAGTTTTAGCTGAGTTTGCTTTCGTATAAAAATCTCTATTTAATCTTGAGCTGTGGAATAAGTTTGATGAATCGTTAGATAATTGAACATTTGAAGGAGAATTTACGTAACTATTTTCTTTATTATTTCTAGAAAAGTTGTTAACGTGCTGAGGGCTCTTTTCTGGTGAACAAACTTGCATGAATGAGTTATTATTATTGTTATTGTTATTTTTTCTTCTTGGAGTTGAAGGGGTACCAAAATTAAGACTTTCTACAGTTCTTGAAAGATCATCAACATAACTTGTGTCTTCTTTTTGTTGACGAGAGAATATTCCATTTCCAAAAGTCATAGATGTGTTTTGGTTGAAAGTAATGGATGAACAAAACATTGGAAGAGAGTGTAGAATCCATGTTTTTATGTATTCTATCAGTCCTCGCAGATGGAAAAGAAATTACCATTTTGGTGTGTTGACATTTTTCCCTTTTAGGCTTAATTGTGTGATGAAATAGTTTAGAAGGTGGCACATAGCTAAGAAGCTATTTTAAGTTACATATGTTTCCACCGACTAGGTATTAAATGAAAAAAGTCCTAAATATACTGTAAAGTACATAAAAACATCTGGTTATGAATTGAGCAACACAGAATGTAACCTATATAAAATGAGTAAACAATTCAGCTTACCTTAAATTTGAAAGGAAGGAAATATCTTTTTCAACCAGTAAACCTATGTTTTATTTGTTCAATTGTTAAACGGTAAACTAAAATTTCATAACAAATCAGCAAGTGAACTTTCTGTTTTCTTTCCATTTTTCTTGAGCTCTTCTACTTTTTTTAAGGATTGTTTAGTGATATGAACACCTCTTACAGTTCCAATATCTCTCACTGATTCTTTACCTAACATACCCAATCCAATTTCTTCTCCAAATGCATCTCTCCTAGTAACTTCTTCTTCACCGAATGCCATTTTATTCTGCGCTTTCTCCACCTCTGACATCTTCAGACGTTCACGCATTTTCTTGAACTTTTGACCACCTCTACGCTTTGATTTTTTTTCAACGGGCTTAGCTAATGGTTTGACCACCACATTTTCTGGAGGTAAAGTTAATTTTTCCAGTCTATTCGTTATTTCTTGTCTCCATTTTAAACCTAAAGAATTATCCGTACTATTACTATTTAAAAGTGAAAGATCAATTCTTGAAGAAAGTACAATTTTGGAACAGATTTGTCTAATTGCTTGCTTTTGAAAATCTTTATTTATACTTTTGACAATATCAATTTGGTAGACATATCCTAATGAGTTGGTTGATTTCCCAATAGATGGTAGATTACATGCAGGAGTTGAGCATAAAGTCTCTAATTTAATGCTTGATAAAAGTTGTGATGTAACGCTACTACCGATTAATGCAGTCAAATTTGGTGCAATTTTTTTAACTCTCTTTGAAATAAAAGTACGGAACTTCAGCTGCAGCGTATTCATTTTAATTATGATATCACATGCTTCAATAATGAGCTTTTGCATATGTTTGTTAGGTATTTTATATCGCTTGGATTTAATTAAAAAGTTCAATGACATTGATAATGAAAGTATTTGATCTTTTGGTAAAAACTCAATATCTTGAGTATTTTGGTTTAATCTTTCTTTAAATGATAAAATATCAAAATTTATTAGTGAAATAATTTTAATGTACAATAATGGATTTTTAATAATATTTGATAAATCTGACCATATAGTATTATAATTTAATCTTATGAAAGAACTCAAAATATTAAAATACGAATGAATTTCAGTGATCATTTCATTTGTTTGTTCTAAAACATCTTGTTCTTCTGTAGTGATGTTATTTTTATTCTCTGTTTCAATAGCTACTAGACGTTTCTCTAATAATTTTAGTTTATCTAGTATTGGCACGAACTGCTCAATCGATCGGACTGATTCAAAATTTGAAATCGTCAATAAATCACCAATCTTATATGTTGTTTTAGTAGTTTCAAAATCATCGCCATTTTCAATATCTATTTCGGCGTCAGAATCAGAAAATTCAGCCAGTAATGTGTCAACCAAACTCATGATCAGATTATTATTTTCCACTCACGATCCCAGGGATATATTATTGTATTACCAATACACATATACAGTGGTAAAAAAACATGTAAATAAACTTTAAACATCCGTGCACCTTGAAGGTAGTTTTTTTTTCACATTTTTGACTCATTTTTCAGTTTCGATGAAATATTTACTTGAACAATTATTGTACTTTGTATTTCTAACTGTAAATAATCTATTCATTTGTATAGATTATTTTTCGTATCGTTAAATCGTCGTTTAGTTTTACTTGCCATTAAGGCCCGTTTATGCAATTTGTTAGGTATCCTTTAAAAAGAATCACTGCCTATCAAAAATTAAGTTATAATTTAAAATCAAGACAGAGATTTACATTTTCAACCTATTTATACAAAATGTCCGAAGAAACTCCAAAGGTTATTCCAGAAAAGACACCAGTTGCGGCTGATGCAGCTGTTCCAAAGGTTAAAACTGAAAAAGAATTACAAAAGGAAAAGGCTAAAGCTGAAAAAATGGCTAAATTTTTAGCAAAGAAAGCAAAACAAGAGCAACTTGCAAAGAATGCTGCAAAGAATAAAGAAAAGAAGAAGAAGGTCGAAAAGGAAGTTGCACCTGAATTTGTTGATAAAACTGTTCCAGGTGAAAAAAAAATATTAGTTAGTTTAGAAGACCCATCATTTTCTTCTTACAATCCACAAGCTGTTGAATCATCTTGGTATGACTGGTGGGTTAAAGAAGGTTTATTCGAACCTGAATTTACTGAAGATGGAGAAATCAAGCCAGAAGGTGTTTTTTCTATTCCAGCACCACCACCAAATGTTACTGGTGCTTTACATATTGGACATGCATTGACTGTTTCAATTCAAGATGCTTTAATTAGATATTACAGAATGAGAGGTAAGACTACCCTATTTTTACCAGGTTTTGATCATGCAGGTATTGCAACTCAATCTGTTGTTGAGAAAACCGTTTATGCAAAGGAAGGTAAAACCAGACACGATTACGGTAGAGAAGAATTTGTTAAGAAGATTTGGGAATGGAAGGAAGTTTACCATGCAAAAATTAAGAATCAATTTACTTCAATGGGTGCTTCATATGATTGGTCAAAAGAAGCATTCACCTTAGATCCAGCTAGAACTGCAGCTGTTAATGATGCCTTTGTTAAATTATTTGATGATGGTACCATTTACAGAGATTTAAGATTGGTAAATTGGTGTGTTAAATTGAACACTGCTTTATCCAACTTAGAAGTTGAAAATAAAACTGTTCCAGGTCACACATTTTTGTCAATCCCTGGTTATGATGAAAAGGTTGAATTTGGTGTTTTAACCCACTTTGCCTACCAAGTTGTTGATTCCGATGAAAGATTGGTTGTTGCAACCACAAGACCTGAAACTATTTTTGGTGATACAGGTGTTGCAGTTCATCCAAAAGATGAGAGATATAAGCATTTAGTTGGGAAATTTGTTATTCATCCATTTAATGGTAAACAAATTCCAATTATTGCTGATGGCGAAGCTGTTGATATGGAATTTGGTACTGGTGCTGTTAAAATTACACCAGGTCATGATAATAACGATTACAACACGGGTAAAAGAAATGGTTTAGAATTTGTCAACATTTTTACTGATGATGGTAAATTAAACGAAAACTGTGGTGAATATACTGGTGTTAAGAGATTTGATGCCAGAAAGATTGTCATTGAACAATTAGAGAAGAAGGGTTTATTAGTTGACCAAGAATCCAACGAAATGACTTTACCTATCTGTTCAAGATCTGGTGATATTATTGAACCATATTTAAAGCCACAATGGTGGGTTTCCCAAAAAGAAATGGCCAAGGCTGCTGCAAATGCTGTCGATACTGGTGCATTAAAAATTGTTCCAGAAACTTCCGAAAAGGAATTCCACAGATGGATGGAAAATATTCAAGATTGGTGTATTTCTAGACAATTATGGTGGGGCCACAGATGTCCAGTTTACTTTGTCAATATTGAAGGTGAAGATAGAAATGCAAATGATTCAAAGAACTGGGTTGCTGGTAGAAATATTGAAGAGGCTCAAGGAAAGGCAGAAAAATTATTTGCAGGTAAGAAATTCACATTAGAACAAGATGAAGATGTTTTAGATACCTGGTTTTCATCAGGCTTATGGCCATTTTCTACTCTCGGCTGGCCTGAAAAAACCGTTGATTTTTCAAAGTTCTACCCAATGTCTATGTTAGAGACTGGTTGGGATATTTTATTCTTTTGGGTTGCTAGAATGGTCATGCTTGGCTTGAAATTAACTGGTGAAGTTCCATTTAAAGAAGTTTTCTGTCATTCTTTAGTCCGTGATGCTCAAGGCAGAAAGATGTCCAAATCATTAGGTAATGTTATTGATCCATCAGATGTTATTAACGGTATTACATTAGAGAACTTACATGCACTATTGAAAAAAGGTAATTTAGATCCAAGAGAAATTGAAAAAGCAAAGGCAGGTCAAAAAGAATCTTACCCTGATGGTATTCCTCAATGTGGTACAGATGCTTTAAGATTTGCATTATGTGCTTACACAACTGGTGGCAGAGATATCAATTTAGATATTTTGAGAGTTGCTGGTTACAGAAAGTTCTGTAATAAGATTTTCCAGGCCACTAAGTTTGTTTTAATGAGACTAGGTAACGATTACGTTCCACCTGCAAATGCAGGTCTAAGTGGTAAGGAATCATTAGTTGAAAAGTGGATTTTACATAAATTAACTAAGACTGCAGAAAAGGTCAATGTATCACTTGAAAAAAGAGATTTTTACGAAAGTACTCAAGCAATTTACAATTTCTGGTTATATGATCTTTGTGATGTTTATATTGAAAATTCTAAGTTCCTCATTTTAGAAGGCACTGAAGAACAAAAAAAATCCGCAAGAGATACCTTGTACACCTGTATTGATGGTGCATTAAGATTAATTCATCCATTTATGCCATTCATCTCGGAAGAAATGTGGCAAAGATTACCAAGAAGAGCCTCGGAATCTGTTAAATCAATTGTTAAAGCTTCATATCCTGTCTATGTTTCTGAATATGATAATTTAGCAGCTGCAAATGCTTATGAATTGGTCTTAGAAGTTACTAAAGGTGCAAGATCTTTATTAGCTCAATATGGCATCACTAAAAATGGTACTGTTTTTATTGAATCTGCAAACACTAAATATTTTGAAATCGCAGATTCTCAAACAGATTCTATTGTTTCATTAATCAAAGCAGTTGAAAAGGTTGAAGTTGTTTCAAAAGCTGAAGATATTCCATCGGGTTGTGTTTTAACTACTGTTATTCCTGAGGTTAATGTTCACCTATTAGTTAAGGGTATGATTGACATTGATAGTGAAGTTGCTAAATTTGCAAAGAAATTAGACAAGTCAAAGAAATCATTGGCTGGTTTAGAAAAGATTATGACTTCTGCAGATTATGAATCAAAGGCATCTGATGTTGCAAAGGAAAAGAATCAACAATCAAAGGAAAGAACACTTGCTGAAATTGAAGGTTTTGAAACCACGATTGCAAACTTGGAAAAACTTAAATTATAAGTTACTTTTTAGTCATCTTTTGGGCAAACAAACTTTTATAGATTTCGTTAATATTTTTTGAGTTTTATTATATTCTTTAATAATTAGAAATATACATTAAAATACGTAATTTATTTAGAACTTCCAAATATAATCATTAAAAACAGATTTTAGTATAGTTTCTCTAACAGTTTGATTAATTGTGTCAATATCTTGAGAAATCAAATTTAATGCACCAAATAATTCCTCCTGTGTGATTTTTCCTAAAGAATCACTGTAAATTAATTCATCAGCTTTGCCATCAACAATTGAAAATACACTTACATGATGTGATGTTGAGACATCCAATTCATTTTTTTTAGGACGTATAATATATTTGTTATCTTTAAGAGCACAGAATGAGCTGAGAAAACTTGCCTTTAACGATATACCTGCATTAACTAATGCTAAATATAATGAATTAACAGCACATGACAATTCCATACATGTAAATTGTTCACGTTCACCAGATTCTAAAATCTGAACAACAATTTGAATTTCTTTATTTGGATATTGGTCCATATTTATCATTGGTGTGATAATTTTATTTAATTTTTGTTCAATATATGCTTCTCTTGTTGTTGGAATACCTGTTGATGGTCTAACTGTGATACTGGTGTATGCTTTTTTTGCTTTTTCATTACGTTGTCTAATGACATCAATTGGACCTGTAACTGATGTGATTATTTTAGTTGACAAGAATTGAAAAGTCGCAGAACCATCTACTTGATTCAACAAGTTTTGTTCAGCAGAAAATGACATGTTTGATGATATTGAATTATTGGCGAATAAAACAACAAAGAAGTACAATAAAAGAGACATAAAGTGTGTAGGAACTTACCAAAAACAAATTTTTGATTTTTTCAAATTTCCGTTTTGGTGAATAGAATTTTTTTCATGAACTTTTTTTTTTTCCTTCAACCTCTTAATAATTGGATTTTGTTATAGTGTGAAGCAACCATATAATGATTCCAGATTTACAGTCTATAATTCCATATTTGCAAGAAGCCACTCTTGGTGATGTTTCGTTAACACTTTTATTACAATTGTTGGCTAATCCAACAATTATAAATTCAGCCACACAAGTTGATCATCAAACCTTACTTGTTCGAGTTTCAACATTGTTAAAATCGAATCATAGTGTTACACGTTGGAAAGCAACAAAATTATTAACTTTGTGTTTAACCCATCCAGTTTTATTATTGTCCACTAATACTACGGTTTTTTTAGGTGGTTTAGTGAAAATTCTTGAAACTAAATGTTTTATTTCAAATTACAGTAATCCAACAAATCAAGAATTAGTTACATTAAAAAGTACTGCTGAGTGTTTAGGATTTACATTAGATCAAATCAGAGGCAAACCTACCTTAACTAGAGAAGTTTTAACTCCCAAGTTACCAGCAATTATTGGTTCTTTAATTGATGTTACCGTTTTAATTCCTGAAACTACATTACCAATTTTATCTAAACTTTTAATTCTCAATACTACAACATTTAGACCATTCGGTACTAGATTTGAAACTGCATTAAGAAGTATTCTAAACAATGGTGATAATTTAAATAAGTTAAGTTCAGAATTAAGATCTATTTTAATGAAATCTTTTGCGTTAGTGTCATTCATTTTATCAAGAGAAAAACAAGCAGAATCATGGAGGGAAAACGTCAATCAAATTATTTTAGAATTAAAGTCAGTGATATCAATTTATGAAGCATGTTTAGAACTATCAAATGATGAAGACTATACTAAAAAATATCAAAATTTACCAAAATTACCAGAGAATTTATCATCGATGAAATTAGTTTTCGGTACATTATCAATTGATATTAATGAATCACCAATTGAAATTTTTAAAGTTTCACAAAGAATTCAAACTTTAGTTGAATTATTATTATCATATATTGAAATCACTACACCATGTGCAGTTTCAATTCCATTTGGTCACTATTTAACTATTGGTGAAATTTTAACAAGTTTAAATATTTCATTTACACCAGTTAAGAAAGATATTAGAGATTCAACAACGCGTAAAATGATTGAACAATCTGTTAATGACTGTAAACTTTCGGGTATTAAGATTTTAAATTCACTTATCAAGAAGTTTTCAAATGATTTATATCCACACATTTTCAAGCTTTTAGCAATTTTAGATGCATCAATTCCAATTTTAACAATCAATGGTAAGATTAGAATTAACAATGAATTGATTTATGAAAGTGAAGAATTAATTAATCAAACTTTACTAACTGCTTCAAAACTTTTAACTTTTACCGAAAGATTCAACGATATGACTGTATTAGGTAGATTAATTGACAGTGCATTAATTTTAAAAGAACCTAGAGAACCTAAGTTTTTGATTGAATCGAATAAATCAATTGTTTCAAATGGCACCGGGAATACTCTAGCTTCTGTACCAAAGAAGAGAAACAATAAAAATAAATCAGTTATCTCATTATCAGATATATTATCTCATAAACAATACTTTATCAATCCAGCTTCTAAATCAACATTAGATAAAGTTAGAGAATTTTTCAATACATTAATTACCAAGTGTGAATTATCACAAGGTAAATTAACAATGGTTATCAGATTTGTAATTATTGATGCAGTTTCTAATTTACAATTGATTAATAATGGTAAAAAAGATAATGAAAATTACAAAATTATTGAAATATTGGAGAATGTTCTTTTATATCCAGGTAAAACAAATACAAGTATTTCGGTTATACCAATTATTTCCAACTTAATTGGTGATAATGACAAAATTTATAGTTTGTTAGTCAATCCAAGATTTCCAATTTTACCAAAGAAAATAGATAATGATTATGAAATGGAACTGGAAAAGGAAGAAATCGAAGATGAAGAAGAGAAAGAGGATGAAGAATTTAGGAATGGTGATTTCAAGATTCCTGATTCAAATAAGAGATCAAATGAGGAAACTGAGGTTCAAAATGACAATAAAAAACAACACATTGAAGAAGTTAGTAAGAAAGTTTCAAGCGAAAACAATGATTTCGTGTTCAATAATGATAACGAATCAGCATCAATGGCACTAAAGAAACTTGAGAATGAATTAAAGAACGAGAAAGATCATGTTTCATTATCTGATAAAATTAATCAAGAGGTTGAAATCGCTGAAGATAATATCATGCAAGTTGATATTAACGATAATGGTCATCAAGATGAAGACGATGATGAAGACGATGATGAAGACGAGGAATTGGGATCAGATTTTGAAATTCCTGAAATTAATGTCGGCGATGATTAATCGAACACGACTTACTTTTAACTAGATTCTACTTTGTAATATAATGTAAGCAAACAAGAACAGAAAAATGATATTTAATCAAATCTTTTCTTTTGTAATTTATGATTGTGGGTATTTTTAAAGCAATCAAACATTACTTTCAAAAAGCTTACAATAACCATATTAAAAAAGAATGGAAATTTGACAAAAAAAATCTTTAATATAGCATAATCCATACAGACATATAATAAAACTGAATAATTTATCCGTCTACCCGAGACATGCCAAATAAAAATAAAAAGAGAAACAAAAAAAAAGGGAAAGAAACATTAAAATGAGTATTTAACCAACCATAGTTTGGATCAGAATGTGCAATATGATAGCGTCATATTAAGTAACAAGAATTTTGTGTCGAACGCAGTCACTCATACCGTCCCGGTTGATATGATCAACACTTCCCAAAAGGAGGAACGCCGAATGTGTCAACAGACAACACCTAGTTTTCATCAGGATAGTAAAAAACTAGGAAGGTCATACTGATGAAAGGAAAGAATTCAAGATGGCGCTCATACTGAGAGATTTGTGAGCGAGTTGGGTTTCTTTTATAGTTGGAAAAAAAAAAACTCAGAAAATAAAAAAAATAAAAAAATATCAGCTTCTGAGGGCAGTGAAATTTTAAAGAGGTTTATTTTTTTTTTTTTTTCTTCAAGAAATTTTTCACTTTACAATAAGTGTAGGTTTATTAGAAATTAATAGATATCCTATCATTATTGTACAGTAATCGTTTGATCATGGTTAAGAAGAGTACTAAACATTCCAAATCTGTTATTGATAAGAAAAAACAAGTAAAAGATGACCAATCAAATAGTGTTTTAACGATCCAAGAGATTGAAAAAATTAAATCAGAAATCATTGAATCACCAAAAAACTACAATAAGTTAAACAAATTGATTAATGAAATAAACGTCAATGAATCAATTACTAATTTGAAAATGTCTAGATGTTTAATATTTAATATTTATAAGATATTCAGTCATTTTATAAGCAAGAATTTACTAAAGATTAGAAAAACACAAAATGAACAAGAGAAAACAATTTGTAAATGGTTAGTCTCTAAATATGAATCATTTCAATCTAAGTTGTTTCAAATTTGGAATTTAAAAGGGGAAAATGATAATATTGCAACATTAAAGATTGAATCATTAGAAACATTAATGAAGTTTTTAAAGGATGAAGCTAAATTCATGGGACCAAATAAAAGTGAATCATATTTCCCAAATTTAACATATAAGAAGATAATTTATCAGTTATTGAAATGTGGTGATTCAAATGACATTAATGTCGATAATTGCACTATTAATGATTATTTGTTATTTGAATTTCAAGAATTATATTTTCAAAAATACTGGGATTTAAAGTTTTATTTATTTCAAGAATTACCAAATATTTTGAATGATTGTGAGGAAAATGGTGAAGATGATAAAACTAAGCAACTTGTATTTAGTAAAGTGCTCACTCTTACCAAGCAAAATTCCGTTTATGATACTGAGAATGAAGAATTGATTACTGAAATGGAAACATATATTGAGAATGTACCAGAAAATACCATTTATAGTATTAATTTATTCAAGATCAATTTTGAAAAATCATGGATTAGAATATTAAATTTTAAAGATCTGAATAGGAATGAAATCAATAATACATTATTAATATTACACAAGAGAATTATACCATTTTTCGGTGATGCAAGTAAATTAATGGACTTTTTGACAGCTACATATACAATAGGTATTCAAAATAAAGATATTTTAATTTCAATTTTATCATTAAATGGATTATGGGAATTAATGAAATCATATAATTTAGATTATCCTGATTTTTATAAAAACTTATATGCAATTCTAACACCGGATTTATTACATCTTAAGGAGAAATCACGATTTTTCAGATTATTAGATTTATTTATGTCATCAAGTCATTTAAGTTCATCTATAGTTGCATCATTTATTAAAAAATTGGCAAGATTATCATTGAGTGCGCCACCATCAGGTATTATTTTGATTATTCCATTTATTTATAATTTGATTAAGAAGTATGGACATTCAACCTGTATGTTATTGATTCATTCCACAACGTCTAGTGAGGAAGATTTAAAATATGAAGATACATTTGATGAAGATGAAAGGGATCCATCATTAACAAATGCAATTGGATCATCAATTTGGGAATTAGAAATTATGAACCAGCACTATCATCCAAATATTTCAGCGTTAGTTAAAGTTTTCAATCAAAAATTTAATAAATTTAGTTATAATTTAGAAGATTTCCTTGATTGGAATTATGATAAATTAATAATGACTGAATTTGAAAAGAATTTGAAGGGTGAATTAGGATTAGAATTTGAGAAATGGGACAGTCTATTTGATGATAATGGATATTTTGAAGATTATTTGTATTAAAATCAGTTCATGAGACTAATAAAGAATTCGAAGAATATAAAGCTTAAACTTGTTGTTGGAACACTTTTAAATAAAGCTGGTAATAAACCACGATATAAACCTCTCAGACCATTAATTTTTATAATATTTTGGAAATTCAAAAACCAAGATTGTGCATTAATTTGAACTCTACGTTTAATTAAATCTAATGGATATATTAAGGTTTTAGAAATCAAGCCTGTTAATATCCCACTTATTGCCGTTATTCCACCACATGAATCTATAATTGTATCCATCTGTATATCTTCCCTTATTTCGGTTAATGTATTTATAATTGATCCATATAATGCAAATGATATTCCTGTACTTAATGCAACATAATTTAAACTAATTAATGAACCATTAAAGAATCCTAAAACACCATTATTTTTGAAAATTTTCAATATCAATTTAGACATTGAATTGAACCTGTTTGTATCATTAGATGCTAAATGTGTACGTAATAAATCAAAGGGGTAAGAGATGCATGTTGCTGTACAACCGGATATTCCACCAACAGCTAGATTTTTCAAAGATGAGTAATCTTGTGATATATGTGTATCCCAAATTTTTGAATATACTGTAAACGAGGTGAATTGAGAACCACCGTAAGCGATATACATTAATTCCGCTGGGAGATTACCTTTCCAAAATGCACGTAAACCTTCATTTTTCAATATTGATACTATTGTTGAATGGATTGATTTGTATTTACCGTTGTTCGCATTGATTGAATGTAATTGAAGTCTGATTTTGATTATATCGATTGGTGCAATTATGAAACGCACTAAAAGACCAGATGCGGATCCTGATAGGACAGACATTGTTGGTGTTACATCTGTGGATGTGATGAAACTCATTGTGAAAAAAAAAAAGTGGTAAGAAGGGGTAAAGGAAGGGATA
>JAJLVN010000004.1:80499-508295 GCA_030570315.1 Pichia sp. NRRL Y-12827
TTTTAGGGTTTTTTTTTTTTTTTTTTTTTTTATGTCTTTTTTTTTTTTCCTTAATATAATATACATAAATAAACAGTAGAGATAGTATAGCTGTAAATAGATTATAAAAGCTTTTCTAAACGTTGTTGTTCCAGGATAGCATTTTTAATATCCTCAGACACCGTATTATCAAATATTTCTAAAGGTACAGAGGCTAACCCAGTTTTAACTATGTTTGCATCACCAAGCAAAGTGTCGAATTGTAATTTCCTTAAAGGTTTAGGTAATTTTGTAATTTTACATTTCGTTGATTGTGTTATACTTGGAACAAAATTGAGATTTGTATAAATATCTCTCTGTACTCTTTTCTTTAATATGTCATTTCTATCATAATATAACATTGAATCGAATTGACGAGACTTTAAAGCATGGTCATAGATCCAAGAAGATTCCGTTTCCAAGATATTGTTGTTTGATAAGAGAAGTGCCATATTGTGGTTTCGTTCTGAAGTGGAAACAGAATCAAGGGGTGTGTGATGATTGTCATTGGATAACAGTGGATTGATTAGAGCACCTTCGATAGCACCATTCAATCTTGCATTATCTTCATAATAATCATCAATGACTTGTTTACCATCAACAATCAATCTTGCGCCAAATTCTTTGAAGGCGGATCTTGCAGTGATTAGATATGCACTTCTTGTTTTGAAAGAAGTTGGTAATAGGCCGTTTTTAATCAAAGACATTTTGGACTGATCATCGATTTTGAATCTATAGAGAGAGGTGTGCTTTTGAAACAAAAAATACGAGTCTCTATAACCAACCAATCTTGCGACGTCTGTGGAAATAGCGTATAACCGGTCACCTCTATGGGGGACTTTGAAGGTTTTGACTCTGAAGAGTCTGCCATTCTGTAACACTCCTAAATCGGTGATTTTTTGGTCACCCTTGGGATCGTTTGGGGTTTGATATTCGTCGTTGATGACAGTTTCGACATCTACCGCTGGCGTCGGGGAGGATGTCTGTTTTCTACGAGATTTGCCTGTGTTGGTACTGTCATCATTTTCATCGTCATCGACGTTGTCTTCTTCTTCTTCTTCTTCTACCTCTTCTTCCTCTTCAACATCGACGTCGTCGTCCACGTCCACGTCTGCCGGGGTGTACTCGTCGTCCACGCCGGCATCAGCAACATCGGGAGTGGCTGCGGCGTCCACGTTGACAGTGTGTGTGCGTGTTGTTCTTCTGGACATTGGCTGATCAAAATAGTATAATATGCTGTACACTACGGTGTTGTAGTGTTCTACAGTGGTGTACGCCTATACGGTCTGTTACCCTCTCCGTTGTACAGCAAACCCTCTCACTCAGGCAAAAACGCGCACCAGCTGGAAATTGTATAAAAGGCGGGCCGTTTCCCTTCCTCTGCCCCCCCTCCCCGTTCCCCCCCCCCTCGCGTTTTTTTTCCCCTCTGTTCTCCAATTTGATTACCACCGCTGGGACGGGCGGGGATGGGTTTTGCACGCACTGGGGTTTTCTCGGTGCGTGCGTTTTTTCCGGGCGCAGCGTCGGCGGGTCGGTGGGGTTTCCCGCGGCTTTCCCCCTAACCGCTGCGCCCTCCTTTTTCTTGCCCACCGCGTCTGCCCAGCCAGAACAACCCCCGGATTTTCGCGCCCGACCTTTTCCTGGTCGCCGCGCTTCATGCCCAGGAGACATTGCGTAGTGTAGTGGTGTAGTGGTGTAGTGGTGTGGTGGTGTGGTGGTTGGTTGTGTGGTGTAGCAGAGCACACCGCGGCTAAGCTACACACACGTCCATTTGCAGACGCTTTGCGACATGGTAACAGGGCTGCCCCAGACAAAACAGCTGCCCAGCTCATCTCGTCGCCTAACAGTGCTGGCGGTGTTGTACTGACCCCTAATCTGCTGTATTCTATTCTTTATCTAAGGGTCTTGCACTCTTCTTTTCAGCTCCTCAGAACTCACTAATGGCATCTCCTCCCAGCATCACCACCGTCAAGCTCCATAACAGTAAAACACCCTCACACCGCTCCCAGTGTCTCCGCTCCAAGCCCGCTGATTGGACTGGATTGGATCGGACTGCACCGGACTGGATTGACCGTACTGCCTTTTTTTCTGTTCAGGGTATTATTTTTTACCCATGTAGTAGTAGCAGTACAAACTAAGTACTTCTATACACTCTAGCAACTCTCTTCTCTATACCCAGCTCTCGGCCACTTTGCCATGATGACACCGCCAACTCTATTCAAAAACCACACTCAAGTCACGCACTTTAATACCCCTTCTGCTGCTCTTGACTACATAGACTTACAGGTATCGGCAACCATAGACTCCTCCCATGCCTTTGAAGGACCGGAAAAATTGCTAGAGCTTTGGTTCTCTCCCTCCGCTCATACATTACCCGCAAAGTGGCCTTCTGATGGTCTAAGGTCTATCCCGTTGAATGAAATTGAACATTTACTGAAAATTGTGAATTGTGAAATCTTATCAAAAATTTCAGGTGATTGTTTCGATGCTTATTTACTAAGTGAATCGTCTTTGTTCGTGTATGCAAATAAATTTATCTTGAAAACGTGTGGTACAACTACAACCTTGCTATGCTTGAACAAATTAATATATCTGATCAACAAATATATTGATGAATCTTTCCACTCCTTCATTAATATCTTCAGAGTGTTCTATTCACATCGGTCTTTCTTATTCCCAGAAAGGCAAAATCGTATCCATCAAAATTGGGAGAACGAATTAGAGTATTTAAATGATTTTTTCAATCATGAAAATTCGAAAACTTATATTTTAAATGATCAATTAAAATATAATGAAAACTGGCATCTCTACATAAATGGTAGTGGTGGCGGTAGCGTCGAATCGCACCCTTCAAACGATATAACAATTGAAATACTTATGTCGGATCTAGATGCTGACAACTCTCAAAATTTCCAAATATGCAATACTCCAATTGATAAAAGTATCGAAAACTTCAACCATTTATTAGGTAATTATATGATGGAAAAATCAAAATTAGATAAAGCCATAGAGACAGATTATGCTGTCAAGCATGACGCCTTTGCTTTCACTCCTTGTGGATATTCTTCGAATTCTATAATCTTGAGCAATAAGGCTCAGTCAGAAAATAATGAAGACACTTACTATACTATTCATATAACCCCTGAAATCGGGTGGTCTTATGCATCTTTTGAAACCAACTACATTCCAAAATCAAATGCTGAAATGATTCGTATATTTGAAAATGTAGTTCAATCAATTAAACCGGGTCGTTTTACAATTGTCGTATGCTACGACAACATTGACTTTCACTCTCAGCTACCGGCTAAATTAGACACCTACAGACTAAACAACGCATCCACCATCGAGACTAAGTTTGGCTACCATCTCGTCCATGGTGTTTATACTAAGTAATACGTAGATCGTGTATAACAAGTGTGTAACACTCAATAACCGTTCACTTACCTCTTCTATGCCAAGAGTGCCAATGAAAAATGTGCCAATGAGAAGCCGACAACGCATAATAGTGAATGCTCAATCGCTAACTGTGAAAGTGAAACGTGAAAACGTGAAACGATAAATTGCTCGTCCACTCTTTTGCAGCAAACGTCCTGCAATTACAAATGCACTAGTGAATTCCCCTGCATTAGTATTTGCATATAATGCATATGACACCTATCTCTACTCTATTCTCATATTATCAATGCAGTATAACTCACCATATACTACAGGCAACTATCTGAACAGGTTCTATCCTCAACAGCCAAACCAGCAACCAAACCAGCAACCAAACCAACCCCAACCCCAGCCCCAACAACAACAGCAAATTCAACAACAACAACAACAACAACAACAACAACCACCATCTCCCTCTCAACAGCCTCAAGATCCTAACTATTATGTTCCTCCTTCAACATATCAAAATGCATACAATTACCAACCTTCAATGTATCAACCTCCTTACATAGATTCTACTCAACAACAAATTCAACACTCAAAACCGTCACAACAATCTTCAACTTCGCAACAATCTTCACCACATCAACAATACATAAACCCAATATCTCAACAACAAATATCTTCCCAAGGCCCATCTCAAGGCCCTTCGCAAATCCCCTCCCAACAACCAATGATGCAAAATTATCCAGCTCCTCATCCTTCAACTTACGGTTACTATCCAACTTCTCAACCAATTGATCAAATGAATCAATACAACATGAATTCAAATCAATCTTATCAATCTTACAATCCTTATAGCCAATCTTTTGTTCAATATACATCTGCCACTCCTTATCCATTATATGATTATAATCCAAAACAACAACAACAACAACAACAACAACAGCAGCAACAGCAACAGCAACATCAACATCAACATCAGCAACAACAACATCAGCAACAACAACAGCAGCAACAACAACAGCAACAACAGTCATTACCTCCACCACATCAACAACAAGTTCAACCATCTCAAGCCACTCATCAACCAATACACCATTTCCAACAGCAACAGCAAGTAGAAATTCCACTATCTAGATCACCCTCCAGATCTAAACCTCAAATTCCAAATAATTTAAATTTGAACATGAATCCAAATTTAAGATCTTCATTACCTTCAAATACATCATCTACTAATTCAATTCCATTACCAATGTCTACATCAACACCACCTCCAACTTCACATACTCCAGTTGGTGGCATTGGCTCATCTAATACTAATAATAATTTTCAATTATCTCCAACAGCAGGTCAAATCCAACCACCTGGCTCAAGACCTAAAATTACAACAACTATGTGGGAAGATGAGAAAACTTTATGTTATCAAGTTGACGCTAATAATGTTAGTGTTGTTCGTAGAGCCGATAATAATATGATTAATGGTACAAAACTATTAAATGTGGCTAAAATGACAAGAGGCAGAAGAGATGGGATCTTAAAAGCTGAAAAGACTAGGCATGTTGTTAAAGTTGGTTCAATGCACTTAAAAGGTGTTTGGATCCCATTTGAAAGGGCTCTAATTATGGCAAAGAGAGAAAATATTGCCGATTCGTTATATCCTTTATTCGTTAAAGATATTCAAAAGATTATTCAACAAGGTACACCAACTGTTAAAATGGGTCAATATGCATTAAATCCAAAATTAAGTTATCCAACAGCTACTTCACAAGCACAAATTCAACAACCTAGAAGTGATTATAATCCTCTGTACCCAATAGCTAATCAAATTCAAATTCAAAATATTCATCAACAGCAATTGCATTCTCAACATCCACAATATGCTCCACAAATTCAGCATTTACAGCAAATACAATCCCAACAACAACAACAACAACAACAACAACAACCGCAACATCCACAGCATTCACAACAGCATCTGCAACAACATCTACAATCACATCCACAACAACAACTGAGCCAACAAGTTAATCAACAACCATCATCTAAAAAAGATGATACTCAAGATTCTGAAAATGGAGCAAGTGGAAATGGTACCAATGCTGCTATAGGTACAGGTACAGATGCTGGTACAGATGCCGCTACAGATGCTGATTCTAGTACTGGTGTTGGTGCCGCTGCTGATGCTGATGCCAGTGCTGGTGCTGACAACAATGATAGTAATGAAGATGAGAATAACAGCAATAATAGCGAGAATAACAATACCATTACCAATACTACTGATACTGGTAATGATGCCAATGTTACACGTGGTGGTATACATACCGAACCATCATATTACTATGATTGAAGAATATGCCGTTATGTAGCAATCATTCCTATACATACTATTTCTTTTTGTATTTTTTCTTATTTGTTTAACTTTATATATAATGTCTTTCTTTTTAAAATAAAAAAGATGTATCTACAATGTTAAATATAGTCATGATATTATCAATTACTACTCAGTTCGTAAAGTTTTAAACATTTTGCATATTCTTGATTTTTTCTCAATCTAGTTAATATGTACACGTATGGCATAACAGGATCAGCGAGTGCGTTAACGAAGTCACTTTTTTTCTAAATTCAAATTATTTTTTTTTTCGACATTGTTCGCATTCTCTGTGATCGGTTATCATCAAATGCATGCATGACATGAAAAGCTTAAAGACTACAACTGGGGTGCTTCTTTTGGATTCCATTTAGTTTCTTCTATTATATTTTTCCAACTCTCCTTTAACAATTCATCATTTTTGGAATTACTTGAAATTTCTAAAATTTTGAAAATTATTGGATTTCTTTCAACATAAGATTTAATGAATTCAGATTCTTTTAAATCATAATACTTGGCTATTAATATGGATAGTTGTAAATCTGTAGATTTTAAAATCTCTTGTAATTGATTCGTATTTTTAATGTCATCCATGTCAAAATATTCTTGATTTGAAGAAATCTTGAAAAAGATCTTCATATATGCAAAATATTCTAGATTATATCCATATACTTCTTTAACATAATTAACAAATGAAATTATTTTATAATATTGACCATGAACTAAAAACAAATCAGTAATCATCAGCCTACATAGCTTCATGAACAATAGTCTGTCTCTTTTCGCATACGGTTCTATTGTAGATTCCCAAATTTCAATAAATTCACTGTCATTTGATAATTGTGCATATTTAGTTAGAATTTCATCCCTCAGAACGCTGAATTTTTTAAATGTCAAAAATAATTTGAATATTTCATCAAATTTTTCAATATCATATCCAAATTTATATGCTAAATCATTACTCGTATATGAAGTTGTAAACAATGTAAATATTTGGTCATAATATTCTTGTTCTTCTGGTAGTCTAGTTAATGGATTACAATATCTTAAAAGTTCCTCCTTTTCAGTAGGTTCTTTTAACAAATCGAAATTGGCAATAAAATTCCTCCAAAGCAGGTTCTTTTGCCATGTTCCAGATTCACGTAAGCAAAGCATTAAATTAATTATATCTTTAGATACAACTTTTGTTGAAATTATCATTTTTGTGAGTTTATTAACAGTATATAATTTCAATGATGTGCCTGTTATTCTTTGTAAATATAATGATAATGGAATAGCCAAGTGTGGTTCATATGCTAAAATTAAATCAATTGTAAATTTAACTAAAAATGGACATATTTCAACTCTTTGAGTGTTAATCAAATAATTAATTAATCTAAAACCTTCTTCAATTCTCAATTCTTTAACCATCAATTTATTTAATTGAATATAACTTCCATATGAAAATCTGATTTCTCTATGAATTAGTTTATCTTTCATTTCATCAAATGTTGAAATACTGTGATATGACTTATCAAATAAAACAGATTCGACATCCATAACTTCATTTAATCTATAGTATAAATACTTTCTTGGCTCTAATGGTAATGTATAATACAATTTATAAATTAAATGATTTGAAATTGGAATGTTATACTCGTTCAATTGTTTAGTAATTTTTTGCAATTCTGCTAAACTTTCCTTGGAATTCTTATAAATACGAATATTGTCTAAAAATGACAGATATGTTGATGGTTGATAATAATAATAATTACCTTTATTTTTACATAAATCTTTAAGGCTTGCAATATTACCCTTCTTAACATGATAATAAAAAAGTTCATTTTTAATTTCAGGATAAGAGCCATTTTTTTTTATTATTGGCCTCATTTGTTGGAAAACTCTCTTTTCTGCTTTTGGATATGTATATCTAACTAATGATCTAAAATGGTTAATGACATCCTTTTTATTATCCTCAGTCATCTCTTTAAATTTTTTACCAACCAAATATTCGGGCATTTCAGGTATATGATATCTCGTTGGATTAGCTGGAAATCTATGAAATGGCTTAAAATCGTGTTCAGTTCCTTTAGGAAATGCATCTTGAGCATTAAGCCATTTTTCAAGATTGTTTTTAATGTATATATTATAAGTTTCACGACGGTTGATTGAAGTAGTCGAATTATCAAGTATATTTTCATCATGTATTGCGTCCTGAAACGTGTTTGTTGATTTTGATGCTATATCTGCAAATTTCCTGATGTATCCTAACTTGGCACCTTTAGGTATCCAACGATTTATGAACATGTTTTATAGATAGATAACAGTGAATTATTGTATTAGTGTATTTCAAAGTAAAACCGAAATATTATAGAGCACCAGCAATTTTTTTTTCTCAGAAGAACGAGTAGTAGGAAAAGCATAAAACACAAAAAAAAGTTAATAGTTAAATTTGCCTATAACGCTATTATATCTCAACTATCAGTCGACCAATCAAACAATACATCATGACAGAAACAGTAGTTAGAAAAGCAACACATGCTGGAACTTGGTATACTGATGTTTCCAAACGCTTAAATTTACAACTCACACAATTGTTTGAAAAATCACCAGAGTCTGTAAAAACAGGTGCAAGAGTTATTATTGCACCCCACGCTGGATACGCTTATTCTGGTTCGATATTGGCAAACGCATATAAATCATTTGATGCTACAGGGATTGAAAGAGTTTTCATATTAGGACCGTCACATCACGTATACTATAAAGGTTGTGTTTTGACTTCATGTTGCGATTATTACGATACACCATTTGGTAAATTCAAAATTGATACAGAAATAATTCGTGAATTACTTGAATATGATAGTAAGATTTTCAGGAAAATGAGCGTAGAAGTAGATGAAGAGGAACATTCATTTGAAATGCATTTACCATTTTTATATAAAGTCACTAATCAATTGGGTAAAGATGTTAAAATTATACCAATTATGATCAGTGCAAGTGATGAAGAATTTGAAAAGAAAATCGCAACATATTTGAAACCTTACTTTAATGATAAATCCAATGCTTTTATTGTAAGTACTGACTTTTGTCATTGGGGTTCAAGATTTTCGTACACGTCATATACAGCAACTGGTAATCTGTCAGATTTATTAGAATTGAAAAAGAGTAACTCTGTCAATTCAATTTCATTGCCGATCTATAAAAGCATTGAGTTTTTAGATAAGGCAGCAGTAAAGGCCATTGAAACTGGCTCTTATCGATTATTTAAAGACTACATTTATCTGACAGGAAACACAATCTGCGGTGCAAAACCGCTAAGTCTTTTAATGTTACTCATGGAAGATTTGATCATTGATAAATCTGTCAATACTTTACATTTTAATGGGTATGCTCAAAGTTCTCAAGTCACATCTCCCAAAGATAGTTCTGTTAGTTACGCTAGTGCATACGCTATAATTTGATTATTTTATTTCATTTTATCTTATTTTATTCTATTATATTATATACCTGTATTTTGTTGCTTTTTTATCATTTGTTATTGGTACTTCTTTTTTCTTATTTTTATACAATTGGACTAATTTTTGGCTTATTAAAAATATTTATATACTTATGGTGTAGTTTAATTCAAAGGTTAACGGATTCTTTTTTTTTTTCTGAAAAATTCAAAAACAGGGCAAAACTAGAGTGGATATTTATATACATTTGCTTTTTTTCATTAATGATACATTATAAACGATTTCAGAATTTAATCAACTTGGCATTGCTAGCTTTAGGACTATGTTTTTGGAAAAAACAAACATGATTGAACGTTGGATCAATGAAGTTCATAGTAATCTGAATACTTTAAAACCTGAAGAAATTGATAGCATTATATTTAAAATTGATAATATTGAACTAAACAATAAGGAATTAATTAAGTTTAATGATAAAGAAAACAAAACCGAAGCTCAAAACCAAATCCCAGATAAAAACAAAAACCAAGTACAGTTTAATGAAAAGTTGTCTGAAAAGCTAACCGATGAAAAGATTGAACAAATACTTGAAGACGATTCAATCGATGAAAGAATCGAAAATTCAATAAAATTTGATGAAAATGATAAAGAATTAGGTAAAACTGAGTTTTGGAAGTTTAACGATGATAATAATAAAATTGAAAAACGCCTACAACCACAACAGTTTCATTATCATGAATGTAACCCTGCAATTTTTAAAAACGATAAAGGAGAATACTTTTATTACAAGAATGAGAATTGTCCTAAAAGCGGGACTGAAAAAGAACTGGAAGATGTTGGATTCCTTCAAAGTGACAAGTTAAAAGAAAGGGCTTGTACTTATAAAATTAAAAGGGTCAGTAAGTATGAAAACGAAAAGGTAGAATACTTGTGTAGATTATGCCCTTTTGTAAAATGGATTCCAGTTGAGAGTTTTGGTGAGCACATGGGCTTAGCTCATGGAATTATAAAGTTAGGTGATGTTGGAATAGTGGCACTTCCACCTCCAGTTGCATTATACAAACAAAATATTGGCAGATTGAAATTTTACTACAGTAAATGTCCTAAATGTTTAAAGTGGATAAGATTAGGTAAAATGGCAGGCGTCAAAAATATATGTGACGAGGTTAGTACTATAGACCGCCTTAACAGTAACAGTCGGGTTGTGGGATTATACACCAATTATTTCTTCCATTTTCTGGGATGTACTGTAGATCCCTTGACTTAATCGGCAATTGCAATTATCGCCGACTAACTCCAGTGGAAAAACATGTAAATTTTCCAGCTTTTTTAGACGATTATGTGGCCGTGATTTTCTCAACGTGTATGACAGTACCTGTATATCAAATGTATTTGTATACGTCTAATAAAGGGCATAAAATAGGCATCATTTCTACATTACATCAATTAATATGGTTGGTTTTGAACAAGAAAGTAAAGTGGATATAATCATTGCATTACAATATGCGCTTACACAAGTAAATGATCTCTCAGATGTTCAAAAGATTGTGTCAGGTGTCAAGTCGTGTCTTACCAATAATTTAGATATCATACTTATGTTAAAAATTATATTAGTTTCAGTTCCATCGCTAATATTTGACTCAAATATTATCAATATTGTTCATTCTATTATTGAACCCAATGATGTAAACAACGGCGAATCAGAACCATTGATTGTTGATATTTTGTCTATTTTTGAATCGTCAAATAATCCTCAGGTTCCAATCAATGTCCAAAAATTAGTTGGTCTAAATTTAAATCAGAAACAAAAGTTTATTGAAAAGTTTATTGATTCAATTGATAGTATCTCCAATAAATATAACTTTATATTAAACACTAACTCCAATGATGTAACTATATTTAAAAAGTTTATGAAAGCTATAATTTTTAGACTCAATCATGAATTTTCTAGCTTTAGTGCTACTGATGATATTGTTTCAAATTTAAAGGGCTCAAAGTATGCCGAGCTTGAATTATTAGATTGGATCAAAACATTTTATATTCCGTTGAAGATTCTAACTCCATCTATTAACACCAGCTATTCATTATTAGATTATGAAAACTATTTATCGCTACAAGAAAAGATTGATTTGATAATGTCTCAGGTCAAGTATAATAATAATGTGAATAACATCGTTAATAACGTTTTATTGCCAATTCTTAGTTATTATAGTGTTGATGCATGGAATTGTTTAAATGTTTGGTTTTCCAATTTTGGTAAAAAGTGCATTCAAGAAATGAAAGACACTGAAATCATTGTGAATTATAATATATTACTCAACTTATTACGAGAAGATCAATTGTTAAATACGGTAAATCACTCTTCTGAAAAAATAAAAACTAAGTTTGTTACTAATATACTCACAACCTTGTACCTTTGTCCAAAGGCTAATATACAAGTATTCATAAATTCCAAAGAAATTTTGATTCTGCTAAAAGCGTTAAATCTCCCTGAAAATAAATCTACAGATTTGAATAGTATCAAGCTTGGCAATTTCGATGATATTGCAAAACAATTATCTGCTTCTACGACAACAATTGATTCAATCATAAATGCTATTCATGTTGGCGAAATTTTATATTCAAATGACTTATCCATAGTTGATGTCATATCGTTGAAAAACGCAACAAGACAGAAACAATATGAACAATTAATCAAATACATATCGAACGAAATAACCCATGAAAGTTCGCAGAGAAAATGGGAATTATTTTTAAGATCTATTGATACAACGTTGAGTAAAACCAATGTATTTGATAAAATATCACATGAAGAGTTGAGTGAAGTTATATTGTTAAAATTATTTGAACTAAAACAATTTAAAGTCATAAAGGATATTTTTGAGAAGCAATTTAATCACATCCCTCCAGATCAATATCAGCACTTGATTGTTACACATTGCTGGAAATTGTACATGAATGCATCTAATTGTGATCCAAAAATTGGTTCTTTGAAAGAATGTACTGACTGTTTGAACTTGGTAGACGAATCATCTAAAAGTTACAAGAGACTAGATTCATTGATAAAAGCAAATCAAAAACTTTTGGATTGGAAATTATACATCAAATCTGGGGTACCTATTTCTCCAAAGATAATAGTTGAAATAAATAATCCGCTAACTATTATTAGACGTATACTTGAATTAAATGATAATTCTTTTATGTACTGTGGAGACTTGTATTATATTGTTGTTTTATTGATTGAAGGCTTGGATGTTGTTGATCAAAATCCATTATTCAAATTTAAGAATAAAACTTATAATGATAAAAATAATCTGTTGGTTGTGAAAATAAAATTAATGTGTTTGGAATATGCTTCGCCGGTTGATTTCAAGTTTTCTTTTGATCTTGCATACGAATTATTGGGTGATACAATCAAAGAAAAAAGTGGTATTGATGGATTGTTTGATCTTGTTACTGAAAACTGGTTTCTTTTTTTCCAGTTAGCAAAAAATGAATACGAGGATGTTTCCGAATCCGATCTTCTTGATAAGAAATTAAAATTACTCGGTGAATTACTACTTGTTGCACCAACCGAATTTAACACAAATGTTTTGGAACAATGGCAAGTTTTAAACTCACAGAAAATTCATATTACAGCAAGCATGACAAACCATAATAACATTAGTAATAAAAACAATTCCGGACAACTGAATACTTCTTTAGGGGATGTTCAAGCACGTCTTCAAAGATCGCTCAAATCATCTGCGGAAGAAATTATGAACACTAACGGAAGTGAAATTGGTAAGAATATCATTGGATGGATTGTTGGTGCCAATTAATTATATAAATTTGTATTTGGAAATCTTGTTTAGTTTTGTGTAGTTTTATGCCGAGTTTACGATTTGCGGTTGTAATTTCTTTATCTAACGCTGTCGGAAACTTACGACATACAAGATAAGAGATGAGTAACTATAAAACGTGCAAATCCTTAGTTTCCTCTACTACTTGATATATTCATGATTTTTATAATAACTTTCTGTGACCATGAGTAGATTTGTTGTTTTAGGTGCTGGTGTTATTGGTATTACAAATGCTTACGAAATACTGAAACAAAATCCACAGAACCAAGTAACAATTATTTCACAACACTTTCCAACTGATTTTAATTTTAAAGACATCTATACCTCCCCAATTGCAGGTGCAAATTGGTCATCATTTGCTGGTCCTAACGATACGTTTGTTCATGAAATTGACAAGATTGGATACAGAAAATTTTACGAATTATTACAATCAAGACCAGAAGCTGGCGTCACTGCTCGTAAAGATATAAAGTATATTACCAATGAAAAGTTTTTAAAAGATGGTAATGTAAAGATTTTTCCTTGGTATAGTAAGGGTGAGTTTTCAAAGGAATGTGGATTTAGAGAATTACAGAATGATGAATTTGATAAAACAAAATTTGCTTATGGTTTTGAATATGATGGTCTCGTTATTAGAACAACATATTACTTAACATTCCTTATAAATGAATGTTGGAGATTATCAGGTGCAGCTGAAGGACCAAATGCTAGGTTTTCTATTAAAAGAGGCATTGTGAAAACTATTCAAGAAGCTTTCGAATTACACTCGTCTGGTTATAAAGCAGATTTCGTTATAAATTGCACTGGTTTACTGGCTCGTGAACTGAAAGACCTTGAACCGGAAGAACGTAAAAAAATTTTCCCTGTCCGTGGTGTTGTCTATGTTGTTAAAAATAACGTAGGTATTGACAAATTGATTTCTGTTGGAGTTGATGTAAAGAATGAATCTTTATATATTATGCCAAGGCGTGAAGGTGAGTTGATTATCGGTGGTTGCTTTCAAGCGGGTATAGAAGATAATGAAGTTGATATTGAACTAAAGGAAAGGATATTTAATCGTTGTAAGGAATATTTGCCCCAATACAATTGGCAAAATATAGATATCATTAGAGAACAGGTGGGTTTTAGACCATTTAGAAAAGGTGGTTATAGAATTGAAAAGGTGGGTAAGGTTATACACTGTTATGGTCTTGGTGGTTCAGGTTTCCAATCAAGTTGGGGTTGTGCAAAGAAAGTAATTGATTTGATTACAAAATGTCAAAAACGTAGTAAGCTTTAGATAGTCTAGGTTTAATTTACAAAGTATGTGTATAGAATGATTAATTAATTGTTAAACATTTCTCTCCATTCATCCGCATCGACATCAGTTTCATAATCGAGATAGCTGGGATTGTGTACATCGGTTGGTATTTCATTATTTATGTTATTTTCGTTAAAATTTGTTACAGTTTTACATGTAATTGTTTTCTTATCTTGATTATACTGAAATTTTTTCAAGTCATGTTCTTGCAAAACTTCAGCTTTGGCTTTCTTTGTCACTGTAATATTTCTAAACATTGAATCTATTGTAATAGGATTGCTTTTTTCTCTTTGATATTTCCGAAATCTTTCAGGTGACGCAGTTAATCTATCTAAATTTTCAACTTGTGTTCTCATGCCTGGATTTTCGGAGAATGATGATAACGCTAGTTTATTGGTTGAAGTATTATTGTTGAATTTGTTTAAAGCTGTTTCTGCATCAGAAAGATTTCTATAAAACTCAATTACTTTTTTGTTTGTGGAAATCTTGCTTGCATTGAAATTTAAAACTTGTAAGCCACGCCTATGTTCAGCTCTTGATAATGCAACATAGGCCTGGCCATCTTCAAAAACCCTTTTCAAGTCTACAGAAACATATTTTAGGGTCTGCCCTTGTGATTTATGAATAGATAAGGCCCATGCTAACATTAATGGAAGTTGCTCTCTCGAAAGTAAAGCATTTCCTTGTGGATCTTCAATGGTAAAACTCTCGGTTTCCACAGCAACAGTCCTAGATTCACCATTTGACAGTCTAAAACATACCAGAGGCAACTTTCTACCCGATGAGTTTGCACTTAGAGCTGAAATTAGTGTTTCTTTTGTTGAGTTTGAATTTCGTAAAACTCTTTCTACTTGATCAACATCGTCTGCTTCGTCCATAGGTTGGGTAGACATTTGGTAATCAAAATCCTCCGATGTAGTTAAAGTTACTCCCACAATACTTGCATCTGTCTCATTTTCTTTGTTTGATTGTGGAACTTCCTCTTTCTTCTGTTCGTATTTAGCTTCCAAAAGAAAATCAAAGATGGATCCTTCCAAATCATTTTGCGGTTCATGTATTAATTGTCTTAGCCTTTGTAGAGATGAGATATCATTTTCTTCATCTAACGATTCACAGTATCTATTATAGATCATATACGTAGAAGGATCAATAAAACCAACAATTGTTCCTAATGAACCATTAACCAAGGTTTCATCTAGATTCTTAAGCATCATGACTTGTGCACCTGGTTTGAGCGTAATAGATTTTGGAGCCAAGAAATTTTCCAGCATTTTTGGAGCTTGTGGAGTGTTGATCATACTACCAGAATCAATTGCTTCAAATGTTAATCCACTACCTTTCAACTTTTTAAGCATCGCACTATTGGCTATATCAACTTCACGTCTTGTAGAAAATAAACGAGTGGGTATGAGATTATCTAGAGGGGGTAAAGGTCTTTCTAATGATTTAAACTTTGTGATTGTTGACTCCGTTACCTTGCCATCTCTTATCTCCTGAAGCATCTGAAGGAATTGCTTATCACTTGCTTGTCTGAAAACTTGTTGTAGGATAACTTGAACATTAATATGTTTCTTCCAAAACTCACTTTCAAAAGCAAATACTGTGTCTCCAGTTTTGGACACTGGTGGTAGTTGGTAAAAGTCACCACAAAAAATAATTTGAACACCTCCAAATGGCTTATCTGGATTTTTCAATCTTCTTGCAATTGCTTCTAATTTATCAATCAATCGTCCATCGATCATTGAAATTTCGTCTATAATTAATACTTTCATTCTTTCCCACCTTTCCTTTGCTTTTTTATTACCCCTAATTTTCCTGCAGAGATCTGGAACTGTTCCCGTTCCTAATCCAATGCCAGTACATGAATTGATAGTCATGCCTCCGATATTGTAAGCTGCTAAACCTGTAGATGCAGTGACACAAATTAAATCATTTGGGTGTTGTTTTTTCAAGTTCTTGATTAAAGTTTTCAATAATAGTGATTTACCTGTACCTGCAGAACCCGTATAAAAAATATTTTTCCCTAGTTTAGCCAATTCAGCAACCATCTCTTGCTCTTTACTTAATGTAATAGTCTTGACGTGTTTGGTTTTTTGTTCTGTTGAACACATTGGTCTATTTATGGGAGCCTGTGTTGCAAGATGTAGATGTCTTGATTGCATAACAAATGGGTTGGTTTCCTTTTTAATTGGAGAAGAAACTAGTGAATGATCGTCACTCTTTATTTCTGATTTAGCAGTTACCTGTGCATCGCTAGTTTTGAAACAAACATCTGGTTCATTTCCAAATGTGTTGTCATCTTTTTTTGTTATTATTGGAGACACAAAACTTGACATATGTTGAGTATTTGCCAAAAAGCTATCGCTGTCTTCTTTTGTTACTACTGGTAATGAAAAACTTGAAACAAGTTGCTTACTAAAATACTTAGATTTTTCGACGGATATTGGATTCGAATCCAAATTATATGTATTTATTGTATTCGAAAGAGATGTAAATACTTCTTTGTGATTAGAGTATCGTTCTTGTAATAAATCAAATAATGAATTCAGCTTCAGCATGACTTCTTTGAACGAGGACTTTTTCTGTAACACTTTTTCAAAGTCTTTCATAAATGGTTCTAAGTTTGGTTTTATTAATTTATTTTGTGAAGTTATATTGAAAGTTTTTTCTTCTTCCTCACAACTGTTTTCATACTTCCTTTTTATGATGGATTTTGTATTACTTCCAAGTGAAGATAGAATATCGGGTTGTGTACCATTTTGAGACATCATCAAATTAATTCCTATGCTTTTATATCCTCTGTAAATATATGAAACGAGATTATTTATTTTAATTTTTGTACTTAGCATTATAAATCACAGAAATGGAAGCTAACAACGTTTTTTTAAAAGAAAACTCTAATTATTCATGAAATATAAAAAAGAGTTACTCTATTCAAAATGAACCGCCCACAACAAAACTTAACACAAAGCCTTCAGCTGATGATATCTAACAAAAGATTTTTCGGGTTGTCAGAATACAATTTCTCTATCTGATTTATTACTTTACTCCTGTAAATGAGCTAAATACAAAAACATGTCGATGTAAATCTTCGACCGTGTTGCGACGATAGACCATAAGGCACACAGCCTCAAAAAAAAACCTAATCAGAAAATATTTGAAAAATAAAAAATAAAAAATAAAACCTTTTGTTTCTGAGGGCAAAGTAGACATGAAAAAGACTGGTTGGACCAGCCTCTGGGAGAAATTTCTAACTTTTTTCCATATATCTTCTTTTAACACATTAGAATCTATTTTTTTTCAATTCCCGCATAGTTATTTTTTAACATGTTGATTGAACAAAAGGATTCATTTGAAATTGAATCCGAAATTGTATGTGTTACCAGGTTATATTTGTTAATCCGGTTGGAATAAACAAATCAGATTCTTGCTTCAAAAATCACAAACTAAGCCAAAATACTAACATTTTTCTCGTAAAATAATTTTCTTTTACAGCCTTTTGAATTGAAAACAAATATTCAACATTTGGCAACTTGTCCATTGGATGAATTTATCAAAAAGTTGAACACATTATATCCAAAAGACTGGAACGGATCACATCCAAACTTGAAACATTATATCCCACTTTTAAATAGAATTGATTCCATATATGAG
The DNA here is from genome assembly GCA_030570315.1 of Pichia sp. NRRL Y-12827. Classification (NCBI taxonomy): domain Eukaryota; kingdom Fungi; phylum Ascomycota; class Pichiomycetes; order Pichiales; family Pichiaceae; genus Pichia; species Pichia sp. NRRL Y-12827. Next base: position 98,491 of record JAJLVN010000004.1, read on the forward strand.
AAACACATTGATAAATACAAATTAAATGAAAATCATATTTTACCACTTGATGTTCCTCATCAAGAAGTTGAAATAATTACCACGTGTATTAACTACTCAAATCAACTTTTAGAATATAGTACAAGCAGAGACATTTATAACTCCCATTCATATGTTGCTGATTTGATGTTTTCAAATAGTATTGATATAAAAATATGTGCAATAAAGTTGATCTGTTGTTTATCTGAAAAATTTGCTGCTCATTTCCCAATGAAATTCTCTTTCTCCAAAAGACATAAAGATTTAATTATTGATTTTATTAAAGTTTTTCCACCTCAATCAATCAGAACAACACCGGGTCCAACACCAATTAATGTTAAGAACTACGATCAAACTTTTTCACCTATTAGATCGCCATCTTTCACAAGTGAACAAGTTATCAACTCACATTCTTCAAATAAAAAACAAAAAAAAATAAAAAATAGAGATTCAAACAAAGATGTCATTCATATCAGTTTGAACGATTGCATGCGTTCAGAATTTAATGTTCCTTCATCTTGGAAAATCCTTAATTATGAGTACTATAAAACTGGCTCTGTAATAAAAAAGAAAAAAAATTCAAAGGAAATTAAGAAAGTTCAAAATGATGAATCAGGCGAAGGTTTACGTACATTTAAATTGAATTCTGAAGCTTTAAAAAAACTGTCTATGCAACAAATATTTGATAAAGCTGCTCCTGTTATTCCAAAGGAAAAATGGACAGATTTCGTGTTGCATGTATATATTGCAATGGCTTATAGTGGAAAATCTTTTGAATGTTTAGCATTAAGGGGTAAACTAGTTACATTCAAATGTATTGCTATTGCAGCAGCAGCTTCTAATATTACATATTCTAATTTTGTTGGATTGGTTTTTGATGAAGAACCATATCTTTTAAGTTATATGTGTGACTTGATCAATCCAGATAATCATGCTGCAAGAGAACCATGCATTGCAACATTGAGAGCGTTTGTAAATATTTCAAATAGAAAAAATGGTGCCTCTGATTTGATGAGGGCCTTGGGTGGTAATGTCAGTCATGGATTATTATTTCATCTTTTAAAAACCATTTATAAACAAACAAAAGACGGTAATTTCAACAATGATCAAACCTATATGAATTATATTTACAATATACTTGCAAATCTTATTGAAAATAAATCACTAGCTATACATTTACGTGGTGCTGGTTTGATGAAACTATTTTTAGACTTTTTAAGCTTAAGAAACAATCATAGAATGACAAGATCTGGTCCATTACATCTAATTGAAATCTTCATCGAAAGACTTGATGATGCATTCGATGATTTTCTGACACATGATGGCTTTAATGTTATTATTTCCTTACTTGAATTTGAAGTTCAATTTGCTATTGATAATCCAACTTACGAAGGTGGTGCTCCAAAGTATTCTAATTTACCTTACGTTATAACAGCTAGACAAGTTAAATTAATCAATTTTCTTCTCAGATTGGTTATTTCATTGATCACAACGTATCCAGGTGACAGAATGAGAAACTTGTATGATTCACCAATGTTGAAAAGTATCATCAAGATCTTTGAGAATCCTAAAATTTTTGGTTATGAATTATTATATGATTCAGTTCGTATTATGACTACTATCCTCAATACCGAACCAACAGCTTTTGCAATTTTGAATGAATCTGGAATCATTGATACATTTTTTGACAGATTTGAAACACTACTTTTACCTGACAACAACTTACTTTTGGAATTGCCTGATGCAATAAATGCACTTTCATTAAACAATGGTGGATTACACAAAGTCAAAGAGAAAAACATTATTCACATATTGTTCACCATTTTCAAAAATCCAGAAATTTGTAAACAACTTGTTATTATCGAAAATGTTATGAGTTTTGGGCATGCCATTGATGAACTTGCACGTCATCATCCTGAATTAAAGAGCTACATTGAAGACGAAATTTTAAATTTGATTGATACAATTCCTTCTAGTGTTGAGTTCAATGCAGTTGATTTTTTTTACTCTCCACAAGGTTCTCTTTACCACAGTAATAAAGAAGAAAACATACACACTGAACCCAACGCAAAAAGTTTAGAAAGATGGGAAAATTCTAAGGAAGCTACTATCATCCAATGCTCATTAATATTCTTAGCATCTATTTTTGAAAATTCTAAGGATTGGAGAAGATTATTTAGTCAAATTAATATGAAGAATTTCTTTAAATTCATCACTTTGAAAAATGCACCATTTGATTATTCACTGTCAAAGACTATTATTCATTTTAGAAACATTATTAAATGGATTGATCAAACTACACATTCCTACTGTTTACCTTTTCTAATAGAGTGTATTGAAGACACTTTGACAAACCTACATGATTTTATTCACTATACAAATGATAGTATGTCATTTTTTTCTCAATTTGATCAATATAGTAATCATAGTGAACGCTCAAAAATACATGCACAAAAAATCATATCGAATTTGGGTGTCATGAATTGTTTACTGTTTGTTTTATCAGATTTTTATTCAAAATTGCATAAGTACCAACCAAGTAAAATTTTGGATATTGCTGAAGCGTTTGGTAGTGAATCTGGTTTGCAATTAATTGATGATTTATGCTTGTTTTATAGAAGATTAGCATTGGAAGAAGTGTTGTTACATGTAAATACACCTACTAAGGTTGCAGAAAATGCGTTCACACTTGTTCAATCAATATCACCAAAACAGGAAGAAATAGGTGTTCCGCAAACTGGTGAAGGTGACTGGAATGGTAACAGTGCTAAATTTAAAAATATTTCTATTTTATACTTCAACTTTTCAAGGTCTAAGTTTTGGTTAAGAAACGTTTTTAACAGTTTTTGTTCAATAAATTATGGTAGAAGAGTTGAAAATAAAGCATTAGTTGGTATTGGAGCTCGTCTTGCTGTTGGCATCATTACGAAATATACAGACACTATGATGTCCCTTTTATTTAAGATCAACACTGAGTCTGATCAAATAAAGTGTGGCTATATATTTTGCATTCTAAACCAAATTTATCTGAATCAATTCAGTTCGTTTGGCCCTTCTGCGCCTGTTAATTCAACTATGAGTATTTGTTTATTACAAAACAAACAATTTCCATTGTTGAAGGATTTAGCACTTGAAATGTTTGCTTTGTTAGGTGCATTAGATAAGTCATTGGTTGAGGAAGCGGAATCTAATACATATATTTCGATTAACCTTGAAAGTTTAGTTTTAGCTGTTCTACAACAAATTATCAACATTTACACAGATGTTGGTGCGGTCAGTATGGTTGGCAACATCACCAATGGTGATAAATTATACTCATACCTTGGTAAACAAAGTTCAATATATTGTCATGAAGCGACACTATCAATTAGAGTACAAGCTGCCATTGCAGCTTATGTTTTACTTCATCAACTTATTTTTGCAGAAGAAATGGATGTACTAAAAAACTTCCCATACAAGATACCACAATCGTTAGTTAATGGTATTGTGGCTCTGAGTGAAGTTGCTTTCACAAACTTCAAATCACAGCATCTGAAATTCAAAGGTAAGTTGTATCCAATCAGTGCTGAAACAACTAGTCCTTCTGATTATAATGTCACATTTTTAGTTAATTTGGGGCTTTCGGAAGAAGATTCTAAAGAAATTTTATTTTTCTTCAATAATGATGTTGAAGCTCTACTAAGTGACGATCTAGACGCTCTTAAGGAAAATTTTGAAGAAAAAGATATTGACTGGGAATATGTTCTCCAAGCAAAGTATATTCCGCCTGTTGTTGAGCCAGTTCATTTGAACTTTTCTCCTAAATATGATATAGAAACGGTGGATGATCTTTATTTTAATATCAGTACACGTGAACAAGCATTTGTTTCACATTGGATTGAATTAGCACAAAACTATCCTGATTCAATTCCAAATGTATCAAGTTTATTGGTTACAGTTTTTGGCAAAGCATCATCAAATTCATTGAGAGACGTATTTAACGTTTTCATTGAAATGATAAATCAAATGGATTTCAAAAATAATGATAATGACACGAATAATGTAATGTCCTCAACTTTGGCATTAGTCGGTTTAGTGATGAATAACGTATCATATTCTTCATACTTTGATGTTATAGAGAATATTGCAACTACTTTGGCAACAAATGTCACAGAAGAAAGCGTTGCAAAAGTTTGGTTCCCAAGCTTATTACTTATTTTTACAAAAATCTATTCGGAAAGTAAAATTCCGTTTAGTCCAATTGCACCAACATTATCAGCAGGTAGAAAGTATTCTACATTTACTAATTCGCCCCCTAAAATTCCTTACTTGAATCCAGAAATTGAAAGAGCGTTATTAGATTTAATACTGAATATTCAAAATTTTACTTCTGAAAGACAGCTCAAAGAAATTGCAAATATATTGTTATTACTTTGTGATACCGCAGAACGTGTTGACAGGTTAGCAAATTCAAATGTATTAAGCGCTTTAGTTATTTATATCAAAAAGAACAAATGTTCTGAGCAGGTACATTCTCACGTTGTTAATGTCATTAGAAGGTCCATTGAGTCTGACAAAATCATTAAAGATTATTTTGAAAGCGAAATTAGTATGACACTATATACCAAGCCCAACTCAAAGAAAGCAAAAATGAAAGAGTTAAGTGCTTTTCTTGAAGACAACTATGCTTTAGTTTTACGTCAACCGGATTTGTTTGTTGAAGTTGTAAATGAATGCTGTATTCTCAAACCAACAAATAAGTGTTATGATTCACCTTTAATTGGAAAATTAACAGATGAAGATAGGGAAATTTTGGGAAAACATGGAATCGATTTGAAAATAAAAAAATTACACCATGTCACAAATAGTTCGAAGATCATGCAATTTCTTCTTTCGGAACTCATGGATATCAGTAGAAAAGATATGATGATGGGCATTAAAAACGAAAAGAATGACAAGAAGTCAAAAAGCGATTCATTAAGTGAAAATACTCGTGAAATGATTAAAAATAATAGAAGTTTGGAATACGCAGTGTTTCTTCTTGAAATAGTTGGTGAATTGATGTTTAGTTATACCTCTTGTAAAAATGAGTTCTTGACTTTCTCCAAGAAGATGAAAGAAAAGTCAGATAAAAAACCGCGTTCCACTGCTATAAATATGTTAATTCACAAGTTCATTACCGTAAATCCATTTGAAAAAGAAGAAAATGAAACACATAATGTTCATGAGCTTTTAAGTTCACTCGGTTGTGTATGTATTCTGGGCTTGGTTACCTCCGTTCCAAAAGAAGGTACCTCGGGCTTCGATAATAAAACCATCGATGAAGACATTTTGTTTGCAAGGAGATTTACGGTTGATGTATTGATTAAAATATTGAAAGAGGCTGAAGCCTCAAACAAAAATTCAATTATTAAATACGGTAGAATTGTTGATATTGTTAATTTGGTTAGAAAGCTTTGTGGTGAATCTGTGGGTAATATCATTGGTTATTCTGTAGATGGTGAAGCAAATAAAAATGATAAGTTTTATTTTGCAAAAGAATTATTGGATAAGAAATTTGGAGTTATTGCTACGGCTATACTTTCTAGGTTAGACATGAACTTTCCTTATACAGAACAAGTTTCAGAATCAATATTAAAGTTATTGTCCTTACTTGGTGAAATCAAGGTTCAATATCAAAATGAATTCAAGGCAGATCAACAAACGGTTGATGCAGATGAAGAAGTTTACGATGATGAACTAGAAGAAAGAGATGATGCTCCAGATCTTTTAAGAAATTCAACATTGGGTATGTATGACCTTGATGACGTTGATGATGAGGATGAAGATGACTTCGATGATGATTTTGATGATCAATTTTTGGTTGATGATGGCATTGAAATCATTTTATCTGATAATGACGGATCTGATGTTGAAATAGTTGATGAACTTAATGGTGATGGTATTGATAATGATGACGATGAACTCGACAGTGAGATCGATGAAGCTGACCACATTGAAGAAGATGATGAAATGATGGATGTTGACGATGACGTTGATCTGTCAGACATTAGACATGAAATGCGTGATAACCAAATTGACTTTGTTTATGAATCTGATTATGATGATGATCAAGAAAATGATGACCTGATTTATGAACAAGCATTCGATGAAGATGTTAATGAAAATGGAAGCGATAATCCAGCCTCTGAAGGCTTTTATTCTAGCGAAGACATTAGCGGAGATGACGAAGAGAATGATGATATAATTGAATTGGATCTTGATGATATGGATGATGGTGACGCTAGCGGGAGTGAAAGTGATGATTCTGCTATTTTGCAAGAATGGTTGGAAGAATTTGAAAACGAAGAACGACAAAATGCTCCTAGAAGTAGAAGAGGATCTTCGATTCGGCTTTTAGGAAATAACAATGATGAACATCCAATTTCTTCAAGACTTATATTTCCTCAATTAGGTTCAAATATTCCATTCCCGACTGAATCTAGCACAAACCACAACGCAACATCATTTATGGAATTTACTCAATCATTGCTGGATAGACGAAATAATCAACATCAAGGTTTATTGGATATAAGAAGCTTTTTTGAACCACTGATGTTCCCCAAAAAAGGATTTTCTAACTATTTCACTCTAAAATCAACCATTCAAAGATGGACAGAAGTTTCACAGTTATATGCAGATAAAGCTGGTTTATCTCGTGTCATTCCAGCTATTGTTAATGGGCTTTATAACAGAAGTCAAATAATTGAATCTGAACATAAACGTACTTTAGAAGAAAAGACTAAAAGGATGAGAGAACGGCGTGAGAAAGAATTGAAGAAACAGAAAGAACTTGAAGAAGCACATTTAAGACAACTGGAATCAGAAAATCAAAATTTGTTACCAAATGAGGATTCTGTAAATGAGCAAGGTGAACCTGTTTTTGTAGAAATCGGCGGCACAGATGTTGATATAAGTAGAACTGGAATTGATCCTGAATTTCTTTTGGCGCTTCCTGATGATATGAGACAAGAAGTTTATGAACAACATTTAGCTCAAGCAAGATTTGAAGAACGAGGTAGACAAGCTTCGAATTTTATAAGAAATCTGAGCTTGGGACCAAATGGTTTACGTATCAATATACTCGGTAATTCAGACAATGAAGATGTTAATGTGGATGATGATGATGATGATTTGGAAGGCGAAGTAGAATTTGGTGAAGCAGATTATGGTGATAATAATGATTTCCGTAGTTTCAGACACGGTCATGATGATGACGAAGTTGATGAAGATGGTGACGAAGATGATGAAGACGACGACGATGAAGATGATGATAGTGATGACAATAGAGGTGTATTTGGTTCGCATAATCCTGTTCAAATGCAAAGAAGTCAAAATTCAACTAACCTTCACACCATCGGTATACATGCCGAATCATCGTTAAGTAAGAATTCATCTAAAATTTATTTCACGGCTTTTATTGATAAACCTAGTATTGCCGGTTTACTGAAATTATTATTTGTTCCACAAGTTTATTACAAGAGAGAATTGTTTTTCAAAACTGTTGCGTTTTTATGTTTGAGTAAACATACAAGATCTGATGTTATTGCAATCATTTTGTACATTTTGAAAGAAGGTATCAAAGACCAAAACTCTTTATCTGCTGTTTATTCTCAAATTTGTATTAGGGCAAGTAAGGATTCATTTAATGAACAACAACAAAGTGTCAATCATAACTTTGTTTGTCCTGCAAACTGTACCATCATTTCCTTGGCTACACAATGTATTGATGCCATTCAATATTTACTTGAAAATGAGGGTAGTATGCGTTTCCACTTCTTAACGGATCAAGAGAGTTTATCATTTATCAATAAGACAAACAAAAAGAATAAACTAAAGGATAGTAATAATAATACAAATTTCCCAATCAACAGCTTATTGAATCTACTAGAAAATAGAATCATCAAAGAAGACACTAATTTGATGGATATTCTATCACGTTCTATACAAATTGCTACAAGACCCTTACCAACAATGAAAACTAAACTCAGCGAACTTGACAAAAAAGAATCAGAACAACATAAGAAAGTGCCTCAATTACCTAATGTTCCAGATAGAAGTTTAAAACAAATTATTAATATACTAGTTGCTGATGAATGTGCTAACAAGGTTTTCCAACAAACAATCATTTCAATTCAAAACTTATCAGTTTTAGAAAATGCAAGAGTTGTTTTCCCGAAAGAATTATCCAAAAGAGCAACATACTTAAGTTCCAAAATTGTTCGAGAATTAAGAGAGCTTGTTGGTGATTTACGTAAAGATAAGAAGGACATTGAAGATTTACCATCATTGGGACAATTTTCATCGGGTGCATCTGATCAAGCAAAATTATTAAGAATTTTAACTGCATTAGACTACTTATATCAATCAAAAGACAATGAAGCAGATGGTATTGAAGAATTAAAATTATTATATAAGAATAGTGCATTAGGTCCATTATGGGGTGCCTTGAGTGATTGTCTCAAATTATTAAGAGAAGATGATAATATGAATTATATTGCGTTTATTTTATCACCTTTAATTGAAGCTTTAATGGTTGTTTGTAAACACAGTAAAGTTCAAAGAATGAATGCGTTGGATGTTTTAAAATACGAAGAAGAAAGAGAATTAGATTTTGCTAAGGAGCCAGTTGAAAGTTTATTTTTCACATTTACCGAAGAGCATAAAAAGATTTTAAATCATATGATTAGAAATAATCCAAAATTAATGAGTGGACCATTTCAAGTTTTAATTAGAAATCCAAAAGTTTTGGAATTTGACAACAAAAGAGTTTATTTTGAACAAAAGTTACATGATAAAAACGAACTTGAAACAAGAGAGAAATTACCAATTAAAATTAGAAGATCTCAAGTATTTTTAGATTCTTATAGGAATATATTTTTTAAACCAAGTGAAAAGATTAAAAAGAGTATTTTGGATATTCACTTTAATGGTGAGGAAGGTGTTGATGCAGGTGGTGTTACAAGGGAATGGTATCAAGTTTTATCAAGACAAATTTTTGATCCCAATTATGCATTATTCATACCTGTTGCATCAGATAAGACCACATTCCATCCAAATAGGACATCATGGGTTAATCCAGAACATTTATCATTTTTCAAATTTGTTGGTATGATTATTGGTAAGGCAGTTTATGATGGATATGTTTTAGATTGTCATTTTAGCAGGGCTGTTTTCAAATGTTTATTAAATAAAACTGTTTCATTAAAAGATATGGAATCGTTAGATTTAGATTATTATAAATCATTGATTTGGATGTTAGAAAATAATATTACTGATATTATTGTTGAAACCTTTTCCGTTGAAACTGATGATTATGGCGAACATAAAATTATTGATTTGATTCCAAACGGTAGAGATATTTCGGTCACCGAAGAGAATAAACAAGAATATGTTAAATTAATTGTTGAATATAGGTTAATTACATCAGTTGAGGAACAAATGAATAATTTTCTTGAAGGATTTTACTCTATGATTCCGAAGGAGTTGATTGTTATATTTGATGAGCAAGAATTAGAATTGTTAGTTTCTGGGTTACCAGATATTGATGTTGATGATTGGAAAAATAATACGGTTTATGAAAATTATTCTCCATCATCACAACAAGTTCAATGGTTTTGGAGAGCTGTTAAATCATTTGATGTTGAAGAGAGAGCAAAATTATTACAATTTGTCACAGGAACAAGTAAAGTTCCATTAAATGGATTTAAAGAATTATCAGGTATGAATGGAATTTCCAAATTTAGTATTCATAAAGTTTATAATTCTACTGATAGATTACCAACTGCACATACTTGTTTCAATCAAATTGATTTGCCAGAATACGAAAATTATAGTAAATTAAGAAATGCATTGTTATTAGCCATTAGAGAAGGACATGAAGGTTTTGGATTTGCTTGAGAAGAATGCTTTATGTTTTTGAGTATTCATTTTATTTTGAAATTTTATATAATTTATTAGTTTGATTAGTATAACATTCGTAGCGTGGCTGACATGAATTTTTTTCAATGTTATAAAATAAATAAAAGATTTTTTCAAGTTTTTCGAATTGGGGATGTATCATTTATTATCATTTGTTATTATCTGTTATTATTTTATGATTTAAATGCTACTAGTAATAACACAATGAGCAAAAGAACGAGAGATGAAAGAGATGAAGAAGATGCAGAACTTTTATCCAACATGAAAATCCATCCGTTACTACAAACGAAGACCTCATCAAGTGTAGAGATAAGCAATCCTATAAGCAAGCAAGATTGGCGGAAAATGAATAAAGAATTGATCAATCCATATATAAATCAGGAAGATTTTCAATATAATTCGAATCCAAAACGACAATTGAAAACGACTGGTTTCTCTATATTAGAAAAAAGTAAACATTTTAAGGAAAATCTAGTCAAAGATCATGAAAAAAAAGAAGAAATAAAGAGATTAGAGAGATTAAATTTACTACCTAATTTGAAAAATGGTGAAGATAAATATGAAAGTTATATAGTTGATAATGTACCTCCATATGTTGAATGGTGGGATGAACGATATTTGAAGAATCCAACAAAGGGGCAATTTGATGAAGTAACGTATAATGAAAAAGATAATGATGTTATCACATCGTATGTTGAACATCCTGTTCCTGTTGAAGCACCATGGCGGAAATTACTGTTTATCGAAAAACCAATATATTTGACTAAGGAAGAACGTCGAAAAATGAGAAGAAATAGAAGGATGTTGGAGATGAAGGATAGACAAGATCGGATTAAGCTAGGATTAGAGAATGTACCCAAGACTAAAGTCAAGTTAAAAAATCTAGTTAATGTGTTAACTAATGAGAGTGTTATTAATCCGACAGAAGTTGAGGAACGTGTTAGGAATGAGATTGAAGAGAGGAGGATGGCACATGAGAGGATGAATTTAGAGAGAAAGTTGAGCAAAGTTGATAAACATAACAAGATGGAGAACAATAACAAAGTTGATGTTATGAAAGGCATTCACTGTTTAGTTTTCAAAATTAAGAAGCTCGATAATTCAAAGCATGTTTTCAAGATTGATATGAATGCCAAACAATTAGGATTGATGGGCGTTTGTTGTACTATTGTTAAAGATGGCGAAACTTTGATTATTGTTGAAGGTGGGTTTAAGAATATCGAGAAGTATAGAAAGCTACTAATGCAAAGAATTAAATGGAGTGATAAAGAAGGGTGTGAATTGGTTTGGAATGGAGAGATAAGTGAGTTTAGGTTTCAGAAATGGACAATGTATAAATTTGACGATGAAGTACGAGTGCTTGAATTTTTGAAGAAATTCAAAGTTGATAATTACTTATAGCATGTTAAGAGGCATTAATATATATATACATGTATATATATGTATATGTATTTATTTGTTATATGTACATGATTATACAAAGAAGATTGTTATAGAGTCGATAATAGGTCAAGTATTAATCTTGGATTTTAGCCATGATATCAGAATCTCTTAACAAGATGTATTCTTCCTTTTCGATGGTAATTGGAGTACCACCATGTTGAGGGATCATGACTTTGTCACCATTGGCAACGGAGGGTTTAATCAATTCACCATTTGAAGATGTGAAACCAGGACCTACTGCGATGACCGTTGCGATATTGTTCTTTGGTTGAGTATTCTTTTCAGGAATGTAGATACCAGAAGCAGTCTTTTGAGGGACTTTTAATTTTTGGACTAAGACTCTGTCGAGGGTTGGAATGATTGACTTGGCGGATTTGATAAGAGACATTGGGGGGTGGTTGTTTTGCTGACTGACAGAGGCCAAGAAGACAAAGAGACCAGGATTTGCAAGAGCTATTTATGAAAAATGGGGGGGAGAACTGGAAATTCGTTTTCTCACTGTGAACATTTTTCGAGAAGTTTCTGAGAGAAGCGGTGTAGATTGTTCAGTTAAACGCTACAGGTAAAGCTGTCTCTGTCACGCTTCTTCTAAACACCACACTATACTACACTAGACAAGAAAAGAAAAATGGGTGCAGCATACAATATTCTGGGCAAGATGGTCCCACCACACTTCCTTGCCATCGGCACCATTGGTGCAGTTGTTGGCGGTGTTGTGGGCAGTTCATACATGGGCGGTCAAGAAGCAGCCGGTCAGTCTGCTACTCCGGCAGCTACTCCAGCACCAGCTGCAGAAGCCGGTGAAGTTGATGTTGAAAAGGCCATCAACGACTTCCTTGCTAGTAACGACAACGAAAAGGCATAACTGACTGGCTGACGACAACGTAGCCAATGCTGTTAATGCTGCTAATGCTTACATACCTGCATACCTATTTATTTATTTATTTGTTTATTTATATATTTATTGTTATGATCTATTTATTATTTACTTATTTATTTATTGTCTACATTTATATTCCATGTGTATTGTTACCTGAAACCTTCCACACACAAGGCCCATGCCCATGCAAACGACATGTTCGTTCTCGCAGCTCATTGGCTCGCGCCAAAAGCCTTGTCTTCTGTCGTAGTTGAATAAGCACTTGACGCCATTTTACACGTCCTAGTGCCAGTACTACTGACACTGCTGGCACTACTACTGCTGCTGCTACTACTACTACTACTACTACACCGCACCCACCACCATGCTCATTCTCATCGTCTCCGACCTCTGTGTCCCAGACAGAACCCCCGCCCTCCCGCAAAAGTTTCGCCAGCTGCTCTCCGTCCCCGGCAGAATCGACAAGGTGCTCTGTCTGGGCCCGCTTGACCCGGCCGCCGCCCCCTCCACGGCCGCCTTTCTCAGGGGCCTTCCGCCCTCCAGCTCCGCCGATTTCCTCCACGTCACAGGCGACTCCGTTGTCTTCCCCCTCACAGCAAGCGAAAAATCGCCCTTGCCCAAGGGGAAGACGGCCCGTCTCGGCGACGACCCCCACCCAGACGCGTCTGCGGCCGACGACGCTGCGCTCCCGCCACTGCGCGTGGCGGCGCTGCATGGGCCCGCCCAGTGCGTCCCCGCGGCGGACCCGCTGGCGCTGCTCGCCCACGCGCGGATGATGGACGCGGACGTGCTGCTGTGGGGGGGCACCCACCGCGCAGAGGCATACACGCTTGACGGCCGCTTCTTTGTCAACCCGGGCAGCGCCACGGGGGCGTTCTCCACGCACGCGGGGGGGCCCTCCGACTCCAGTGACGAGTGCTGCCCGTCCTTCTGCCTGCTGGAAACGGGCGTCGACGCTGGCCGCTCGGCGTGTACATTGTACGTGTACACCCTTGTCGATGGAGAGGTGAAGATCGACCGACTGCAGTTTGCTAAGGACTAAATACTCTATAGTACGGTTTATAGTTCAAAAAAACCCTCGTTATCCACAACCCTCACTGCACACGCAACCACCACTTTTTTATATAAAAGGAAGACACTTTCCTCAAGTGAGAAAAGAAAAAAGTCCCCTGGGCTCATGAGTCCTTTGGTGCTTTCTCTTCGTAGGCAAAGACACCAGTGTGTAGTTACACACTACTATCTTACCGCTCCTACAATAGATCATATATGATGACTAGAGTGCATTTGGCTCGAGACGCAGGGTGTGACGTTTTGTCTGATCCCAACGCGTTGATGTGGAAAAAACCACGCTACCTTTATAAACACTTCTGATATTGATCTTTCTATAAAGTAAAGTAAAGTAATCGTAGCAGTACATAATTACACCAAACTCTTACTTAAGTCGTCTTGGACTGGAGAATTCTGGAATAAACTAGGCAGTAATTCCTCAACTTTCAGCTCTTTCTTCATATAGTAGGCGTCTTCCCCATCTTGATAGTAACTCTTTTCAATACTGAGAACATTAAATTTCAATGTATCCCTATACAAATGCAGCGCACCTCTATTGCTCTCTCTAACATGCAACGATACATATTCGGCCTTGAAGTTCTCACATAAAATAAATAAACATTGTCTCATCAATTTGTCTGCAATACCCATCTTTCTGTAACTTCTCATAACTGACAATGATGTTATATGTCCATGAGGTGTCTTATCTTCATCATCATCATCTGCCATCTTACCTAACACATATCCAACAACCTTCTCTCCTTTTCCAACATATTGTACATCACCCTTATTTTCTTCGTCTCCAGTATCTTCACTGGTGCTGATGGCAACAAATGAACATTCCGGCCATGATAATAAATGATACAAATAATACTTCATTGAATAATTTTCTGGTAAATTGTGCAAATTCGTATTTTGCATAGCCTGTAAATCATCTATAGTTGCTTGTCTAATAGTGATTGGCATTGTGCGTAGAGGTAATGATCGTCAGTTTAGTTTCAAAAAAAATGACCGTCTCTATATCGAACAGCTGAAATTTTTCATCACCAAAATTAAAACAAAATATAATAAATAAAATAATAATACCCAAAATTCATGTTCGCTAACTGAACATCTCCAAATGGTGCAATACACTATACTTAATACACCATAACAAGTAGCTTTTTCAATAAGTAAAATATACATTCATCCATCTATCCCTACTCCTACTTCTACTCCTACTCCTACGCTTCTACTCTTCTACTCTTTTACTCTCCTCTATGTCTAAATTAGTTTTGCAAGGTACCGGATACAACCCCTCCATCGGACCGCAATCCACAGACCCTAAAGACCAACCATTAATACACACACCATCATCCCCAACTACTTTATCATCACCAGGAACACTTAAGAAACAATTCAACATAACCAATTTAATATATGACAAAAATTTATATCGTGCCAAACATGAAATTTCCATCTCTTCTATATCTTACCTATTTATGCAAATAATTCAATTAAATTTGAAAAATTCGAAAAGTTTATTAAACGTAGAAAGGAAATTAAATAATCTTGGATATTCAATTGGTTTAAAATATTTAGAATTGACAAAATTACGTGAAAATTTCGAAAATAACATATCATCTTCAGTAAGCTCAAAATCAAACGTGTCTATAAGATACAATAAAATATTGAAAATCTTGAACTTCATAATTTCCAAAATTTGGTTAAACCTCTTTGATAAATATGCAGATTCATTAGAAAAATCTTCCGATTTTGAAAATCAATATATGATTATTGATAATGATCCAATATTAACAAAATTCATATCTAATCCAGCAGATTATAAATCTTTGAATTGTGAAAGTTTCATAGCCGGTTTGATCGAAGGTATCTTGGATTCAGCTTATTTTAATTGTGAGGTATCTGCACATAATGTACCGCAGGGTGAATTCACTAATAGAACTGTATATTTAATTAAATTTGAAAACTCAGTCATCTCAAGAGAATCAATTATCGAAGAATAATGGGAATCTTCCAAAGATGCCTCTTTTTCATCAATTTTTTTGTTTCTTCAAAACTTTTTCTGCTCTTTGCCACTTATCTTATCTTATTATATTTATCTTATATTATGCTATATTTCCCTTTATGACCTGTTTTGTCATATGAGTCATATGACCATCTGTAATATTGGAGAATCAACACTAGAAACATTGCCTGGTACGTTAACACCACCAAGGGTGAAATATTCACCATTTAAAAGGCTAACTGATGATTGTATATCTATTACATCTACTCCTAGATCAACTGAGTGCAGTAACAGTCACTCGATCGATTTAGATTCTGTTAAAAGTTTTAATATGAAGTTAATCAAACTAAAAGGTATGTATTCAAATTATAATAGTATCAATACTATAACGAATCACGATACAAGTGATCATGAATATGATTTGAAAAATCTCAATTTGATTAGCCTTAACAAAAAAAGAGTTATTTTCAAAGGTATCCCAAATGTTGAAAAGGTGTGTAGATTAGGTGTTGATAAGAAAAACCATTATAAATTAATTAAAAGACGTCAGAAAATGTACAAATTTTATGAGTTTATAAAATTAAAAAAATTTAAATATGTTGATAATTTATGGATTCATCATGATAACAGGAACGTGTGTAAGAGGAGAAAGAAAAATGTTGGTGATTTGATATGATTCTTTTTTTTTTAGGAGAAATTGTGGTGTGTGTAAAATTTTGTGTAATTGATAATTACTTAAGGAAAGTGATGGCTCATTAAATCAGTTGTTTTCGTTGTACCCTCAAAGGCATTTACGTGTTTTTTCAGATAAAAATAATTACTAATATCATAAAACCAAGTTTTACGTATTGTAAGTGAAAATTTTTGTTAAAGTATATAAAATGTTCATGCAGAATTCTATGGGTAATTGTTTTTCAAACTTCTTATAAGTTAATCGAATTCATTAGCAAAAGTCGTTTAAATTTTTCATCTTTTAATAATAGCCAACGCTGATTTATAAACTACTTCAAAATTGAAAGCTATTTTTGTTGCTTTTCAATAAAACATTTATAGTGGACAAATATCAAAAGCAAAATTGCTTTGTTAAACTACTCAGCTCGACTTTTGGATAACAACTTTCCGGTAAATTCTTGTTACTTTGTATTGAGGGTTCGTATATCATTAAAATAACTTTGTACATTCTGCACAATTAAGGAAATACAAGATATTCCTCAATCTCCTCTAGAAAATTTACATAGTTAACGTTGATATCTATTTAATAACGCTTCAGAAGTGGGTGTTAGTACCAATTCATGTTTTTATTCATATTCGTGCAAGAGAAGTACAAAATTTCACATTTTTGTGATTATTATAGAAATATACAAGATATTAATACTAAACATAGCTAATTGTGACTAATTTAGATTGCATAAATCTCAATCCAATCAATATACTCCGTATTTCTTAGGTCCAAAATCATGATACTAATGATGTTTAGCAAAGCAATGTAAATCAAAATAAAGCAATGTCAACCTAATTTTTAGTTTACATCCTATCTTTATTCTTGCTAAAGCTTTTATACATTATCAAAAAACGTCTGATTTTTCAACAAATTCACCAACATTAAGAATTGCTATAGCTAGCCTCACGTTAAATTATAATTTATAAAAAAGTTATCGGCCTGATAAATGAATTTGAATTATAATTATTACGTAAACATTTTTATTTGAATATGATTGAAATTTGAATTGCAGCAAGTAATTTTTGAAGATATTTGAAGCAATTTGATGATGTTTTTCTCTTTTTGTTAAAAGAATACAGATTTTTAGCAAAACTTTTTTTTAAATTCAAACTAAATTATTATTTTTTCAACTTAAACAATACTTTTGAAGCATGATTAGTCTTTTAACTCAGCAGCTTAAAAGTAGTTTAAGAAATAATTACATAAATTAAATATTGATGTAAAATACTGTACAGCCTAGATATTATCAATTGGAGGGATGGCCGAGTGGTCTAAGGCGGCAGACTTAAGATCTGTTGGGCGTATGTCCGCGCGAGTTCGAACCTCGCTTCCTTCATTTATTTTTTAATGTTTCTTCCGTTATTTTTGCTGTGCCTCTCTCCTTTTCTGATGTTCTGTCCGCTCTTTTTTTCTTATTCCCTTTAAAGTTTCTTAAATTTTTGAATATATTGACGACGGCAAATTTTCTATTATAAGGCTCTTTAATAACTTCTTCTTTTTTTAGTTTAATTAACCACTTTTTTTTTTGGATTCATTTTATATATACAATAATCTGATATTGTCATACCATCTGCTTCCAATGGGGTCAACATTTCTAAATCAATATTCATCAGAATCATTAAGCCCAGGAAAGGGTAGATTTTCGGTGCCCAAGAGAATGTCAATTAATAAAAGAAAATTCCATGATGATAGTATGTCAAATAGTAGCTATAATTTTACTAATAATCATTCAAATTTTAATATAAAAAATAGAATAATCAAAAGACAAAGAAATCCAAATCAAATTTTTGGACAAAAATTATCGTTAAATAGGATAATTGAAACTTTAAGTAAAGAAAAATTACAAGATTTAATTAACAATTTAATTACTGAAACCCCCGAATTAACAGCTAAATTGATTAATGCATCACCAACTATAACACCCGAAGATTCAATAAAAGAATTGAAAAGAAAGTTGGATTTAATTTTATCAAATTTACCATATAAAGTGGAATCTGTTTCAGATTATGCATTTTTAAGAGTTAAACCCTTCGTTAATGATTTTTTTCAAACATTATCAGACTATTCACTAAATTTTTTACCCCCAATTGAAAATGATTTACTTATTCCAATTACATTTTTGAAGAAAATCTTATTTGAAATTTTACATAAACTTCCACAATTCAATGCAGTTGAATTTAGATATTTTTACAACTTAACAATAGAAAAATTCAATTTAATATTTAATAATTTAATTATTCAATTTTTAAATGAAAAGAAACAGAATTTATTACTAATGATTAATGAAAACTGGATAGACGATTTCAAAAAAATAAATCAGCTAAATAATAACAACTTTATTAAAATTCAAATCTTAATACAAACTGAAATTGAGAATTATTATCAATCTGGTTCATTAATTCAGCCAAATGATTCTAGCAGTATGTCCAATGATTCAAATAATAACTTGAACAATAATCCAGATATCAATCCTGAAAATAAATTGGCAGGTTTGGATAATCTATTAAATTTTGCATATCAAAATAATCCATTAGCAACAACTAATAACGTATAAATATAAACTTCATATTATTTTTTTTCATAATTTGCATTAAAAAGTATATTTGAAAAATATTTACAAACACAGGTTTCATAATTTTTTTAATTTCATTGGTATTAATTTATTTATTTATTTATTTGTTAGGTTGGTTCATTCATTTAGCTTTACTTTTTTTTCATGTTTTCATTACCATTTTTGCCTTGCTTATAGTTTTTCATTCTTTTATTCTTTCTTTCATATGTGGGAATTCTTTCATTTTACTTTCGATACAACAACACCCAGCTTCAAAACCAAAAGCATTAGCTATTCGTGTTTTTCTATTATATAAAGTAGCCGATAAATGGCCTTATATATTTTTCTTAAAATTCATATAAAATTACTTAATCGTATTTACAAGATACACAAAAACATATTATTAAAAAAACAAAGATTAAATTTGTAAACCTAATTTTTGTAATTCTTCAGCTGGTGTAGATTTTAAGTATTTTCTAATTAAATTCTTTTTAATATTTTTCTTTGTTTCTGAAGTGATGCTCATTTTTTCAGATATTTGATCAACAATATCTTTTTTTGATTCATCAACTAATAAATCGTTTAATAATATTGTAATTTTTAGATCGTGTGACAATAATGCTAATTTATTTGATAATGCATTAATCGATGTTGTGAAGAGTTCTTTATTTGGTTGCTCATTAGTTTCATTATTGAAAACAGATGTAATATTATACTTTTCCTTAATTGAATTAACTTTGTGAATTTCCTCTTCTGATAATTTAGCCTTTAGTCTTAAATCTTTAAGATTTTTCAAATCATTATATAAAGAATCATTTATATGTTCATTGAATAGTTCATTCTTCTTATTTAATAAGTCAATTTTTTCAGATTCTTCTTTACGAACGTTAATTTTAGCTTCCTTTTGGTATGTTTCAAATTGTTGACCTTGATTTTTCTTAATTTCTGCAACAGCAAAAAACTTTTTAGAACTTAAAGGTCTTGTTTGTTCAATTCTGACTAAATCACCTTCTTTACAAATATTACCTTCATCATGAACTAAATAATCTTTCTTTTTAAGGAAATGTTTTTGAACCTTTTTATCAAATTTTTTTTGTAAAATACGGACTTTGATGGTTTTATCCATTTTCCCTTGAGAAATAACAAACCCTAAGAAATTGAGTCTAGCCATATTGGATGGTATAAGTGCAAGTTTTTGGATATCCAGAATCACTGTTTCTTAGTCGTCCATACCTTGAAATATGAATATTCATTTTCATTTTCATTCTCGAAAAAAAGCGGAAAATGCAAAATTCAAAATTCAAAATTGAAAATTGAAAATTCAAAATTAAAAAAAACAAAAACAAAGGTGGTCGATCGACGCATGAAATTTTAACTTTTTAGTTTTTTGAGATTAAGAAATTTTACATTTTAGTATGTTTGTGGACCAGCTGCTGTACGAAGTAAGTGATGACCTTAGTATTGTAGCTATACATTTTTACTGTGAAATTTCACTGGGCGTTTTCCAGATTGGAGAGAAAATGTTACTTGTACTCTACAGAAGAAACAGAAAATTGATCATAGAAAATTTAATCTGTAGAAGCCCCCGTTGTGCAGATATGCAAGAAATATGGGCTGCAGGCCTTTTTTCCAGGATATAACTTTGGCCACATGAGGTTATTGTGCTACCACTACAACAAACACAGTTGTAAAATATCATGTTATCTAACAGCGTTCCATGCTGTATGCTCTAGAATGTTGTACATAGTCGCAAAAAGTCTTTGTGCTTTTCGAAAACCGTTTTCCATCGCTATGCAGGCCAACGTTGAAAACTGGAAAATAAGCTGCTCTGTATATTTTTTTGAACAACGGAGAAGCAGCACCTGCAGGTCTGCACATTTCTATTTGTGTTGGTTTCTCATTGCATTTTGGGGGCTTTTGTGTATGTACAAATAAAGATTAGCAAAGCTATACCACTAAAGATTGGTAAGTGGTTCATAGCTGTGTTTGAATATGTTCCTTTGAAGATACAATCTGTGTTCTGTGTAGTGGTTGGGCTATGCGGAACAAAAAATACCGATGTTTTTTTTTAATCTTTCCTCAATATGTGCAGATCATTACTGGTATAGTTTTTAGCTTTTTGGTTATTTTTTGGACCACCCAAGCCTTCCTTTTGAAGTACGAAAGCTGGGAACCTACCAACGAAGGTTGACCGTTTGTACTACCATTGGGCGTAGTGTCAAATAAAGGATTTGAGACGAAAGGATTTTTTAGGTTATCGAGGGGGGAATGGTTATTTAAAGAATTGATGAAGTGTTATGTTTTAGATGATTTTTCCAATATTTTTTTTGACAATATACTTTTGATGAATGGGTACTATAAACAAAGGATAAGATCAAGGCCCTTTATTTTATTCTGTTTCACAACCATGAATTTTCCCATTGATCTTGAAAAAGGGATCTGTTCATATATCCTCATTGCTTCTTCTTGGGATTGCATGGTGCTTTCCGCAATATTGGAAGACCAGTGGATGCTTAAATCGTCTACTTATTCTTAAATGTTTAGACACGTTTACATGAAGTAAAAAAAATTTATTAGGAGTTGACTAAGGGTCCTGCATCCCCTTTTGAACAGATTGAATATTGTTTCTATGAGATCAAAACAAGCTCCAATATAATGCTCGAACTCTTATATAATCTATTTCTACGAATTAGAGTGATTATTATAGGAGTGGGATTTTGTAAGCAATTATTCTTGATATTCAGGAAAGGAAACTTTAGCTCTATTTTTTTTTTTTTGTTGAAAAAAGGAAATGTACTACACAAACAAAGTAATAATCTAAAAGGTTTTACATGTTTTAGGGATACAAGTATGACGGAGGGTATTATAATGATGCAGCGGAAAAGGTAGCAACACATTTGGGTTAAAATTGTTTGAAAATACATCAGTTCCTGGTGCCTCGAATACCTGCATTCATTATGCGGCATTGTCATAACCTTTGAATTATTAAGTTTTAGTGGGAGGAATAGAGAAAAATTCTTGACCTCAGATCATTACTTTATTTACCTTTTTTAACATTTAATGTTTCTCTTTTCAGGTATGGATCAATGAATGTCATTTTCACGCTGTCAATATCTGTCAAGAGTGAAAATAGTATTTGGAAAAACATGGAGAAAGCAATAAGAATTTGAGGATGGTAAATGAAATCAAGATTCAATGAAGGTGTTGCAATTAGTTAAAAGTGATGTTTGGATTTTATGATCTTGTGAGTGTTGCCATGGATATAATTATTGGAAATAGCAATCATGTTGGTATTCAGAAATACTTATTTGTTGACTGTCAAAATTACCCTCATATGGTGGTATTGATTATCTCTTAGCCAAGAGCCCTTATACAATATATACCCTTAATTACACCTCTAACCTCTCAAAAAACAGATAACCTAGGAAACTTAATTGTTGATCATGTCTCATATATCATGATTTGCATTTTGGCTTGCTTTTATTATTTATTATTATTAAGATTTATTATTATCAAAATTTATATTTTGTGATGAAACCCACTTGTGAAGTATCAGTTCACTTGCGTTTTATATATCATGCTTTTACAGAAAAGTTGCAGGATACAATATGTAAACACGCTGATGATCATTCGTATATCATTATCTAACATTATTATACAAGTTATTATTATATGAATCGATATTTAGAAAGCAGATTTAATGAAATCAGTAAAAGATGTTTTTATAAAATTTTTTTTTATGTAGAAGAAACAAAGAAAAAAGCCATTATTTGAATAATGGTTTTGTAATTACTATTGTAATATAACTATTAATATATTTGGAGTATTAGTATATGTGCTTATCAGTTTCTTTTTAATTTTCATCATTATTATAATTATTTTCAATTTTAGTAGTCGGTTCACTAATATCAAGATTGTTATCATTACTATTTCTATTTCTTGAATAGTGATACTGCAAAATTGAATCATAAATTGGTATTGAATTTAAATCATTCTTTTTATGAATTTTATAATGTCTAACCATATTTGATCTAACTGAGAATTTTTTACCACAATTTGGCCATTCACATTCAAACGGTTTTTCACCTGTGTGAATATGCATGTGAGTTTTTAAACCTGATGGCCTATTAAATTTTTTATTACAAATTTTACAAATTCTGTCTTGTTTATTCTGAAATTTCAAAACTGAATCACTGCTTGAAACTGTATTTCTTCTCTTAGAATATTCATAAAATGATGAAGCATTAAAAATTGACGAATTAAAATTTGATGGTAATGAACTATAATCAACTGGATATAACTGTGAAGACTCAGGTGTATAATTATTATCATAATTTATGATTTCTGTATTATTGAAACTTTTCGGACCAGCATAGTATGCATTTTTTGAGGGTGGGACACTAGTATGATTAGTAATGACATTGATTTTTTGACTTAGTGGTACCGGTGACATCATGTGACTATGAGAGCTTAGCATTGATTGTTGTTGCTGCTGCTGTAATTGCTGTGATTGCTGTGATTGCTGTGATTGTTGTGATTGTTGTGATTGTTGTAGTTGTTGTAGTTGTTGTAGTTGTTGTAGTTGTTGAGGTTGTTGAGGTTGTTGAGGTTGTTGAGATTGTTGAGATTGCTGCTGCTGCTGCTGTGGTTGTAAAATATACGGCACTGATAATGATGATAAAGTGGTTGACTTATGACTGCTTTTATTATCATCAGCTAAGGCCATTTCATCGTAATCTTGCAAAGTGATAAACTTATCATTGAATCTGCTTTGATCTTGTGGTAAGTAGTGTTGATTTTGATAATGGTAGTGAAGTTGCTGGTGCTGTTGTTGCTGTTGATGCTGGTGCTGTTGCTGATAGTAATGTTGTTCATTTAAGTTTGTTGGAAGAATATCACCCGAGTAAATTTGACTTATTGGTGCTGGATATGATAGAAGTGGAGCAGAATTATAATATATTGATTTTGGATGTGATTGTTGAAGCAATGGGGGGTTTGGTTGAGGTGGTAGTTGTGATTGTGTTAGAATTGAATGCCCGAAAGAAGGCTGTTGCATTTGTCGATCATGGGTCTGGATGTTTCCAGATCTTTGCGGCTCTAGCAACGATTGTTGTCGCTGACATAATGATGATTGATCTTGTGGTTGACTTGCGTTCATATTTCCGGTAGTTTGGTCCTCTGGGAAAGCTGTATTATGTGTTTGAGTTTGAGTAGAATTTTGCTGTGCTTGATAGTTGTTTGAATTAGTGAATACAGAATACTCTTGTTCTGTCAGATTGCTGTTATTATTATTGTTATTATTATTACTATCAGTAGTACTACTACTAGTACTGTGTTCAATATTAAAATTAGGGTTTGAATAATAAAACGAGCCTTGAGTTAGTAAAGTTGTGCGTATAGGTAAAGGATTTTTGGTTTGATTGTCTAATTCACTATTAGCGCCCTGAAATTTTTCAACGAGGTGATCCAAAATTGTTGAATTATCTAAAAAAGTGTTTTGGTTTTCGGTGTCATTATTATTGCTTGATTCGTTATTGTAAAAACCATGTATCTCATGTGATCCCTTCCCGTCCATTAGTGTAGTAGGTAGTTGATGTAACATTTATGTCTTATAGAGAAAAATAATCACAAAGTGAAAGGAATCATGCAGTAATGGTAGGTAAATAAAAAAAAGAAACAAATAGTGCAAAGCTTAGTTTTGATTAATTAGGAAAGCTTATATGTAAATTGCTAGAAACAGCATGAGAAAAATGTAAGGGGGGAATAGGCAATGATATATTTTTTAACGGAACAATAATGATGATCCACCAAAGCCAAAATAGAACAAACAAAGAAAAAGCGGGTTAATTTATAGTGCACTATTTTTGTTGCCAACCAGAAGATACTGATACGCCAACAGGGCGACCACCAATAGTGCAGCTCCCCACAGGGAAAGCTAAACCTAGTTTTCGATTATTACAACATTACTTTCCTAAATAGGTGTGCGTTTGCATGCAGAGAAGATGATCCTCGGAGAATAAAACCTGACATGACTCCAATCAAGGGATGCTATTTTGGTAGAGAAGGTAGAAAAACAGAAAAGAACAGGCGACAGGAGACAGGAGACAGGTGTTGATGCAGAAGCAGCGGGGTTTCTCTCTGACGTTCATGACGGCCAGGGTCATCTCAGCACTAGTGAGTAGTATGATTGCGACTGCGACTGCGGCGGCACCTTGATGCCCAGCCCATAATAGTACCCTGCATACGCAAAATGATCGGCACCACCTGCGCTGCGTGTTGGCCGTTCCGACGGAACAATAACCAACGGTGGCAGGCGGAGGCGTCTCAGATGGGCTCTAAAAATAGAGACAAGAGGCACATTCAAATACACGCAGGCAAACGAATAGACGAACCAAGAGGTTGCAGTGGCCGGAAATGACCGAAATGGTGTTCTCCACATACAGCCCCGCAGAACCGGTGCTCCGGTAGAAAGTTTATTTGTTGTTTGTTCTCTATTTTTATTTCATTTCTTGTTTTTTTGTTGCAGGCGACGCGTCGATTGGGTTTTTCAGTTTTCCTGTTTTTTTTTTTTTTCTCAAATTTTTTTTTAGGAAATCAATCTATCTTGAAAAATTTTTTTGTATCTTGAAATTTCTTTATTCTAAACTGAAACACTCTGCTTTTTTCACCATTTTCTCTACGTTTTTTTTCCAGATATAGCATAAACTACCCAATAGTTTTATCAGCCCAAATTAAATCAAAATGCAATTAACTTGGAAGGACATTCCAAGTGTTCCAAATTCAAATGACATGCTTGACATTGTCTTGAATCGTACTCAAAGAAAAACTCCAACCGTTGTTAGACAGGGTTTCCAAATTCAACGTATTAGAGCTTTCTATATGAGAAAGGTCAAATATACAGCTGAAGGTTTTATTGAAAAGTTTGATGAAATTTTGTCAAGATTCCCAAATATCAATGATCTACATCCTTTCCATAGAGATTTAATGGATACTTTATATGAAAAAAATCACTATAAAGTTTCACTTGGTTCTGTTTCAAGAGCTAAAACTTTTGTTGAACAAGTTTCAAGAGATTATATTCGTTTATTAAAATTTGGTCAATCATTGTTCCAATGTAAACAGTTGAAAAGAGCTGCTTTAGGTCGTATGGCAACAATTGTTAAGAAATTAAAAGATGCTCTCCTTTATTTAGAGCAAGTTAGACAGCATATTGGTAGATTGCCTTCAATTGATCCAAATACCAGAACTTTATTAATTTGTGGTTATCCAAATGTTGGTAAATCTTCATTTTTGAAATGCATAACAAAAGCAGATGTCGATGTTCAACCTTATGCGTTCACAACAAAATCTTTATATGTTGGTCATTTTGATTATAAATATTTAAGATTTCAAGCAATTGATACTCCTGGTATCTTAGATAGGCCAACTGAAGAAATGAACAATATTGAAATGCAATCTATTTATGCGATTGCTCATTTGAGATCTTGTGTTTTGTATTTTATGGATTTATCAGAACAATGTGGTTTCAGTATTGAAAGTCAAGTTAAATTATTCAATTCAATCAAACCTTTATTTGCTAATAAGTCTGTTTTAGTTGTTATTAATAAAACTGATATTATTAAAGTTGAAGATTTAGATACAGAAAGACAAGATTTGATTAATTCAATGTTACAAATTCCTGGTGTTGAAATAATGCAAACCTCATGTTATAGTGATGATAATGTTATGCAAGTTAGAAATAAGGCTTGTGAAAAATTATTAACTTCCAGAATTGAACAGAAATTAAAAGGTTCAGGTAGAGTTAATAATGTTCTTAATAAAATTCATGTTTCTAAGCCAATTGCAAGAGATGATCTTGATAGAGAAGCTTTCATTCCAGAAGCTGTTCAATTTTTAAAGAAATATGATGTTACTGATCCAGAAAGAAGAAAATTAGCAAAAGATATTGAAATTGAAAATGGTGGTGCTGGTGTTTATAACATCAACCTGAAGGAAAAGTATTTATTAGATGAGGATGAATGGAAGAATGATGTTATGCCGGAAATCTTAAACGGTAAAAATGTTTATGATTTCCTTGACCCTGAAATTGCATTAAAACTACAAGCATTAGAAGAAGAAGAAGAACAATTAGAAAAGGAAGGTTTCTATGACTCTGATAATGATATGGATGATGAAGATGAAGGAATTAGTGACATACGTGAAAAGGCAAGATGGATTAGAGATAAACAAAAGAAGATGATTAATGATGCAAGATTAAAGAAACATTTGAATAACAGAGCAATTATGCCAAGATCTAAAATGACCAAATCTTTCGGTGAATTAGAAAATCACATGTACATGGTTGGTCATGATACTGATAAATTAAAGGAGAAGAGAGGTAAAAGTAAAAGAGGTCTCAATATTAAAGGTTCTGATATTATGCGTGGTTCTATTGAAAATGAAATGTCAACTGGTGGTTTAACCCCATTAAACCAATCTGATAGATTGAATGATGGTATTGACGATGGTGAATTAAGATCTAAGGCTGAAAGAATTGTTAAAATGGAAAGAAGAGAAAGAAACAGAAATTCCAAGAAGGGTGAAGGTGATAGAGTCATTGGTACTAAAATGCCTAAACATTTATTCAGTGGTAAGAGAGGTATTGGTAAGACTGATTTCCGTTAAGAACTTTCCTTTTTTTTTTCCATTATTAATATATTTGCATATGGATGCTTGTTTTCTAATCATATTAAAATATTCATTATAAAATTTTAAGATTTTTGTGGCAATTCTTTTTTTTTCTATAATTGTTATTTGAATTCTTAATTATACTTGTTATTTACTTTCTTCCTTACTAATTTTTTTTCTTCATTTTGTTTTTTGTACTTTGTATTTCTATTATTTTTATATATATATATATATATATATATATATATATACAACTTCCGTTGAATCTAATGCGATTATACTTTGAATTAACGTAATAAGAATAGTATTTTTATAAATTATGTTTTTTTATATTGTAAGGACTAATTAATAAATACAAAAAATGAAATCAATATAATCTGAAAAAAAAAACAACTAAAACTAGTAGAAATCAAAAAGTCAAGTATAGTAAATCCTAAAAATCACAACAATAAAAAAAATATTATAAAAAAAGTAATAAAAGAGAAGATAATAATGAGTTGAGTCAATAATCGATATTTTCTTTTTTTTTTTTTCAATTTTATAAAACAATAATAACAATATCGAATAAAATTCAATCCAAGAAGATAAAACCCAAAAGAATAGTGAATGGATAAAACTTTTTTTTTAATCCCATAAACCGCCCAATAAACAAAGCAACATTCAACAAAAAAAAAAAAAGAAAAAAAGAGGATAAAGAAAAATAATAAAAACAGAAAGAAAAGTATTGAAAAAAATAAGTCACGTAATTTGCAAATTAGTCCATAATGAAAGGTATATTTTCATCAATCAATGTATAATTATCTCTATTATTGGAAAGTCCTAAAATAACATTGTGTTGTGAACCAAATGAAGATCTTGATTTTCTTCTGTTTAGTTCCTGAGGTGTTAATAAATCCTGTAATAAACTAGGAATGAAATCAACATCTTCATTGTCATTGGCATTTAAAGAAGAAGTATCCTCATCAATTATAGCTAATGAATCTATTGGAATTGAATCATCATCACTATGAATGTTGTTATTGTTGTTAAAATTTAGATCAGGCTTGTAAGGTGTAGATGGTTGAGAAGGTGAGGGAAACATCATTTGTGACGATGTGTTGTATGATTGAGAAAAGCCACCTGAATTAGGGATAGACATTGAATGTGATGAATTAGGAATTGAGTTAGAAATAGAATTTGTTATATTAGCAGTGTAATTTGTATTTGGAAATGATAATGATCTAATTGTTTTTGTATTGTTGTTAGTGTTATTAATCATATTGCTCTTAGTGTTCAGATTTGCCCAAATCAAACTATTACTAAAAGGAGAGGTTGCCAATGTAGCTGATGATGATGCTTGAATAGGTGATGACATATTGGTATTGTTATTGATTGTATATGAGGATGGTGAAGTGAATGAATTGTTGAAGTTGGTGTTGTTGTTGCTTTGATAGTTATAAGAGTTAAACGAGTTTGTTTTCATGTTTGAAGTCTGCCAATTATTGTTGTTAATATTTATATTATTTTGACATGCGTATTGATCAGAGTAGTTGACTGGATTATAAGGAGTGCTGACATTAATTGGCTCAACATAATTTGTATCAGAAGAACTCGAACTGTTACTTTTTGTCAGAAAATATGGCTGATGATTTTGATTGCTGTTTTGATTTTGATTGGTGTTTATCTTTTGATTGATTTTTCTACCATCAGGTAGAACATGAGCCAAAGCACATTTAACACCAAACTTACAATTGCCCTTTTGGAAATACTTGCATGGTTGATTCTCTATTGTTAAGTTGATTTCATGAGAGAATGGGCACGAATTACCAGCTTGACAAGCACCTTGACGAAAGAACTTACAGGGAACATGAGATAAATCTAAAAAAGAGGGTGAATGTGATATAAATAGATGTTAGTATTTGATTGTTTATTGTGATGATACCTAAAGATACATACTCTTTGTTGGTTGATTTTTAGTATTGATTTCAGTAATTACTGATACTTTCTGAGAAGGTGTTAAATTTGAATTTTTTAGAACGTTAATGATATCTATATTTGAAGGTAGTACATCCTTCTCGATCACAGTGGATTGATGATGCATAATTAGTGTAGGTTTTGAGATGATTGGAGTAAATAGGTCAAAAGATGCAGAGATTAGAAGATTATATAAGCTGTAAATTAAAAAATGCCACAATTTTAGATAGCAGACAAACACAAATAAAGCATAAGATGCAGCGATTTAATTTGCAAAAAGTGTAGATAAGAAGGGGGGAAAACGAGGATTTGGTCGAAACAATAAGAAAAAACAAGAATTTTTTTTTTAGTATGAGAATTCATTTAAACTTTTTTCTAATATACTGATTTCACTGCGCTATCAGTGACATAAGGATATACAAAATTTCCAATGGTGGATAGATAGAAAGAGTCTAAGATATACAAACTGATAAACAGTAAAATATATTATTCATTGTAGTGATAAACCAAGTAATTTGGTAATCCATACACCCCATAACCCAATCTTTTACACATTTTAGCAAAACCTTCAGTTTCGATCAAGTGGTAGAATGGAAAAGTTGGGAACATGGCACCATCTCTATGAACGTCAGCCTTAACTAATAAACAAGTACCTCCAACACCGTCTAAAGACATTTCATCTTCGATCTTACCATTTGGATCATAGAAATGTGCCATTAAAGGTCTATAAGTGACGATTTCTTGATAACCTTCAACGATGATTTCATCATCTTTTAAAGTGGAAGCAATTCTCAAACCTTCATCAGATTCTGCCCAATTATTAAAATCATAAGGTCTGATTGAAGGTTTATTATTATTATTTCCATCAAGATATCTTTGATAAACATTGGCAGCCAATACTGGTTTATTATGTTTTGCCATATCTTGAATCAGAGTAGTTGGAGTTTCAATTATATCTGAATCTAACCAAAGCACCCAAGAGGTGAAAGGACTAATTGCTGAGAAAAGAAGAGAGTTTCTAGCTGTTGCCATTTGAGAACGTCTTTCCTTTTGATTTTCCCATGCATGTCTGTCCTTTTCAAGCTGACTTTCGGGAGATTTATTGTCTTGTCTTAAAATTGTAATTTTCGAATATTTATCATCTGAATTTTGTACTTTCTTTACTTGATTTTCTAATTTTTTCAATGCAATATCACCTTGTTCAGATCTTGGTAAAATGAAACCTAGTTCGATTAAGTTTTTAGGATATGATAATTTTAGTAAATTTTCCCAATACTCGATATGAAAATTAACCATTGGAGATAAAATCAACACCTTTTCATTATTTGAAAGTGGATCTTCAGTTGCTGCTAGTTTATTCAGATTATAATGTGAAATATGATCAGCTGGTGAATTTTTAGGTATGGTTTTCTTTCTGTTTTTGGAAGTATCCTTGTAGGAGTAAATTGAATTTTGTCTGTTTATTTCAATTGGTGAAGCTGAAGGTAAAGAAGAGGTGTGTGATTTGAATGAATTATTTATGATGTAAAGCAAAAACAGACATAGTAAAGTTCCTATGAGATACTTTGGCTTGGTCTTTGTAAGTATACGTTGCGCGTATCGTTTTAGTTGGTGCAGTATCATGTACCTGTGGTGTAGTTGTAGGTATTCTCTTGTGTCTTTTTGTGTCTTTTTGTGATGCTCCATTTCAGTTATTTGCGTTTTTGTTGATTTCCCATGGAAAAAATAAAACATCAAAAATAAAAAAAATAAAAATAGAAAAAATAAAAAAGAAAAAAGAAAAAAAAAGACTTGCTTTGAGCCGATCGACGTATGCTTTCTTTCCGTTACTAGGTTAGATTGATTATTTTTTACAGATAGTGTTTCAAAGCTGCGAAATTATTAATAAACTTAAATAACACACAAATCAAGAATGCATATAACATGTTTATATCACAATGTTTCTGATTTTTTTGTTACATCTCAAATAAAGAATCACAAATCAAACGAAGGTAAAGAAAACGTAAAAAAAGATACATGTGAAGAAAGGATTTTAGATATTTGAAAATCAGCAGTTATGTGGAGGAAACACAAGGGTATGCTAAAGAATTGTATGATATTTTATACAAGTGAAGTTCGTAATACCGACTGCAGCAAGTTACTGTATAGAAATTACATCACTGCATCATGTCCATAGTGTCTATAAAACTCAGTTCATTCCATTTGAAAAAAAAACCAAACATTCCCTTTTCGCCTTTTTTCCTGGAAACTCCGCTTTTGGCCATCGTCACACTTTCCCACAATGGCTCATGGGGAACCGCTGGTGCGACGCTAGGCGCCACGGCAGGCACCAGCACGAAAACGGACGCAAACGGACGGAAATAAACAAAATGCGCCATCTCTCCGCTGGGACCCCACTGACACCCCACCGGAAGGACCAACACCGGCTCCACCCCCCGCTTTGCACCCCGGTTTCCGAGATCTTGGTGTGGGGACGGCCCTTTTAGACGACAACAAACCATGTCAAGCACCAGTTATCACCGCAATGAACCATCATCATCTGAGTGGACACAGGATACTATAAAGCCACCAGCTATTCCGTTCCATTTCTTCTTCTCCCAGCACCCTACTCCGTCTCCACCTGATTCTCTTCTTCTGTTTCCCTCTATTCCTTTGCTAAACAAACAATCAAATCCAAGATATCTTCCACAATAAATCACACATACTCCGAATCACACATAATGACATCTGCGACTCTCAACGAAGAATCGATGCACAACAAGTCCTCAGACGAAGCATTAAATACTCTGCCTAAGATGGAACATGAGTACACAAACGTTTCTTCTTTCCGTCACGACAAAGACCACATCTACATTAATGATATACCAATAAATAAAACAGAGTTCACCCGTGCCTTTGGTGGTACGCTTGAAGTTGGTCCAAGAGAGAAGACCCGTGAACTGATTGAATATGCAAACCCTGTTCCTGCAGGTTTAGCCGCCTTTAGTGCTTCCGCAATCTCTCTCGGTTTGGTTCAAATGCATGCTAGGTCCGTCACTCAAGCGAACACTTTGATTGGTGCCTTTTTGACAACTGCTGGTTTAGTTGAACTTATTGTTGGCGTTTTATGTTTTGTCATCGGTAATACATGGGCTAGTTGCACATTTCTAATGTTTGGTGGTTTCTGGTCCTCTTACTCCTTTGTTTTAATGGATGTTGGTTCAATTTCCACGGCTTATGCCACTACTTATGAATTTAGTCAGTCGATTGCCCTCTATTTCCTACCGTGGTCAATTTTTTCTTTTTGTTTGTGGCTGTGCACTTTCAAATCAACGCTATCTTTAACGGCCTTGATGTTTCTTGTCTGGTTTTTTGTCTTCCTCTTCACAATTGCCCAATTCATCAGTTCTGTCCCATTATTCAAAGCTGGTGGCTTCTTTGCCGTTTTAGCAGGAGTAGTCGGCTTCTACAATATGTTTGCTGGTTTATTAGATGAATCCAATTCTTATTTCACTATCAAACCAATTCCACTCCAAAGAAATCAAGATCCAGCCAAAGAAGCTTAAAAGAAAGAAATAAAATAGATCAAGATGATTGTATCATCATTATTTATTATTAGGCTACATCAATTTACCATTCTCCTTCATCATCTAAATTAGTTTTTAGTTTTTTTTAATAGCTCTACTTTTCCCCTCTTTTCTATTTCCACATTTTTAATGTTTTGTATAATTCGATGTCTAATTTGTTACAAACCTACTTCATGTATATGAAAATCTCTACTCGAAACTGAATAACCGTTGAAATATATAATGTAAAGCCATGCAGTACTAAAGTGACATCAGCCGGAGAAAACCGCTCAAGTTTTTTTCAATTCTGCCATTTACGGCATAAATTCGGCACAATGGTTTGTCGGATGATGAACAAACACGGACCAAATAGGTCATAAATATTTCATGTCTTTTTTTAAAAAGTTCAATATATAGTCACTTCCTTCTTTTCCACAATTTCATCAATCAATTACTCTTTCTTCATCTCACTATACACATCATGTTACCTAATTGGGGATTTAGAAACACTGTTCATTCCTATCATTCCGAAAATTCGGTCCAATTACCTCTAAAACCGTTGACTAAAGGTTCTGATGCTAAAACCAGTACAGTTTCACTTGCTGATTTTGCAACTACAAGAGTTCCAGAGATAAAAGATGGTTCTAAATATAATTTAAAACCGCATCTTTTCAATGGTACATTACAAACATTATACACCTTTAAAGCCGATTTTAGTAAACAGTTTAAAGTTTATTTCGGTCGTGAGATCATTTCGATTACCGATGATGATGTCTTAAAATCAAAGCAAACAGGTGATTATACTCATTTACATAAAGGTGAATTTACATTGGACTATGTCGTTGATCCATTTGATGATGAATTGGATCCTTTAGTTTTCAAGGAAAAATATAATAAAACTTTACCTGAAGGTTATCCAAGATTACATCCAAGATGTCGTTATTATACACCAGATGAATTAAATCTTGTTAAAGAAAAATGGCTTAATGATGAACAACCAATTACTATTATTATACCTGGCTTAGCAGGTGGTATTCAAGAAGCTCCAATTAGAGCAACTTGCCATGATTTACATAAAAAGGGCGATCACGTTGTTGTTTTAAATCAAAGAGGTTGTAGTCGTTCCAAAATTACAACTCCTTATTTATATACCGGTTTAGATACTGATGATATTAAATTTATTATAAATAAATTTCATGATTTTTATGGTTCCAAACAACATTTTAAGCGTCAGTTTCATGCAATTGGTTATTCATTTGGTGGTTTACAATTAACTAATTATCTAATCAAAGAAGGTAAAAATTCACGTTTAACTTCTGCAATTACCATTTCTTCACCATGGGATCTAAATGAATCGATGGAACATATTTCAAAATCTGTTAGTGGTCACTATTTTTTTGAACCTGCAATTACTTTCTTTTTAATGAGATTAGTTAAAAACAATTTAAATGCCTTGGAGCAAGCACCTCATATTTTCACGAAGGAGAAATACGATGCTTTAAAAAAGAGAATTAAGCATTCTTATGAATTTGATGATGAATTCACTTGTAAATTAGTTGGTATTCCCAGCGGTAAATTATATTATTATGCTGCATCACCAGTTTTACAAATGTTTAAAATTAGAACTCCATTATTAGTTATCAATTCAGCTGATGATCCAATGATTTCAACAGATTATCCAAAATTAGATGTTCAAAAACATCCCTGGATTTATATGTCCACTTCTGATCTAGGTGGTCATTATTCATTTATTGAAAGTAATGGTAATTTCTGGTTCACTAACGTTCTTGAAAAATGGATTGATTCTTGGAAAGAAATCAATGTTCAAACTCCTTATGATGTAATTGATAATGATTGGAGTGTTGAAACGAATTTTCAAATTCAATAATAGTATTGAAACAGGTCGATTTTTTTCTTCCCCCTTTTCATTCCCCTCTTTTTCCTCCTATTCACTTTGTACATATGTAAAAAAAGTTAATCCCATCTTCAAAGAAAAAAGGGATGCGTCTCTTTGTATACACCCTTTTATTTCCCGTTTATTCTTTTTTTTATTTCATTTTACGTGTGTATGATTTTGATTGACATTAATACCATAATCAGTTGAATAGTCTCAAAAAACTTCAAAACGACTTACTCTGATTAATCATAGAGTTTGTTCATACAGTATCACTTAAACCTGATTTTCTCTTTTTGGGAAAATTTTCAATTTTTTTCCTTTTTGAGTTTTTTTTCAAAATTTCATTAAAATGTCATCATCATATATTTCAATCTCACCTCCTTTAATAAAACTTTACTTGGTAGCCGCCATAACTATTGTTTGCTTGTTAGGCACATCTATTAAAATGCCCAATAAAGAAAAACTTGTATCAAATTTTAATGGTTCAGAAAATGCTGATGTTAATGAAAAAATTAATACTAATGAAGTGAATTCTAAAACTACTGAACAAATCAAAAAGAAGGCCGAAAAAAGTAAAAGGCAGAGAGAAAACAAGAGATTTAAGAAAGAACATGAAAAATCAAACGGCTCAGAACAATCACCATCATTTGGATACTTGAATGGACAAAGTGCAATTGCAAATGGAAGTAATACTATGGATGGTAAAACTGCTGAACAAATCAACAAGAAAGTCGAAACAAAGAGAAAACAAAAAGAGAATAAGAAATTGAAGAAGGGACAGGAAAAGTTATATAATCAAGTTGAAGACTCTAATGTAAACAATGAAACAAATCCTACAATTTCTGAACAAATCAGAAAGAAAAAAGAAAAAAATAAAATACAAAGAGAAAAAAAGATGTCAAAGCAAGAAGAAGCAACATTAATTAAGCAAGGCAATTTTTTTTCATCATCTTCATATGTTGATAAACCAGAGAAGAGTTTAAAATCTAAAAAATCAAGATTTAAAGATGAAATACCGGTCAGAAATGGCCGCAAACTTGTCGAGTTCCCTGCTCCAAACACCCCAACATCTTCAATTGCACCAATAGAACCAAATATGTTATTATTGAATACACCAGTCGATTTGGATGTCAATATTCATGATACATTGGAGTTCCATTGTGATGATTGTCCAGTTGAATCAGTTAATTATGAGAATGCATCAGCTCATATTTTTGAATTTCATCATTATAATTCATCAGTTGTTTATAACTCATTAAATGATAGTGTCAAATGTCAGTCATGTGGTAATAACGATCTGAGTAACTTACATTCAATTATAATAAACTCACTTCCAAAATCATTGAGCTTATGTTGCACTTCATGTTTAAACAATACGGGTTATGATTCATTAATTTACTCATTCAGTGCAAAAAAAAATTTATTAAAATATGTCGATCATATGTATCGTTTAGCCAGCCTGAAGTGTTTTAGATGTGATTCTAAAGATGAATTATCATTTGATAAGGATTTGACTAGTTTTTGTTCCAAGTGTATTCTTGAAGATTCTGACCTAAAAAATGATTCTACTTTAATTAACTTTTCCGATGATAAATTTTTATCAACTTTATTTGATGATTCAAGATATGTTGAATTTAAAAGTTTTATTAATTCACTAAGCTCAAATACCTTATCAAAAAATGATGTTAAAAATGAAAGCAGCCAAAAGAAAATTGAAAAGAAAGATAAGAAGAAAGATAAAAAGAAAAATGAAAGTACAAAAGTAAAACTAGAAGATCCCAAGAAATCCAAAAAGCAAGAGGAAATTAAAAAATCAAAGCAAAAAAGCAAGAAGACAAAGAAACAAAATAAGGAGTCCGTTGAAGACAATGATGTTTTCATGAAGGAGCAAAGTGAAAAAGGTTCCAAAAAGAGTGGGAAATTTTTTTCAAGTGAGTCAACGCTAATGGGAAATAAAACTTCAGCAAAAAAAAACATCCCCAGTGAACCAGTCACATATCAATCTAACAGCGTTAAAGCAACTAATACCACTAAAATCATAAATGATGAAAAAGATTTGTCACTATTGACAGATTTAACTGCCGATGAACTGAAAGTTGAAGATAAATTTTCTAAATTAAAAAAAATCGTTAAAGCAACACTTCCAAGAGATGTTAAAATGAAATTCGATGATCTGGGTGAATACTATCATTACTTAACATATAGTTTGTTTTTAGAAGAATTATTTTCAGTTGATATTTGCCCAGAAGCTGTATTTGAATGGTCAGATGAAACCAAATGTACAATGTCAGGTTCAACCAAAGTTTGGTTTGATACTTATGTTAATGATGAAGTTCATCATTTAAAAAAGCATCCTTTTGTTAGAGATCAGCCAATTTTTATTATTAGAAAATCAGATATGGACTTGAATTGGGAAACTGAACCTGAATTCTGGGTTGCTCGTGTTGCTGGTAGTAAATTAGCAAAAGTTGGCAGAAAAGGTAAAAAAGTTAATGTTAGAGCAAGAAAAAATGCAGTTGTTAAAAAGTCAAATCAACATTCTTCATTTAATTTAGAATTATATTCATGGAATAAAAAGAAACTTCCTGTTAAAGAAAAGGGTAATCAATTTGCTTTTCTTCCGGCAAGTAATGTTCTTGGTAGAATTTTAAATTCAATGAATAACATTGAAAATAAGGACTTCATTAATTTAATTTTAGGTCAAAAACCTTTCAAAAAGATTAACTTTAACAATAATTTACATCAATCCTCTAGCAAGTTAAATGATTCTCAAAAGGATGCATTACAATCTGCATTCAATAATACTGTTACAATTTTACAAGGTCCTCCAGGTTCTGGTAAAACTTCTACAATTTATGAGATCATTCTTCAATTATTAGAAAATCTACATTATTACCCAATTTTAGTTGTCGCTGCATCTAATTTGGCAGTTGACAATATTGCAGAAAAGTTAATACCAAAGTATAAAGATATTGTTTTGCGTATTACCTCACTTTCTAAGGAAAAAGAATATAATGAAGATCATCCATTAAGTGATATTTGTTTGCACAATAAAATTTCAAAAATTTTACCCTCAAACTTACAAGATATCGAAAGAAGACTGAGAAGAAATTTCTCAAGTGTTTCATCTGCTGAATTCAGTAAATATTTGGATGCATGTTCTAAATATGGTCTTCAATTGGTTAAACAAGCGAATATTATTTTTGCAACAACTGCTGGTATTGCAGGTCCATACTTAAAGAATATTAAACAAATGCCTGTTATTATTATGGATGAAGCAACACAATCATCTGAACCATCAACTTTAATTCCGCTTGGTGCAAAAGGTTGTAAAAAGGTAATTCTAGTTGGTGATACTGCCCAATTAAGTGTTTTTACTAGAGTTAAAAGTTTGGAAATGTCATTATTTCAAAGAATTTTAGAAAATGGTACATATAAGGATCCATTAATGTTAGATACTCAATATAGAATGCATCCTGATATTTCTGAATTTTCAAGAAAAAATTTTTATAATAATAGATTAAAAGACGGTATTACTGCGCATGATAGAAAAAAACCAACTATTAAATTTCCTGTTTTCTTTTATGACCACAAAGGTATTGATGCAGCTGAAGGTAAAAAATTCTCTGTTAGTGGTGAAGAATTTGGTTTCTCATGGATTAATAGAAAAGAAGTCCAGTATATCGAAAAAATGGTCGAAAAGCTTATTGTAGATCATCAAGTTTCACCAAAAAGTATTGGTATCATGACAGGTTATGCAGCTCAAAGAGATTTAATTGTTCAAGCTTTGGAAAATAATGCTTTAATTAATCCAAGGAAATACAAAACTAATAGATACATCGATAAAGAAGATTTAACAGAAAAAAAAAATGTTACTGTTTGCAATGTAAATGGTATTATCATTGCAACAATTGATGCATTTCAAGGTCGTGAGATGGATTTTGTTCTTTTATCAACTGTTAGATCCAACACTATCAACAGTATTGGTTTTATGTCAGATAAGAGAAGAATGAACGTTGCTTTAACAAGAGCTAAATACAGTTTTATTATTTGTGGTAATGCTGATTGTTTATCTTCCAACAAATTATGGAGTGAATACATTGAGGACTTAAGAGCAAAAAATTATGTCAAGTCATCCTTGAATGATTACTGATTTAATTGGTTTGGATTTCTATAATCCAACGTTTTAGATAAAATTTGTAATTTTTTTAAATATAGTTACACAAAGGTAATAGCTTAATTTTAATTGTCTGAAGTATTGATTTTTCCAACTTGTAATTGTGGAATAACTTCTTGTAACCATTCAAGTTTAATAGCTGAAACATTACGCGCATAACCTTTAACAGTAAACACAAATTCAATGTACATTATAGCATCCTTTTTCTTACCAAACAATAATGATGATGGATGAATTGAAATTAAATTACCATTGGTAACTGTTCTATAACTTCTATCAGGCATACCAATTGCAGCATTCGATATAAACCCGCTTAAAAAAGATTTTAAAATTGATTCAAAATCTAGTTGATTGGTTGCTTCATTGTCAGCATTATATTGATCATAATCATTACTCGATGAACCATCATCCAATAATGACATATAATCTTTTATTTGTCTACGAATTCTATTGACATTTTTGAAACCTTTATAAGAAACTGCAATTTCTTTACACCATTTCTTACGTTCATCGTTTTCCTTAATCGTATTGTAAATATCAAAAAGTTCCTTTAGCATGATTAAATCACCATATGTGTTACCCAATGAACATGTATCACTTCTTAATGCATTGACTTCGTCTCTTTTTTCACTTGATGGTGTCAATAATAAATTATCGACTGATAAACATGATACTATATCGATAACATCATTTAAAACATTATATTCTTGTGCCTTGATTAAAACTGATGCTAAATGTGGAGCAACGGGGAGAATAACCATTTTTTCACCTATATCAGTAATCTTACCTGAATTATCAAGTGCTCCAAGAGTGTATAATTGTTGTAATGATGCTATTAATGAATCTTGACCTGGATTTTCAAGCCAATGCCACCCCAAAATATCATCAACTCCCAGTTTCTTTAACATTAAAACTGGTGATATGATTTCAGATCTTAAAATTTCGGGTTCTGTTGTATCTGTAAGCTTAAAATAATCTTTTTCTTTATACAATCGAAAACATTTACCAGGTGATTCTCTACCAGCTCTACCAGCTCTTTGTGTAGCCGATGCTTTAGATATTGGAACAGTTAGTAATGTTGAAAGACCTAATTGATGTCTCCAAACTTTAACTTTTCTTAAACCACTATCAATAACATACTTAATACCAGGAACCGTAACAGACGTTTCAGCTATATTGGTTGAAATAATAACTTTACGTTGTCTTGGTTTTAATTTTAAGAATATTTTCATTTGTTGTTGAGGAGGTAAGGCAGCATACAATGGCATAGGCACAATCAGTGGTGCTTCCCTTGGTAGCTCAGATGAAATACTTGTTAAAATATCAACAGCTTTATCAATATCTTCTTGACCAGGCAAGAAACAAAGTATATCACCAGATTGTTCACCTTGATTAACTTGTATCACCGATTTAACCATAGCATCGATAATATCATCTGCTGGTTTATCAATATAATATCTTTCAACTGGATACATCTTACCTTCAATGAATAAGATTGGTGCATCATTAAAGAACTTGGAAAATTTTTCAGCATCTAAAGTAGCTGACATAATAATCACTTTGAAAGCTGGGTTTTCTTTATCTTTGTTCCTTTCTAAGAGAAGACCTTTTAGAAATCCAATAAGTAGATCTGTCAAAATTGTCCTTTCGTGGGCTTCATCAACAATAATGGTGGAGTACTTGGTTAATTTTGGATCAATCATCATTTCTCTTAGCAACATACCATCGGTAATATATTTTAGCTTTGTTTTCCGGGTTGTCATGTTATTGAAACGAACAGAGTAACCCACCTCTTCACCAACATGACAACCATATTCATCAGCAACTCTCATTGCTAAATTCATAGCTGCAACTCTACGTGGTTGGGTGACCGCAATGCCTTTATCCATTTTGTCCATTAAAAATTGTGGAATTTGTGTAGATTTACCAGAACCCGTTTCACCAATAAGAATGGTGACATCATTTTCCAATAAGGCTGGAACAACTTCATTTTTAACTTTATAAACAGGTAACGTTTTTCTTATTTCATACAGAGCTTCTGCATTTTTCTGCAGTTGACTTCTACTGATATTTTGCGTTTGTTGATAAAATTCGTCATCACTATCTGGATTTTCTTTCATATACTCATCTTCATTGTCTTCAGTTGACTTGTCATCAAAATACACCGTTTTATAACCCGACTTTGTATCACTCTTGTTAATATATTGATTTGTTGAATTTGAGTTCCTCGTATCTCTTACTTTTGTCAGTTTTTCATGCTGAACTTGTTCTTCAGTTGGTTTTTCATATTCTGTGTCTGAAAATACGATTTTCTTATTTTGTTTCTGTCTAAATCCCATGTTTACCTAAAATCAAGTAACAAAGTAAAGTTTTGACCAGCAGTATCTTTGTTCTTCTAGTTTACATTACAAGTATCTTCACATTGGATCAGTAAAATTTTTCACAATGAGCCCCCCGTTTTTTTTGTTGTAGAATCCGTGCACCGAGGAGAATTGAAAGATGTTGAAATTATGTGATTGAGACACGTACAAAGAAAGAGTTGTGTTTAAATAAAAGTTAATACTGTTTCATTTGAACAATATCTTATAGACTGATAGAATCCTCATGAAGTTTGCTAACATAGTGTTTCTTTGGTCTTTTTTTCAATGTACTGTTTTTGCAATCAGAACTTTTCATAAACATTGGGAAAACATTGAAATAGTTAGAACAATTGACCTGGGTAAGTCTTTTGTTAAGGAGAAAACGGTGTGTAATGTTAAAAACATTAATTCAGAACCAATGAATCAATACCTTTTTGCACTACCAAAGGATGTGAAACCTGATGTTTCTCTCATTATAGCTATTTATGAAGGTAAGAATGGCAAAAAATCTCTCTTGCAACCTAAAATTGTTCCAATTTCAGACCCAGATGTTGCTTACTATGAAATTATTTTTCCATATCCAATTGCTCCAGGATCCAACTTTGAATTCCTGATTTCTGCCATTGTAACAAACCAATTGGTTCCGTATCCTGAACATATTGAGATGGATGCCGAGCAAAGATTAAAACTTTCAACTAATGCCTATTTCATTTCTCCTTATGATACATTATCATATTCCTTAGATTTATTCAAGGCAAAAGAATTTGCTGAACTCAACTTTGATAACTTACCAACTCCACTGGAAAAGGTTGATAATGAAAATACCATTTCTTATAAAGCAGAAGGCACCGTTGACCCTAACTTGCTTTCTTTTATTGAATTTACTTTTGTCAAGAATACACCACTCTCATATGTTAACTTTTTACAAAGAGATCTATGGATTTCACATTGGGCAAACAAACTTCAATTAGAAGAATATTACGAAGTAACTAATCATGCCTCTAAATTAAATAAAGGTTTTTCAAGAGCTAAATATCTGACTAGTGGTTTAGTTAAAACTCTTCACCATTCAATTACTGCGCTAAGAATTCCATTTGACAAAACTAAAAACATTTTAGAAGATTCTATTTATTACGTGGATAAAGTTGGTAATGTTTCGACTTCTCAATATTACCAAAACGAACTGATTATCCGTCCTAGATATCCACTTTTTGGAGGATGGAATTACAACTTCACTATAGGATGGGACTATAATTTGGATCAATTTT
This sequence comes from Pichia sp. NRRL Y-12827, assembly GCA_030570315.1. Classification (NCBI taxonomy): domain Eukaryota; kingdom Fungi; phylum Ascomycota; class Pichiomycetes; order Pichiales; family Pichiaceae; genus Pichia; species Pichia sp. NRRL Y-12827. The sequence continues at coordinate 140,965 of JAJLVN010000004.1, forward strand.
TAAAACAAGAGGGTGATGAATATGTTTTGTCCGCAAATATATTGGATGGTATTCAAGATACAACTTACAATAGTGTGGATTTTAGCATTATTTTACCAGAAGGTGCTGAATATATTGACTATGCATTACCATTTGGTGTTGAGGAACCAATTATTAGTCACCAATATTCATATTTAGATGTTGGTACTGGTCATTTGAAAGTAACTTTCCATTTTGAAAATCTTGTTGATGAGATGAAAAATCTTCAAATTGTGCTACGTTACAAGTACACCACTTATAACATGTTAGAAAAACCATTGCAGGCAGCATTCTACATTTTCTTAGCTTTAATAGGGTTATATGTTTTAAAGAAGATTGATCTGTCAATAAAACCCACAACAGATACTGAAATCATTGAAAAAGAACAGCTTAATGAAACTCTTGAAGAGTAAATTAGCGCCAGTAAAGAAACTTATGTATACATTTTGTAATAAAATTTAATTCATTTGTTTCCTTGTATGAGCATTTATAAAATATGCAAAAGTTTTAAAATATACTACAGAATTATGCTATGCTACAAAAATATGCAAAAAATATACAAAAAAAATCTATAAATCTATTAAATCGTCATCATGTTTGACATACCTTATATTATCTTCATTCACTGCTTCCGTGTCCTTGAAGTTCTTGTTTGATGATTGAATAGTAAATTCATCCTTTAATATAGAGTCAACTAAATTGGATGCTTCTACCATTTTTTTTGAGTCATGAAATTTCATAGTGCTTACTTCATTTTTAGTAACTTCAAAATCACCATTATCTTCTTTTTCTGAAAGTTCACCAGACGGGTAAACAATTTTGTGATCAACTGGCTTCTTTCCCTTTACATCCAAGTAAATTGTACTATCATTATCTTCTTCATGATTTTTATTATTATAATATTTCGTTCCTTCGGCCCCAGTATTATTAATATTATCTTGTTCACTTACTATAATATCATGACTCACTGCCTCAATTAAAACATCATCGGATAAGTGTCTATCTTCATCCCCATCTTCATTCGAGTTTTTATGCACTTCTTCAATGGTTTTTCCTCTTCCTTTTCCTTTCACAACGACATCATTACTCTTCTTACTTATATCTGCAACATCATCATAAGCTTGGGTTATTGTTTCCAGTTTATCAACATTAACTGTATCTTTACCAGTTATATTAGTAGTAAAATCATTTGTTACTTTGATAATAGCATTTTCTGCTTTCAAAGATGAATTCATTTCTTTAACACTGTTGGTACAATCTGCCTTTGAATCAAGAGAAGTTTTAATGTTTTGTACATTCTTTTCGGGATTCAATGCTTTTTTAGCTTTCAATCTATTAAGTAAATGCCCCATAATGTCTGAATCAGTGTTTTCAATGTTTTTTACCTTATTGAGTTTGTCATCCATTGCTCTCTTTTTAGCAGCTTTATTTTTCTCTTCTTCTTCTCTTCTAATGTTTTCATGATGTGCTTTCTTATACTCTTCTGTAAATACAACAAACTTCATAAAAAAGCCATTTCTACTACTTTGATCATCATAATTTTCGGCATAATAAGTCATTGTATCCTCTAATGTTTTTAAAATGTCATCTAGATGTTCCTTCAAAGATAAAGCTTTTTTGTTAGCTTTCAAGATGACATCACCAAAGTATTCTAATATTTTATCACTTGGATGCAATTTACTGGGATCACTCAATGTACCAGTGTTAATTTGATTTGACACACCATTTATCATAGCAACAAAATCACTAACACTTTTTTCCACATCTTCAATGTTTAAAGTTGCAATCTTTTTAACATCTACCAACTCATCTGCAAAATCCTTATATTCTGGAAAGTGTGCTCTCACAGTCTTTTCAATATAATGTAATAAACTTATTTTATTATCAGTATCTTTTAAGAACCTTAGTCTTTGTAAAGTGGATAATTTGAAACCTAGTGCGATTTTTGAATCGTCATTCATGAAATTACCAATATTTTTAATAAGGCCTAAAATTTCCACAAGTGATTTAGATGATTTCAATTTATCCAGGCCAAGTTCAAGGAGATTGAGCCTGTAATTAATATCATTATAATCAGTCTCATATGTGGTTGCAACAAATAATGCACGTGATCTTGCTTTCCAATAACCCGATAAATTATAACAAAGTTCAACATAGATTCTATCATATCTTTCTAAATCGTTTGGATCTTGTTTCGGTTTTGTGAAACCTAATTTATAATTAGTTGAATATGGTCCCAAATCTTTCAGCAGATTAGGTGTTAAATCCATGACTGAATCATTATTAAAAAATTCTATAACATTTGTGGCCTTTATGATATCATTACCACAACTTAAAACCAAATTAACAAATTCAACTTCAGATAGTGAATTAAATTGATGTAAATTGATTGCAAAGGTTTGCTTTAAATCTCTTGATAAAAATGAAACTTTCTGTTCCTTGAATTCTTTGACAACTTTTGGTTTTTTAACAAATTTTGATTCTCTTACTTTAAACGATTGCTCTAAATCTGTTAAAATTCCTCTTTCATCCAGAATTTTATTAATATTTTGATCATCTGAATCATTCCATAAAGTGTTAACTATATTACCAATTTTTTCCCAATGAACTTGTTTTAACTTTGTCTGAGACCTTTTCAGTGATTTCAATTCATTCATTTTTTCAATATTAGGATCAATTATCTTTTTCTCCAATTTGATTATTTCTTTTTTTGGCTCTGCTATATTAAGCAAAGAAGGAGGAAGAGGAGGAGGTGGTGGTGGTAAAGAGGGATGTTGTATTTTAGGTACAGCTTTGAATTGTGACGGTAGCGGTGGTGGCGGAGGAGGAGGAGGAGGAGGAGGAGGAAGAATTGATGATGAGGAAATTGACTCTGTTATAATTTTAGGGTTCTTAAATAGCAAGGATGATGGGAGTGAAGATGGTTGTACTGAAATAAAAACACTAGAATCATTAAGTGCATACCTTACTTTTTCCTTGAATGAGGAGTTGGTACTATCTCCAGGACCATTGCCAGGACCATTTCCAGGACCATTGCCAGGACCATTAATAGGACCATTGCCAGGACCATTGCCAGGACCATTTCCAGGACCATTGCCAGGACCATTTCCAGGACCATTGCCAGGACCATTGCCAGGACCATTGCCAGGACCATTGCCAGGACCATTTCCAGGACCATTTCCAGGACCATTGCCAGGACCATTATTAAACGTAGTAGATTTTGTTGATTTTATCTCATCGTTTAAAAGCTTTTTTGTATAAAGTTTTCTTTCTTCGATATGAATATCATTATTTGTATCTCGTTCATCTAGACTGGTATTGAAATTAGTATTTGTATTCAAACCTGACCTAAAATCACCTGAATTAGTAAATCCGCTAGAACCATTTCTAGCGTATTGAGTGCCAACATCATTTTTATTTTTCACACGACTGCTCCAAAATGCACTAATGTCATAGTAATCATAAGGTTCAAAAAATGTGTCTGGTTTAACTTCTATTGGATCAATGTCTAACTTTGAAATATTGGAACCAATATATCCATACCCCGAACCATAGGTAATGTATTGGTCAGAAAGATTACCAATATCTTCAATTTCATTCCTTAAAGTTTCTAGTTCTTGTAATTCCTTTGCCGATGGTGTATTTATAGCTACATTGTTTCCACTATCGTCTTTAGTTATATTTAATCCACTTGATAATGTGGTACCAGACATATAACCAATATTGGATATACCAGTATCTAAGACTGATACCTTTTTGTTTAACTTTATAATTGATTTAGAAGAAACCCTATTTGAGGTTTCATTTTTGAATCTTGTATTATTGTTAAATTTATCTTCATTTTCATCCACTTTAGGTTTATTTATTTGTAATTGTGATTTACTCAATGGTTCAAATGTATCTTCAGTAGAAGCTGGTATGCTATCTTTATTCTCATATAAAAATGTTGTCCACTCATGCAGTTTTTCATGGAAGTTTTCGTCTTTAGGATATTCAGATTTCTTCTCGTCTAAATCTTCTCCATCATCAACTTTGACCTTAAGGCCTTCATTTATCGCAGGTTTTGATATTCTTGATGGGTCTAAACTAGTAATTGTCAATTCCATGTTATCCTTTTGTTTTAATTGGTAATACCCAACAATTAAATCAGTTATTGGGCCATAATGAATCTTTTTAGAAAAATTAAACAGCTCAATAAGTCCAGATTCTTCTAATTTTTTTCTTAATGAATTCCTTGAACGTGAACTTTCAAAACTTGATATTAATTCACAAACCAAAAATGATGTAAGCATTAAAAATTCTTCCAATGAATCGTCAAGTGTATCAACAGATAGATTTTTCAATAATTCTATAGCATTTCGTATCCATTGATCAAATGGGTTATAGGGAAAACTATTTTTTTCAAGTGAAAGGGTGCTTGATTCTGATATATTTGATAGTACTTTAAGGAACAATTTAGACGCAATAAATCCATTGTTGATAATTAGTAAAACCAATATACCAGTTGCCAAATTTATTGATTTTATACCAGATGTCATTAAGCTGTAAGTAATGGTTTCCGTTAATAATATGAATGGAGTATAATCACCATCTGTCTTTGACACATTGAGAATCAAGTATTTTACTATTGAAAGAATACAAAATTCAACCTTTATTTCTTCATTTGATTTAACTGACACTTGATTTACTTTCTTCAATGCTTTATCCAATTTACTAACTATCCCTAATGATAATAGTATGTTTTTCCAGTGGTGATTTTTAGGGTTTGTAATTACCATTTGAAGTAGTTTATAATGCGTAACTTTCATCGTATCAGTGTCTAATTTTTGGATGAAATAATCAGGTGGTGGTAGTGTTTGTTTTTGTGGGAGACTATTTGATGATTCATTTGATGAGGACGTCGTTGTATAGACTGTGTTACTAAGTGTGCTTGTAGTTGAGACTTTTCTTTTGGTTTCTGCATATTTTTGTTGATAAGGGTTTGGTATCTCAGAACTTGAAAACCCTTTACCTGCTATTTTCAAACCAATTTTAGTAATGTCAAAACTATTACTTTCTGGAGGTTTAATATCATTTTCCACCTCTTGTATATCTGTATTATTGAAATCTTTTGCGGTTTCAGGGTATTGTATTATGTTGTTTTCAATGCTATCTTCTAACGTTGCTGTTGAAACATTTCTTGAGGCTACACTAGTTATCCTCTGTATACTTGATAATGATTTCCTTCGTATTTTCTTTAATCCTTCATTTATAGTTTTCTTCGTTGATCTTGTCTTATTGTTAATGAGATTCGGTGGTGGGTTAGATTGAATCATTTTATATGATTCTCGCATAACTGGATCTTCATCAAGCATTTTAAGAAATGTAATAGTTGACGGCTTTTCCTGCTTAAAAAACACAATCAAAAAATCTTTGGTCTATGGTCAAACACTTTTGTCACACCAATTGTGTATTGCTATAGGTCAATCCTGTTACACCTTTTAACAAAACGTCGCAGACTTTCTCTGGAGCTTTTCATAACAAAAAAAAAAAAAAACTCTAAAATACGCGTACTACTTTGTGGCCATCAAGTCCTATCAGAAGGGGTTTTATAAAGATCTATAGAGGTACACTATACTGTTTTTTCCATTAACATACGGTTCATTTCTTTGTTAGCATTATACCAACTTTGAAACTCTCCTTTTTCATTCATAAATTTTTGAATATTGTGGATGAAAAAGTTCAATTGACTTGTAATTGTCCATGACGCATTCTTATCAGATTCGGTATCAGTGCTTAAAATACTTGAAATATCTGTTGCGAAGGCTTCAAAGTTTTTACTGATGTTGTTAATAAGTTTCCCAAAAATGAGTCTAACACTTTTATCTTCAATAGAATTGACTAATTCGAGATTATGGCTATTTGTCATATCAATTGCTAATTTTAAACCCTTCTTTGGATTATTCAAGTAATCCTTTGGAACAGTTAATCTAATATGTAATTTTTCAATCACAATTTGATCTGATTCATCAAATTCTAATGTTAAATGATCTTCTTGAAAAAAAAGACAAATTTTAAATGTCGTTCCCTGTGAGTTATCTTTAAATATTGATATCGCATTATCCTTTAGTCTTTGCCTTAATTTTTCAATTTCTTTGTTACGTTTTTGATATTTTTCTTCACTCAGAGGTTCAAATTTGGCTAGTTTTGCTTGTTTTAACTTTTCTTTCTTTTCCTTTTCAATTTTTTCTTGTGCTTCTCTAGTTGCTTCTCTAGTTGCTTTATCCTGTTGCCTTTTATTAATAACTTTAACCAATTTAATAGTATCTTTCTTTTCCATACTCAAAAACTTTTCAAGGTATTTATCCAAAGTTTTCACCATACCAGTTAAATCATTTCCTCCAATAACATCAATCTGCAGTCCTTCATTTATTAGTTCTTCTACTGGAGGCGTTTGATCTTTCCTTTTCTTTAGGTCATCTGTTTTTTTTTCTTCAAGTCGTTTCTTGTCTAACTTTTTAACACTACGATTTTCTAAAATTGTTGTAACAATTTGTTTAAAACCAGTTTCAATATTCAAACTGTAACCTCTAGGTATATCATCATTTAAAACCATTATTGTTGGAGATGGTAATTTATTTGGATATGATTGAGGAATACATAAAGTTAAAGTTAATAAACTCAAATCAAATAAAAAATCAGGATCCGAAGGTTTCATAAAAAATGTCATAAATATTTCTTCATTGTTGGATTTATCATGTATGATTTTCTCTAAAAATGGTAGTGGATCACATGATAAATTTTTAACAGATATACCATTTATTGTAATTGGTGTGATTGTTGATAATAAACTTTTTAATTCTTTGAAAATTGGTTTTGGTTTTGATAAACTGTGTTTACCATTATTTCTTTTCTTGCTGTTGGCTTTTGTTGTATCTTTTGACGATTGAGAGTTTTGATTTAGGTCAACACTAGTTCCTGCTTTTAATTGTGATTCTAAAGATTTCTTGTTCTTATTTCTGTTTTTACTGCTGGAATTTCGGTTATTATTTTTGATAGAACTGCTAACAGATGTAGAAGAGCTTGGGTTACTTGTTTCCAGCATCAGTTTAGACAGCTTAACTTATATATGATGGTAGTGTTAATTCAAAGAAAAAAACGTTTGAATTACGAACATTCCAATTTGAACATCAAATTTTGATTTTCTTTTTTTCTTTTTTTTTTTTGAGAAATTAAAAAATAGAAATTGATTCTAAAAAAAAAGATCAGGTGTATCTAAGAAACAGGAGTAAACAGACTTTATTCATATGATATTTGATTGCAATTAATTAAGCAAGAAAATATTTTAAAATTTTAAATATCATCACATTACAAATGAGTTATAAAATGAACAAAAAAAACAAGATTTCGTAAAATTACTCTTTAACAAATAAACTTGCAGCTCCTTGACCACCACCAATACACATACTGACAACGCCAAATTCACCTGCATTTAATTCTCGAAGTAAAGTACAGACTTGTCTTGCACCTGTACAGCCCAATGGATGACCAAGAGCAATTGCACCACCTCTTGGGTTGACTTTATTAATATCAATACTATTTGATTTAATTGAATATAATGCTTGTCCAGCAAATGCTTCGTTTATTTCGAAAACTGATATATCAGATATTGCCAAGTTACATTTATTAAGTAATTGAGGAATTGCAACAGCTGGTCCAATGCCCATGATATCAGGGGGAACACCAACATTTGTAGTTGCAATGTATTTACCTAAAATTTTAAGGTTTAACTTGTTTGCTAGCTTTCTTGTCATTAATAAAATAACGGCAGCACCATCCGAAATTTGTGATGAATTACCTGCATGAGAAACACCATTTTTTTTGAATGCAGGACGAAGTTTCTTCAAAGATTCTGCTGTAACACCTTTCCTTGGGCCTTCATCTTGTTCAATAAGAGTTGTTTTGAATTTTGCAATGTTACTATTCCCATCATCATCATCATCATTGTCGTCTTCCTTTATTTCAACTTTTATTGGTAAAATTTCATCTTTGAATAAACCAGAGCTTACAGCCCTTTCGGCCTTTTGATAAGAACTAGCAGCAAATTCATCTTGTTCAACCCTACCTATTTTGAAACGGTCATTAACATTTTCACTCGTTGTTCCCATTGGCAACAGACAATTCTTAGAATCATTGGAAGCGTTTAGAATGATTTTTGAAATTTTGGGTACTGCTTGGGGACCATAATTATTAGACATACTTTCAACTCCACAAGCCAAACCACATTGAATTTGACCTGTTTTGATTTTGTTTGCAATATCATTAACAGCCATTAAACCAGAAGAACATTGCCTATTAAGTGCAATGAACGCAGTTGATGATGGTACCCCAGATGCTATACACGCAGCTCTGTGTTCATTAACACCAGCACCTGGATTTAGCACATTACCGACAGCAACATCTTCAATAATTGCCGTGTCAATTTTGATGTTTTTGAAAAATTCAATTAATAATTTGTACAATATTTCATCAGAATTAGAATCTTTAAATGCACCTTTACCAGCTTTTGTTAAGGCTGTCCGATTTGCACCAACTATAACTACATCATGATCTAGCTTGTCAGTGTAGTTATTTGAAGAGAATGTCTTTTCTTTTAAATGATTTCCTATTTGATTAAGTCTTTGCATGTTTATGTTTTTTCACAGTGACATAATATAATAGTAAATGTGCACTTTCTTTAAAGGCAAGACAGAGAAACATCGTAGCTTATATATATAGTGAATATTATACCGAACATCCTACTCCCTGAATCATTTCTCCGAGCTTATAACAGCCTGACACTGTGGGGTACCATCTCGAGAGGAAAAATGAAATTTCAACTTTGTCACTCTTCAAAATTTACTCCGAACTTGACAGGGCTCGGTCGAGAGATGGCTTCTTCTGATGCGGTCGTAAACTTTTCTTTCGCATTCCGCATTTTCGTATTTCCACATTTTCTCGCTTTTTTCTTTTCTTTTTTTTCAACTCCGCACCAAGCCTTCATACATTGAAAGTTAAGGCTCATCGGGAGTAACACGTTTTTGACGTAATGAGCTTATTCTATGGATTTATGCCTTGCTCCTTCAACCGGGACTGGCATCCTATCATGTACTCTTTTCTAATATATGCTCGGTTAACAAAAATAGCAAAAAGGCTGAGTGTGCTGGGGTTCGAACCCAGGAAATCCTTAGAAAATCAGGTTCTGATCCTGACGCCTTAACCTCTCGGCCACACACCCCACCTAATTAAGTAGTTTTTGAGCCCTATACCCCGGAAAGATTCTTATTTTTTGACCAGATTTAAGTTTTGTCTCGGAACTCTAATCTGCTCTTCAATATTACATTGCCATGCTTTTTCCACAAATACAAACTATATTATTATGCTGTTTTTATTTTACATGTTCCCTGCTTAGAAGATAATCTTTCAAAGAAAACATGCTATTTCAAGCAGTTTTACTTTACTATCATTAATCATATTATCATGTTTGCTGGCAAACCTGACTGGTTTTTATATATTTCTCTTCCGGTTACCTAAATGTGCCAACTCTACGCACATCTAGGCATTATTTATTTATAACAAACTCCAATAGCACCGTTTTGCAAACCAGTGAAAAAAACAGTCTTTTATTATTGTTTATTATTTTGTTCAATTAGTTTTTGTTTCATTTTAGGTTTTTAGGTTTTAGATATGCAACTCTAATCAAAAATCTCCAATGTGCCTTACAAATAAAAACAGCCTAGGCGGGATGCAACTTATGATGACGATAGTTAATTTTTTAACAATTTGTTCAATAATTTTACCGTAAAATTATTAGATTTAGAAAATAGACCTTGAAGATACTAGCCATACAAATGTACTAAAACGGTCCCTTTTACAACTCTGTTGTAATCTTTGGGGCAAGTTTGTCAAACGAGGCGATATATTTTGCCGTCACGCGTCGATCGAGCATACTTCTTTTTTTCACGTAAACATTATGGTGCGTGTGTCTAGTATTCAAAGAACTAAACATAGAGAACATTTTTTTATTCATTAAAAAAACCAGATCTAAATCCATGTCATCTTGGATTAAATATACTGGATTTCCAAAGGATACTTTTAGCTATTCTAGTTATACTTGGATTGTGATTGCACTCTGGCTCTTATTACCAATACTCTCAGTTTGTTACGGTTATATAAGTTATATACAAAAAGTTTACAAGAAACGAAAAGCTTTAAAATTAAACCTTGATATTAATGAAGTTGTGATTGTTGTGTTAGGTGATTTAGGTCACTCTCCAAGAATAACATATCATGCAAAAAGTTTTCAAAAGTTAGGTTATCATGTGAATTTATGTGGGTATCTAGAGAGTAATTTACCAAATTTTCTTTCATCTCCTGATATTTCAATTAATAATATACCAGTAATAAAGAATAAGAGAAACTTACCATACTTGCTGTTTGCAGCTCTAAAAGTTTTGTCGCAACTTTTTGATTTAACTAATTTATTGCTTAATGTAATTGATCAAGATACAAGGTTTATAATTGTTCAAAATCCACCATCACTTCCGATACTTTTAATCATTGGTCTAATCAAAAAATTCTGGGCTCCACACACTCAATTAATTATTGATTGGCATAATTTAAATTGGAGTATTTTAAATTTAAAATATAAAAATGAGAGTCACCCGATTGTTAGAATAATGAAATTTTATGAAAAGTATTGTAGTACAAAATTTGCTGATTTTAATTTTACTGTTACATCTGCACTGAAAAATTATTTGATTAAAGAATTTGGTTTACAAGAGAATAAAATTATACCTTTATATGACAGACCAAACGAAAATTTTGAGCCATTAGGTTCACAGGAAACTCTAGAGGAAATACTGAACACAAACAAAAAATTATTTGAAAAGTTAGATTACAATCAGTCAAAAGATAGAATTCTGATTACATCAACATCATTTACAGCAGATGAAGATTTTGAGGTATTAATCAATGCATTGGTACAATTAGATGAAAAGTTATCTGAAAACAATGCAAATAGTAGAATTTTAATGTTTGTTACAGGTAAAGGCCCATTACAACCCGAATTTTTAAAATTGGTGAATTCAAATTCTTGGAAAAATATAGTTATAAAGAACGTTTGGCTTCCAATAAAAGAGTACCCAAATATATTGAAAATATCCGATCTAGGTATTTCTCTTCATTACTCATCGTCAGGATTAGATTTACCCATGAAAATTGTAGATTTATTTGGTTCAGGTATCCCTGTTTTGAGTTTGTCATATCCAGCTATCAATGAACTTGTGAAAAATAATGTAAATGGTTTAATTATGAAAAATAACAGAGATCCGGTTGAAATGTCTAATAAGATTTATAACATTTTATTTGAAGATAACAAATTATTCATTAAATTAAAAGAAGGTGCACTTCTAGAAAGTCAAAGACATTGGGATGATGAATGGAACGAAAAATTGTCACGTTTATTATCACTTAATAATACCAGCAGATTATAGATTACAGTAACTCAAAACCGTTTTTTTTTCTTTTGCCTCACTCAATCTTTTAGAATTTTAAAGGAATTTGATGCCCTATTTTTTTAGTGACCTATTTTCAGTATCTTTAATACACTATATCCTTATGCTTGTCTTTTACAACTTATAATTGAATTATATCAAATTTGCTTTTACCAACTAAACGTTCATTGCTATATTAGTTGAGTTTTCCATATCCATTTTTACAATGTGCGGTGGCCCAATATTATCTAAACATAATAACGAAACACTTGAATTCATAGAATCAGCTGAATCTAGATGCAGTTCTGAAGATGTGCTCTATACTACAATAAATGAAAAAATGTATGAAGCTAACTTGACTCCGAAAAAAAAAAAGTCTGTATCATTCAATTTAAACGTTGAAGAAAAAAAAATATCCAGTGATTGTGTTTTAGTCGATGAGAAAATGCAGCATGTTTTTTTAAGACCAAATAGTATTGAAACAAACAGTGAAGATGAAAGTATGAAAAATTCCGATGATCTGAACAATAATGAGCTTAAAAATAGCGAAGGATCTCAATCTTTTGAAATGAATGTTGACATTGATGATCACAAAGAAAGCTATTCAGACAAAGCTTCAACTCTTTGGAAGGGACAAGAAAATGATGGTGAATCAATTACATGGAATAATGATAATAAAAAGTCTCATTGTAATACAACAGAAAAGAGAGATTTATTTCACATTAATAACACGGATCATGCTACATCAAATCATGTGCTTTTGCCAAAACATCAAGAAGGAGGACATTATCAAAATGACCATCAGAATCATCAGAATTATCATCAAGAAGATTATCAACAGAATGATGAAATATTTTCTAAAATCGAAAGTGGTTACGAAGAAGGCAACTCATATAGAATTTACCCAGCTGAAAGTACCATAAAAATGAATAGCAATGCCAATTCTTTTTTTGAGTTCAACGATGATGCTAGAAAAACTTATAAACATCCTCATCAAAAGAAAATGTATCAGTACACAATACCTAAAAATAGCAAACTTATTGCTAGAGCTGAACCATCCATGAAGTTCTTTTTTAAGGAAAAGCACGAGCAAATTGAATGTCTAAATCTTTGTATCAAGGCCCAACAAATTTCTTTGGTAAACTATGAAATGGTGGTTACAAGACTGAAAGATGAGTTGGAAAAATTGAAATCAAATCAAGAATCGATAATAAATGAAAACAGACAACTTAGGGAGAAGTTAGATTTAACCAATTTTGCGCTAGAAGAATCTAAACTTAAAATTGATACCTTTAATAATTTGAGGCGATTACGACGTGAAGCTGTTGTTCCAGATAGTAATAACATCAATGTTTCTGTTCAAACAAAGCAAAGCTTGGAATTAATCAAATCAATTTCATCAAACTTTTCAGTTAAGAATGATTATCTACAGACAGTTTGTTTCTTTCTCGTGAAACAAATAAACGATATGTATAGGTATACAATTGCACCTGCATTATTTTTACTTACTGAAGAAAATACAGACTCCATGAGTACCAACTTAAGTTTTGATTCAAGAGACTCGGTGCAATCATATATCGATTCAAACAAGTCGGTATTTCAAAAATTACATGATTTATCAGTTACTACAGAGGTTCTAGACATCCGTAGTTTAAAATTGGAACAGGATAATGTAATTATTAATCTCCAAAGTTTTTTTACTGGTCTTAATTCGAAAGTTGCTTCACAAATGGAAAGTATTATTTGTCATAGACCAGTTTCATAATATATAAATATTTGTAATTAGTTCAAAACTCTGAAAGTATCAGATGTGGCGCATTGAACCTTACTGGTGGTCGTGGCGCATTCATTCAATGAGTAATCCTAATTCAGACCACGGACCACCACCACCAAAAAATTATGACATGAATTTTTCAACCGAACCTAACAATTGTTTTTTTACGAATGGCTCTTTCTTAAAAAAAGTAAAGCACAAGCATGGTTCAAACTGGTCAAGTTGAAAAGGTATCCATTTTAGGTAAAGATACCATTCATGTTGGCTACCAAATCCAAGATCATATTTGTACTGAAATTGTTACAAATTTAAAATCTTCAACATACGTTATTGTTACTGATACAAATTTAGTTAAAGCAGGTCATTTAGACAGATACAAGAAAGATTTTTTAGAAACTATTGCCAAAATCAGACCTGAGTCAAGACTTTTAACTTATGTTATTTCTCCTGGTGAAGCAAACAAAAATAGAATTACCAAAGCAGCAGTTGAAGATTATCTTCTATCCGAAGGTTGTACCAGAGATACCATTATTATTGCAATGGGTGGTGGTATTATTGGTGATATGATAGGTTATGTTGCTGCAACCTTTATGAGAGGTGTTAAAGTTGTTCAAGTTCCAACTACTTTATTAGCAATGGTTGATTCGTCTATTGGAGGTAAAACTGCTATTGATACCCCATTAGGTAAGAACTTTATTGGTGCTTTCTGGCAACCACAATATGTTATGGTTGATATCTCATTTCTTCAAACATTAGCTGTTAGAGAATTTATTAATGGTATGGCTGAAGTTATCAAAACAGCTGCTATCTGGAATGAACAAGAATTTGATAGATTAGAATCATATACTGAATTATTTTTAAAAACTATCAATGATAGATCAGGTGAAAATGGAAATGTTGATTTAAGTCCAATTTTAGATCATATTCACAAATTAGTTCTTGAATCGATTAAAGTCAAAGCTGAAGTTGTCACTTTAGATGAAAGAGAAGGCGGTTTAAGAAATTTATTAAATTTTGGTCACTCTATTGGTCATGCATATGAAGCAATTTTAACTCCCCAAGCTTTGCATGGTGAATGTGTTGCAATTGGTTCTATTAAAGAAGCCGAATTGAGTAGATATTTAGGTATTCTACCACCGGTAGCAGTTTCAAGATTAAGAAAATGTTTTGAAGGTTACGGATTACCAGTTTCCATTCACGATAAAGTTGTTCAAAGTAGAGTCAACGGTAAAATTTGTCCTGTTGATATTTTATTGAAAAAGATGGCGATCGATAAGAAGAATGATGGTTCTAAAAAAAAGGTTGTTTTATTAAAGAAAATTGGTAAGTGTTATGAACCAAGTGCTTCATATGTCGATGATAAAGATTTAAGAGTTATCCTAACTGAAGATATTCAAGTTCATCCTTTTGATATCTCAAAAAAAAAGGAATTTATTATCACTCCACCAGGTTCAAAATCTATTTCAAATAGAGCATTAATTTTAGCAGCTCTCGGTAAAGGCCAATGTAAATTAAAGAACCTACTTCATTCTGACGATACGCAACATATGCTTGCTGCAGTTTCTGCAATGAAGGGTGCTGAAATTTCATGGGAAGACAATGGTGAAACTGTTGTTCTAAACGGTAATGGTGGTAAATTAGTTACTACCAATGAAGAAATTTACCTAGGTAATGCAGGTACTGCTTCAAGATTTTTAACTTCGATTGCATGTTTGGTTGGTATTAATGGTGATTTGGATATTATTAAATTAACAGGTAATAAAAGAATGCAAGAAAGACCAAACGGTCCATTAATTGATGCTTTAAGAGTTAATGGTGCCGATATCAAATGTTTGAATAATGAAGGTTCTTTACCAATAGAGGTTAAATGTGGTAAAGGCTTAAAGGGTGGTAGGATTGAATTAGGTGCTACTGTTTCTTCACAATATGTTTCATCTATTTTATTGGCTGCCCCATATGCACAAAATCCAGTTACTTTATCATTAGTTGGTGGAAAGCCAATTTCTCAATTATACATTGATATGACGATCAGAATGATGTCTTCATTTGGTATTGAGGTTGTTAAATCCCAAACAGAAGAATATACTTATGAAATTCCATTAGGTCACTATGTTAATCCACCTGAATATGTTATTGAATCAGACGCATCATCTGCAACTTATCCATTAGCGTATGCTGCAATGACAGGTACCAAATGTACTGTTCCAAACATTGGCTCAGCTTCTTTACAAGGTGATGCACGTTTTGCAGTTGATGTTTTAAAACCAATGGGCTGTAGCGTTTCTCAAACAGAAACAAGTACAACTGTTCAAGGTCCAGAAGTTGGTACTTTAAAACCTTTAAAACATGTTGATATGGAACCAATGACTGATGCATTTTTAACTGCAACCGTTGTTGCTGCTATTGCCAATGATCCAGAAAACTATACCACAATTACTGGTATTGCAAATCAAAGAGTTAAAGAATGTAATCGTATTGAAGCAATGAGAGTTCAATTAGCTAAATTTGGTGTTGTTGCAACCGAATTAGATGATGGCATTGTTATTCATGGTAGTAGTTACAAGAACT
The DNA here is from genome assembly GCA_030570315.1 of Pichia sp. NRRL Y-12827. Classification (NCBI taxonomy): domain Eukaryota; kingdom Fungi; phylum Ascomycota; class Pichiomycetes; order Pichiales; family Pichiaceae; genus Pichia; species Pichia sp. NRRL Y-12827. The sequence continues at coordinate 156,838 of JAJLVN010000004.1, forward strand.
TAAGGGTTCCAGAAGAACCAGGTGTTTTTTCATATGATGATCATAGAGTTGCGATGTCTTTCTCGTTGTTAGCAGGTATGGTTCAAGATGGTCCAGTCATTATTCAAGAAAGATACTGCACTTCAAAGACCTGGCCAGGATGGTGGGATATTTTACACACCCAATTAGGTGCTTCACTAGATGGTTTTGAGCCAGCGTCATTTGCAGAATCTAACAATGGTGGTATTGCACTACCTGCAATCAATGGTGATAAAAGTGTCATCTTAATTGGTATGAGAGCTGCTGGAAAGAGTACTATTTCTACAGTTTTTGCTTCAACCACTGGCTTTTCAATTATTGATCTTGATGAATATTTTGAAGATAAAATTGAGAAGACAATTAAAGAATTTATTGCAGAAAACTCATGGGAAGAATTTAGAAAGCAAGAACTGGAAACTTTCAAGGAAGTTTTAGCTAAATATCCAACTGACCACATTATTTCTACTGGTGGTGGTATTGTTGAAATTCCACAAGCAAGAGACCTGTTAGTTGCATACAAGAATAACGGTATTGTTTTACATTTACATAGAGATATTGAACAAATGATTACCTTCTTGAATAATAAAGATACTGAAAGACCAGCTTATACCGAAGAAATTTTGGAAGTTTGGAACAGAAGAAAGTTATGGTATGAGGCTTGCTCCAACTATTTCTTTTATTTACCACATTGCAATGATGATGCCGAATTAACTCATTTGAAGGAAAGTATGGGCGCATTTGTTGATGAAATTATTGGTAAGCCTATCAGTATACCAAATGGTAGATCATACTTTGTTTGTTTGACTTACCCAGATTTGAGTGAAGGAGAGGCATTGAAGAATATTTCTGAAATCACTACTGGTTGTGCTGCTGTTGAATTACGAGTTGATTTGCTTAAATCTTATGATTTAGAATTTGTTGCTCACCAAATTGGTTTATTAAGAAATCATACTACGACTCCAATTATTTTTACTCTTAGAACTGTTTCCCAAGGTGGTAAATTCCCAGATAACGATTATGATAAGATTGGTGCATTAACCGAATTAGCATTCAAGATGGGTGTTGCTTATGTTGATTTGGAATTATCATTACCAGAAGGTTTATTTGCAACGTTAATTTCAAAGAAAAGATTTACTAAGGTTATTGGTTCTCACCACGATTTCTCTGGTGAATTCAAGTGGGACAACTCTGAATGGGAAAATAAATACCACTTTGCTGTTAACTCAAATGTCGATATTGTTAAATTTGTTGGTACTGCATTAGATTTTAATGATAATTTTGCATTAGAAGAATTTAGAAAATCTCATAATTCTAAGCCTTTAGTTGCAATCAATATGGGTAGATTAGGTCAATTATCAAGAATTGTCAATCCATTTTTGACTCCAGTTACACATTCATTATTACCAAATTCCTCAGCACCAGGTCAACTTTCAATCAAACAAATTAATGAATCTTTATCTGCCATAGGTGAATTAAATCCAAAGAATTTCTATGTTGTTGGTACTCCAATTTCGCATTCCAGGTCTCCAGCTTTACATAACGCCGGCTACAAATCTTTAGGTTTACCAAATACTTTTGGACGTTTTGAAACTGACGATGCATCAAAAGTTTTTGAATTAGCCCAACACGAAAACTTTGGTGGTTGTGCAATTACTATTCCACTAAAAATTGATATGCTCAAGTATGCAACTGAATTAGGTGAATCCGCAAAAACTATTGGTGCAATAAATACTTTCTACCCACTGGGTAATAATAAATTTTATGGTACTAATACTGACTGGATTGGTATCACTGACTCATTTAAGAGAAATGGTGTTTATGGTAGTGCTAAAAATGGTTTAATTATTGGTGGTGGTGGAACCTCAAGAGCTGCTGTTTATGCATTTAAACAAATGGGATGCAAAACTATTTACATGTTAAACAGAACCACAAGTAAGTTACAAGACATCAAGGCATCATTTCCATCTAATTATAATATTATTGTTTTAGATAATGAATCTAAACTTGCAGAAATTGAAGGTATCGAATTGGTTATTTCTACTGTCCCAGCAAACGTTGATCTTGATGCAACATTTACTGGTAATATTAAATTAGCTTTAGGTAAGGGTGTTGGTAGTAAGACATTCATTGAAGCTGCATACAAACCACTAGTCACCCCATTAATGAAGATTGCACAAGATGAGTTTCATTGGAAGGTCATTCCGGGCAGGGAAATGTTAGTCAACCAAGGGATTGCACAATTCAAAGAATTTTGTGGTATTGAACCGGCGTATGAAACAATTTTCAATGCAGTTATCGATGAATAGCTGCAAATTTCTGTCCATATTTTTGTATGTACTTTTTTTTACTTATTTAAATTTAACGTCTTTACATTGAAAAAAGATAGACAAACTAAACAAGACATTACTAGAACCTGGACACATGGTCAATTTAGATGTCCGACATAATTACGAACACGATAATCTAAATGAACAAAGCACCGATTCACATAAGGCAAGGTTTCAATTGCGTATTGCAGTGATTCTCCTAAATCGTGACAGTCTTTCAATGTCATTTTAGGATTAGACAAAACAATGTCAACCTCAACGTTTACTAAATCACCAATATGATACATTCGGTAGTTTTTAACTTTTGCAATGGCGTCAGTAAACCGTACAATCAAATATAAGACTTGTTGATAATCAGCTTTAGAAGCACTCAAACCACTTAAATGCCCAATATGTTCAAAAGAAACCTCAACCCATTGGAAAATAACAAATAAACATAATAATGAAGCACCTAATGCATCAACCCACCAAAGCTTGAAAAATAAACCAATTAGTGGGAAAATTAATGAAAATATGTTAAAAACAATATCAGTTTTAGCATCTTCAACTAAAGCTCTAACAGATGAATTATTGACATTTCTACAAATCACATAGGCGGCCATTTTACTTGAAATTGTAATTAGCATAATTGTAATCGCCGTGATCGATAAAGACACAGTCTCACCTGTATCTCCCGCCAATAATTGCTTCAAAGATTCAATCAAAACTTGTGCAAAAGAGATAATCATAATAACTGAGAAAATCATCACACCAATAGGCTCAAGCTGTTTCCTACCAACAGGAAACTTCGATGATTTTGTGATTGCATATTTATTAGCAACAAAAATAATCAATGTTGATAAGAAGTCTAAGGCTGAATCAACCAACGATGCAATAAGTGATAAAGAGTCACTCAAATAAACAACAACAAATTTTCCTAATAATAAAATCATATTTAGAAAAAAATTGAAATAAATTGCATACAAAACAACACTAGAGGTACCATCATGGCCCTCACCTAAAATTTTTGCACCTTCCAAGTCAATATTTCCAGGTGTTGAATCAATATTGACATAACCCCTTGAGCCTGAGCCATCAGTTGAAGTTTTTTTCATCTTTTTTGATGTTGGAATTGTGAGCATATTGCTGGAAGAAGAGTTCCTGGTTTGCAGAGTTTCATTATCGTTAAAACTATTTGCATTATCATTGTTTTCACCATCACTGACATCTGAAGCAGAGCTTTCTGTTGATGTATTATCTGCATAATTTCGAATCATTTCAAGTTGAATTCCCGTATCTAACAATAAATCAATATCTTGGTATCTGTTAATCATTTCATTTTGATCTTCATAAAAAGCTTTTGTACGACCCTTCATTTTCTTTAGTTTTTCTTCGGACACTTCGTAGGTTCCCCAATTAGCTAATCTACGTATTTCACCAATTAGTCTAAATGGACGTAAGTGTTTTAAAGAATCCACTCTATTTGAAAGTTCATCATAATCATTACCAGGGACTAAGCTCAATCTTCTTTTCAAATTTTGTGGATGATTAATACTAATTGGTAAAGCTATATCTCTATGAGGTTTCAAGTATCCCGAAAATGTTGAACAACGATGTATGCATGGTTTTTTATTTTCGGATTGTTTAAGATTACCATCTTCATTAGTGTATGTAATACTTGAAGCCCTAATTGGGGTTCTTTCATCAACCATTATGTATAACCCAACGTTATAGTTCCAATTGACACCAAAAATACACTGTTTATAGAAGTATAACTCTTATAAGAAAAATCTAGCTTGTTTAGATAACTTTTATTAACATAGAAACTATACTCTTGAGTCATCGGTACCTCCCTAAACAGAATGCTAAATGAGAAGGATATACTAGGGTTTTACTCCGATAAGTTAACTATTTCTACGTCGATCGACCGTAACATAAAAATTTCCTATTGGGAATGACTTTAAGATTATCATGTATTTGTCAGCTCTACTACTTTTTTTAAAGTCTTGCTGAGGTTGGCATCTCACAGCACAAAAGGATCAATGACATTAGTGCAAAAATCCCCTCTTGAAGGAAATCTTACGGATCTAAATGTTCCAGAACCGGAACATTGTCCCGGTCCACAGTCTGAGAATGCTGGTCTTGGCGAAGCATGTAAAACATGTGATAATAAAGATATATGTACATCACTACCAAAAGGTCCAGATCCTGACATTCCAGTGATATCTGAGCGTTTATCCAACATTAAACATAAAGTGCTGGTTCTTTCAGGAAAAGGTGGTGTTGGAAAGTCAACATTCACATCAATGCTATGTTGGGCATTAGCTTCTGATGATAGTTTGGAAGTGGGGGCTATGGATTTAGATATTTGTGGGCCTTCACTGCCCAAAATGTTAGGTGCTTCATCAAATGAAACAATTCATGCATCAAATTCTGGATGGTCACCTGTTTATATTGCAGATAATTTAGGTATGATGTCAATTCAATTTATGTTACCATCCGCAGACTCTGCAATTATTTGGAGAGGTTCAAAAAAATCTGCCTTGATTAAACAGTTTTTGAAAGATGTTGATTGGGGAGAATTGGATTATCTTTTGATTGATACTCCACCAGGAACAACTGATGAACACCTAAGTGTTACAAACTATATGAAACAAGTGGGAATTGATGGTGCTTTGATTGTTACAACACCTCAAGAAGTTGCTTTATTAGATGTCAGAAAAGAAATAGATTTTTGTAGAAAAGCAGGAATAAAAATTTTGGGTTTAGTTGAAAATATGTCGGGCTTTGTTTGTCCCGGTTGTGGTGGTAAGTCACAAATATTTAAACCAACAACTGGTGGTGGTGAACAGTTAGCACTAGATTCAAATATTAAATTTTTGGGAAGCGTTCCATTAGATCCAAGGATAGGAAAGGCATGTGACAATGGTAAATGTTTTTTTGATCTGTATCCAGACAGTCCTGCATCTGATGCCATCTTAGATGTGGTCGAATCTTTAAGAGATGAAATAGAAGGTCCGATAGAATGATGGACAATATTTGACATAATTCCTTCTTTACTATAAAATTTAACTTTTCATATTCTACACATAATAATAGATATTTCTAAAACATATAAATTTATTTATAGAGCTTTATATAAATGCACATAAGCGCAACATCACATTAATCTGTACTATCAATTCATAATCATTTTATGACCGCTTAACTGATGTTCTTCGTCATCTAAGTTTGCTTCTAAAAAGTTCTTTTCACTTTCAGGCAAATTGATACGTAATAAATGCCTAATATTACAATTTAATCCTTCTTTGAATGATACAGAAATTAGTTTTTTGATCATGATAGTTTTTACAATCTTAATCTTGGTGTTTGTTTCAACCAATAATGGAATAGTTTCAAACATGTTATCCACCATACCTTTTAGTTTTTGACATTTTGTTTCATAATCATTCTCGTTATAATTAAGGGTATCCAAAAATTCAATCGTTGAAATATAATCACCATACACACCTGCCCCAATTTTATACTCACTTAAGACTGAAAATTCTTCAATTAAAGTCTTCAATTTAACAATATCAGCTGCAATATTACTGATTACAATGTTTGGCGCAACGAATTCTAGAACCAATATATGTGCTTCTTTTAATTTTCCAGCTGAAATTAACTCTATTGTACTATTGTAGTATTCTTTTCTATTTTTAAATTCAACAGAACGTGAAAAATGTAGAAGACTTTCCGGTAGAGCTAAATCGTTCTTTAATTCCTTCAATTTATCATCATCAGTCAAAAATTCAAGTTCAGAAACATTATTAGTAAGTAACCGTGTGATTAGATTCTCATTCATCTTTTCATTAACCATGTGCTCTAATACAAATACTGCTTCTTCAACAAAACCTTTCTTTTCCAACTTATTGCTGAATTTTTCAACTATATTATCAAACTGGTCATCCGAAAAAGAAACAACTGAACTTAAATGCTTCATAAACAAAAATTGAAATTCCACATCAAACTTACTGACAATGCTGAATTCTGAATCATAGATTTTTAATAAAGAAAAGATCATTTGATAAATTGGATTTTCAGAAATTCCTGTACTTTCTGAATAACGGATGAATTGATTGATTGTGGTTTTCAAAGGTTGGTTAGTATCACCATATTTCAAAAGTAAGTATAATACAACAGGCCAAGACAAACCATCGAGATGATTGATATACTCTTTACTTAAGATATCACCCATTAACAATTTGTAGATTTTCAGAACACCCGTTGGAATAAAATTCAATGAAGCATTTGCCCATTCATTTAATTGAGCTCTTGCTAGTCTATGAATGGTTTGATCATTTGAATCAATCATTGTCAATAAAACAGCCAAATGATTATTTTTAGTGTTAAGTGCATATTGAATTGCATCTGACAATTTGTCGATACATAAGAAATGATATAATCTATCAACATTATCTTTAGGTAAAGAAGTTGACTCAAAATTGTTTTGTTCCATATTGATTGAGATTATTTTTTGTAAAAAGTCACATAATAGTTCTCTTCGTTTGATATCTAAAATATGCTTCATTTTTGGTATGGATTTGGCTGTATATGCATTAAGTAATTTACTTAAAAAAGAACTGACATATTTATCATCAAATAGAATAGATAACAGTTCCCATAAACTATAGTCATTTGAATCCTTAAAACTCGATAGAGGTGTACTTAAATCAATTTGTTTATCAACAGAAATTTGAGGTAAATTATTAGATCTCAGTATTGAATGTTTTTGTGCTAGTTCAGCTCTCAAACATTTCTTATATTTATCTGCATTTTCAAAATCTATGGGTGGATTAGAAATAGCCTTGCGTAAATTAGAAGTATCTTGTTCACCAAAAAACAAATCACTAACATGTTTTGGATCTAATCTCACAGTGTAACTTGAATCCAGATTTTTATTAAAAGCTGAGAATAAACCATTGGATAATTTGAGTTGATCATCCCAATCACGACTAACAGATAACTCCGTTTTCCTATTAAAAAAATCTAAATTTAAGTCTTTAACTTCTGGCTCATAAGCCCGTACTTCAACAAGCTCGTCAATATCATCATTACTTGCGATTAACGCCAACTTTTGATTATTTTCATAAAATTTTTTATTTTCATTATTGATTCCTGATGGGACAGATGCATCAACAATATCATCTTCATCGTTGTTTGCTTGGCTTAATAACATGTCTTTTTGAATATTTTCATCTTTATCTTCCATTTCAAATTTACCAGGCGCTGTAATTCCAAAATCAGGTTTTTGTCTTTTCCAATTATCACCCGGTTGACCATATCCTGCAATTTTTTCTAATGCATTAATTTGTAATTCATTTCGTCTTTTTTCATTACTGTATTCAAGTTGTTGTTGTTTTTTCCACTTTTCGACGATTTCAGGATCATCTTCTTCTTCATCAACAATACCCCATATAGAAAAATGCTCCACTTCAAAGACGTAAGTACCATTGATTGGATCAAAACTAATAAACTTCATACCATGTGTAGCCTTTAATCTTTGAATATGAGAATCTAACAATGCCATATCTGGATTTAGCACATCATATTGACGAGGAAAAACCTTTTCCAGTGTAATAACTGCTGGGACATTTAATCCGTTACCTTCTGATGGTTTTTTAACTTCATTTGGATAAACCTGTAATGTGCGATGTTGAAAAAGAATTGTTTTACCAAGTAGATCATTCCATCTTCCTTCAAATGCAGACAAATCAACTGGATACTTAAACATGAGACTACCAAAACCCTTTCTACCAGCCGTAAAGTTTTCAACGTGAGTTAATTCTAACGATGACAATTTTGAAAGCTCATTAATAGATGGTATACACCAATTTTCAAAACCTTCTTCGTTGGAAGTATCCGTTATAGGTTCTTGAGTGTTGGCTATTTGTTCAGAAAGTGGTTTGGAAAAAGTGAGCTCTTCTTTGTCATTTTCAGCAAACCTCTCATATGAAAATAATGGGTCTTTTTTGTGACGTTTGGATGCTGGTTTTAAAGATTCAACAATATTTTTCACAGTTTCCTGTTTTGTGCTCTGCTTGCTTCTTGTTGCTTGAAGATCAGTTCTCCTTGATAAGATGACTGCATTTGGATCAATTTCATCATATTTAGTGTTGGCATTTTTTGAACTTTTGACAACTAACCTTCTATATTCGCTTTTTGAAGCTGGTATTTTTGGAATATCCATACCAATTGATGCTGAGTATTTTAGTAGTTGTAAACTTGTGTCGTCATTGCCATGATCGTTGTGATTGTGGTGCTTATTTGAAGTGAATAGTCCACAAATATTTTCCATTGAATATTTACTAGGAATTTTGAAAGTATCAACAATACGACCAACCAAAGAACCATTTTCATTGGGACCATTTTGTGGCAAAGTTAACGAACTTGATCTTTTTCTCTTTAGTTTTGTACTATCATCGGGCGCAGAAGTTAACGCTTTTGGCATTTCTTCTGTTGATAAATTAGCAAAACTAACACCATATGATGATGGATTTGCAATTTGTTGTTGTTGTTGTTGTTGTGGGAGCTGTTGGTTTTGACCAAATGAGGCACCATTTAAAGTGTTTCCAAATGAAGGATTGGTTGAACTATTTCCAAAAAGCGATGGTTTAGAGGCAACACCAGTAGTATTCAATGTTGTAGCATTAGTGTTATTGCCAAATCCAAAACCACCACTTGCAGTTGATGCCGTATTTGAATTGTTCCCAAAACTGAATCCAGGAGCTGTAAGTTTTGCCGGTGTATTTAATGAAAATCCATTCTGCTTTGGAGCGTTCGGATTTGTATTATTTGAAGTGAACATGCTTGAGCCCGTGGTAGTGGAATTTCCAAATGAAAAACCACTTGGTTTGTTTAGATCTGGAGTATTGTTGTTATTACTTGAGAAACTGAATGGTGTTGTTGATGTGCTGGTTGTTGGAGCAGTATTATTTGCACCAAAAGAAAACCCTCCAGGTTTTTGATGAGTTTGACCAAACATTGATTCTGAATTTAATCTATCAATTTGTCTATTTGATTCTGGTGAATGGTGTTTGCTCAGTTAGAAAATGCAGATGAAAATTTAAAAGCAAAAATTAAAGACAAAAGATCATAATTAAAAAATTGACAAAACCCAAACAAAATTTCATCCACCGCGGGTTTCACATTTCACGTTTAATGCTTCAAACAGCTGCATCGGACATTTTACTCTACATGATTTGTAATAAAATATCGATTACGTACTTTATATGTAAAAAAACAAATCTAATTAACAAACAAAGTGACGGTGAAAAAAACTAATATGATGATATAATAAATGTAAAATTAAATAAGAGTTTATGAAGTTTGCATTTTGGATAAAAGATCGAACGCACCAGTACCAGCAAGATTGAGTTTACCCATAACAATTCTAGCACTTGGAGATTTCAAATCTTCTCTATCAGAGTTCAAAACAGCCTTAGTTAAGAATTGACATGTGGTTTCATATGACATCTTCATGAATGATGAAGTACATGAGTCAATACCTTGTCTATTGAATGCTAAGTAAGTACCTTCTCTTGTCATGTAATCTGCAATTAAATCTAAATGCCTTGAACTAACGCTAATCGCATAAGTACCGAAAACACGATTAATTTCATTAACAATTGTATTTCTTGCAGCTTCAACACCATACACTTTTAAGACAGCAGCAACATCATTGGCTCTGATATTATTCACATTAACAAATGAATCATGTTCCCACATTTCTTGGAAGTTCACACCTTCAGTAACTAATTGACGAATGCCCTGTTCATCACTTGGATGTAAACAACGACCAATGTTTTTGACTTCACGGACAACACACTTGTTACAAACATCTTCAACAATGTTAACCATAAGTAATTTTTGAGTATCTGCCGATAATTCAAGCTTAAAATCACACCAACTACCATCTTCATCATCAAAATCATATTCAGTAACAAAACTATGTCCAATAATAACTTCGTGTTGTCTAACCTTAGCTAATTTAGATAAATCCTTTTTACCAATAATACTTTCTTTCTTTGAATCAACTTCCATTTGTTCATTGCCATATTCATCTTCATCTTCAGATTCTTCATCACTTGAAGCTTCAGATGCAGAAGCATCAACAAGATCTTCGTCACTTTTTTCAGCTTCTTTCATTGCTTCTAATTCTTCATCATCTGGTCCATCATAAGAAACTGCTTGTTTGGTTCGGCTCTTCTCATCGGTACCTTCATCACTTGAAACCTTACTTGTTGCCTTAGTCTTTGCAACAGCAACACCAATATCTGGCATAGAAGCAGCATTCTTAATTTTTTGTTTTCTTAATTCTTTAACAATAACAGATTCCAATTGAGAAATAAATTGCTTTCTGACAGTAGTTTCTAATTCTTCCTTTGTGACATCATATTCTTCTTGATAATCAGATGAATCAAAGAATTTGATCTTGATTTCATAGGATCTAGTTGCATTGATACCAGCACTAACATCAGCGGTTGTTTCAACAACGGTGACATCATTAATGAACTCAGAGAATCTAATTTTAGTAATAGACTTACAGAATGCATCTGCAGATTCATCATCAACATCATCTAAAATAGGTAATGTCATCTGTGGTGTTTTGATAGAAGCAGAAGCAGTCATGACAATTTCTCTTAAACGTGGAATACCCAAAGTAACATTTGCAGCACCATGACCAGCAAAATGGAAAGTATTCAATGTCATTTGTGTGGAAGGTTCACCGACAGATTGAGATGCAATAATACCAACAGCTTCACCTGGATTAATTAAGGATCTCATATATTTTAATTGCATTAAAGCTTTAAATTTCTTTGCAGTTAAGCCACCGTTGTTCTTTGCCTCTTTACTTGAAACAAATAAATTATTGTTTGACTCAATGAAGTTTTCTAATTTTTGTTCAAATTTATCAGAAACTGAACCTAAATATCTAGCTGGATTGAACACAGAAATAGTTGGATCATACTTATTTGATTCTTCATAATGTGGAATATTACCTTGCTTTTTCAAATTCTTTTTTGCTTTTTTATTATATGAAATTGCAGTTTCGGCATCTAAATTATCAACATTTGATGGGCTATAACGTTGTAATAATGAATTATAATTATCAACAAAAAATTTAAATTCATATAAGTGCGATTCTTTAGTAACATCGATAGAATCACCACCATACATAAATTGAATCATTGTACCATCTGAATTTCTAACGGTATTATCATAATTAATAGTTGCACCTTCTAATTGTTTTGTTAAACACCTTTGTAAATAACCCGAGTTTGCAGTCTTAACAGCAGTATCGATTAAACCTTCTCTACCTGCCATACAATGAAAATAATATTCTTGCGGTCTAATACCGGAATAGAAACGATTTTTAACGTAACCACCAGCTCTTGCATCGGTTTCATAAGGTTTAAAACAAGGTAATGTTTTACCAGAAACCATAACAGGAACTCTTCTACCTTCCAAAGCTTGCTGACCTAATAAACACATAATTTGAGAAACGTTAACATTAGAACCCTTTGCACCAGATAATGCCATAGCTTGCATTGAATTATATGGGAATCTTTTCATAGTACCATTTGGAACACATGTTGAAACAACTTTACTTGTTATTGCATTAACTTTAGACATAGTAACAGCATCAAGAATGGCCAATTTACTATCATCTCTTAAAATTTCTTCTAATCTCTTTTTAAATTCGGGATCATTCACCTTTGTTTCTGAATCTAAATTGGTAACTTCAGTTGCTGCAATTCTACCAGTATCAACAGATTCTTTTAAGATATCATTTCTCCATTGATTACCTTCAGCTGTTAATCTTAAATCATCCATACCACATGTGAAACCAATCATCATAATATATGCAGTGAATAATCTACCTAAAACCGATAATGCTTTACCAGCGACAGTAGGGCCATAAACCTCATGTAATGAATGGATAATACCATATTTAGATGCACCATATTGTGATTTATCTAAAATACCACATAATAATTCACCATTCTGGAACAAAACTTCATTTTCCTTTGAACCTTCACCCCAATAATCGTTTTTAATTTTATTTGAAGATTTCAAATTAATACCTGGAGTATCTAATGGTTTGATATTTAATAAGATTGTTGATATAACTTGTTTACCGGTCCATAAAGGAACTGGTTTGAAGATAGTTGGTGGAACAGTGATAATTTTAGAACTTGATGAATGACCATCTTCTGGACGAATACAAGAATAAATTAATTCTTGATATTTTTCTCTAGTGAAAAAAGTGTCTTTACTTGTTAACCAAACACCAGCAGAAATATGATCTTGAATTAAACCTCTAACAGGAGAACCTGAAGTTGGAGTTAAATATTGAGAATCTGTATTTGCTAAATTGAAAGCTTCAGCCCTTGCGTTTTCATTTTGAGGGAAATGCATGTTCATTTCATCACCATCAAAATCCGCATTATAAGCACCAGTATTAGCATAATGTAATCTCAAGGTTTTTTCACCTGGTAAAACTCTAACTTTATGACCCATCATAGAAGCTTTATGTAAAGTTGGTTGTCTATTCATTAAAACAACATCATTATTTTTGATATGTCTATGAACTTTTTTATTCAAAACTGTGAAACCAGATGAAGGAGTCATTAATTGAGAGGCAATTGATTTTCTTTGTTCTAATGACATACCAATAAGTGAAATTAGTGAACCATCTTCATTTTGAACTTGAATTGCACCAGGCCATTTATCAGGACCATTGATAACAGCTTGTCTTAATTCAGAAACATTATAAGGTGTAACTGGTTCAGGGTATGTTAATTTAACAGCAAAAACTGGAGGAACACCAATTTCATTAGTTTCTAACATTGGATCAGGAGAAATAACAGATCTAGCAGCATAATTAACTCTTTTACCCATCATATGCTTTCTAAATAAACCTTCTTTCTTTTCCAAAGCTTGTTTAATACCTGGAGTTGGAGCCTTGGTACTAACATTTTGATTTTTAGTTGAATCAATGAAACCATTAACGTCATTTTGTAAAGTAACAAATGCATTCATCAATCTATTGAAAATAATTTTCTTTTCATCAATTGATAAATCTTTAGTTAAACTTGAAAATTGATCATTCAAATCCCTAATCAATAATGAAGTATTAAGGATTTTATTTAATAATTCATTTTGTGAGTTTTCATGGATTTCATCACCCAATTTAGAAGGTAATCTAAATCTAGTTGCGGGAACAACTAAAGCCTGAATAAAAAACATATCAGCAGTTAATTTTTGATTTGATAAAGGTTTTGAATGAAATAAGTAATCGATAATAGAGGATTCGGTGTTAAATAAAGCTTTCATAATGGATTTAACTTCAGTTGATAAGATATATTTGGAACCGTTCTTTGGGGGTAAATGAACAAATGATTTTTTACTTTTGATCGAACCTAATTTAATTCTGTTATTAGTTAATTCTTTATCCTTTAAAGCATTTTCAAAAATTTTGGAGAATCCATCTTTACGGAAAGTTGAAGAAAATAAACCACAATTTTCACATTTCTTCTTGGATAGAATTTTTGAATAAAAATCAGTAATTAATTCTTTTCTTGATTCACCAACAGTTGCAGTAAAAACACCAGCTTTAGTTGTTCTACCATCATTGATTGCATCATTAATTGCTTTAAAGACAAACAATTCTCTCTTTTCAATTAATAATTTTGAAGAAGTAATTGATAAATTTTCACCTTGTTCTTTATCCAATTCAACTTGATCCTTTTCAACAGCTTCATCTAATTCAGTTGAATCAACTTTAATTTTATCCAATTCATTAGATTCTAAAATCAAACCATATTGTAATAATTTTAATTTACACTGGAATCTATGAACTTCATTTGCGTGTAATTTAAAATGATTACAATAAAGACAAGAAGTTCTTAAAAACATATATAATTGATTGAAAAATAAAGGATTATAAACAGGTACAGGTAATTCAATATGACCTTGGTGACCAGGACAATAAATTTCATTCAATCCACAAGTTGCACATAAGTTTTTCAAGAATGCACCTAAACATGGATCATAAACACCTCCTGAGATTGGATGGCCTAAATTATCGAAAACAGTTGGATTTGTAATTTGCTTTGCAGACAATTTTCTAATTTCATCTGCTGATAAAATTCCAAAATCAACATAAGTGATTTTGGAACCAACAGGTCTTGAAATATCCATTGTTAATTGTTAACTTGTTAGTAAGAAAAAGAACAAAAAAAATTTAAAAGATTCTAAAAAAGTCCTAAAAAAAATATCTATCTATAGATGTTGTACGGATGGATCTGAAAAATATCAAACAAAAATTTTTTTCTCTTGAAAAATTGAAAAAAATAAAAAAAAAAATATAAATGAAAAGCTTTTTAAGGTGCACAGATGTGAGAGTATTCAGGATTTTTTTTTTTTTCTGCTTTTCCCACTTGCCGCGTGAAGAATCTAAATCCGCGTATATGGGAAGATCCCGACAACGATGAGAGATCACAATCCGGACAGTACGTCACACGTATTATCAACAGCAGTTCGCCCTTCTTATCAGTTTCTATTTAAACTCCACCATTTTCCCACTTACGTGCTCTATCAATTCATTATAAAAATAGATAGTGATACTATAAATATTTCTTTATTATCACAATAATTAAGATTTAACAATGACAAACCAAACAACATCTGAACCAACAAAAACAATCTGCGTTTTCTGTGGATCATCATTCGGAAACTTACCAAATTTTTCGAAAGAAGCTACCAAATTAGGTGAACTAATGGCAAACAAAAATTACGGTTTGGTTTACGGTGGTGGAACTACCGGTCTCATGGGTGCAATTGCTAAATCAATTGCATCTAATGGTGTTTACGTTCATGGTATTATCCCTGATGCTTTGGTTTCTAAAGAACGTGTATCAACTGAAGAAATTGATAAGATGAATGAATCCCTTAAATCGAGTGTTGATAATCATAAAGGTGAAACTCCACTAGATGATTCATACGGTAAGACTACTATTGTTACTGATATGCATACTAGAAAGAAGTTAATGGGTCAAGAAGCTGATGCATTTATTGCAATGCCTGGTGGATTTGGTACACTAGAAGAATTATTTGAAATTACTACATGGTCTCAATTAGGCATTCATCAAAAGCCTATTATTTTATTTAATATAAATGGATTTTACGATGAATTGATTGTATTTATTAATAAAGCTATTCAGAATGGTTTCATTTCTGAAAATAATGGAAAAATTCTACAAGTTGCAAACACCTGTGACGAAGTTATTCAGAAATTAGAAAATTACAAGGTTCCTGAAGGTAGATTTAACTTAACTTGGAAAAATCAGTGAATTAATAATGTATATTTTTTTTTGTTAGATAGATAATAAAAATAAACTATATAGTTGTTGTTTTTTTAGATAGAAGAGAAAGAGAAAAAAAAGTTATTAAAATTCCTTAACATAATTAGTGCCATCAACACATTGAGCAACAGTTAATTGATCGGGACCTATGAGTTCATTGATTTCAATACCTAAATTAGTAACTGATTTATAGACATCATGTTCTAAGATAAGGCCGGTTCCTTTTTCTTTCCATTTTTTAATATCATTAAGAATTCGATCTTTAGATCTTTGAGGTGGGGAGCTTTCCATTTGCCAATCAAAAGAATCATGATCCCATAAAACTGCTTGCATACCAAACATTCTTGCAATACTTCTAACTCTATCATCAATACCACCATAAGGAGGTCTGTACCATTTCGGTAAATGACTACCAGTTGCATTCATTGCCCAAATTGACCATTGAAATTGAGCAATAATTTCTTCATTCGTTAAACTTGGTAAAAATTTATGAGACCAAGTATGAGTACCAATTAAATGCCCTCTATTTTTGATTTCGTTGTAAACCTCAGGTAGTCTAATGATATTTGAACCTAAAGTGAAAAAAGTTGTTTTTGAATCTAAATTATTTAGCAAATTCATTGTGTATCTTGTTGGACCATCATCAAAAGTTTGACTTAATTTTGGACATGTATAAACATCATCATAACTAACACATTTAAAACAATCAAATGAACACGAATCTCTAGATAATGGACAATTACCCGGTTTCCTTGATGGAATATTTGGAATTTTATTAAAGTCAATAAAATCTAAGGGAACATAAGGTGGATTTGAACCTGGCCAAGAATTCAAATTTGTGAAATTTTTCAACCAACTAGGGAAAGGTTGTTTTGCTTTTAACATTGAAACATCTATATTCAAGTCGTTAAATTGTGAAGACGTCATGTTTAAAGAAAAAGGTATAACTACAGCATTTATTGGGTAAATTAAGAAGTTAGATAGGATTAAAAGGATACTCAATTTCAAGTTCATAGTTACAAAGCAATGTGTGGTTGTTAAAAACAAAAGCAAAGAAAGAATCTATGTAGTAAACAAAGATAATGCATACATGGTATTTGAATTTCAAATAAAAACGGGGATTTTAAGGTGGAATATTAGAGTATTGTAATATTTCGGATTATCTGATGAATAGCAGCTTTTTTTTTTGTTTTTTGACTTGGTGCCCGTTTATTTCCTAATTCAGAAATAGTTATTCTATGTGTATTTGAATAGAAAAAAAAAGTATATCTGGATATATGTGTATATAATGTATAAAAAAATCCATAATTAAAGGCGTATAATTAATCAGTATTTGATTGTTTAAGAAAAGGAGGTGGCGAAGATGGAGGAGATGAAGGAGGGGACGAAATTTTCCTGGAGCTACAATGCTTAGACTTCAGTTTAGAAAAACAGGGATCAAGCGAGAAATTATCGGAACCGGCACGTTTATGATTATTTTCAGGTGGTAGTATGATAGTATGTCTTAGAGAGTTATGTAGATTATCGAAAACATCAGTATCGAAAGACAATGAATTATTTGTAGATTTTAAGGACATCGAATTGGATCTTGATCTGATCGCTGGACCCATGGCAGAGGGTTGTAATGGTAAGCTGGGAGGGATTCGTTTAAGGTTAGACATGGTAGTTACGGAGCTTCTCCTTTGAGATGGTGGCAAGGAAAGAGGATTCGCTGATAAGCTAAGCGAAGGTATTGATAACTCGTGTTGTTGGGGGCTGGAACAATTGAAAGAGAAAGAGGGTGAAGTTGTGGAGGAAGAGTACGATGCAGATGAAGATGTTGAAGACGTTGACAGTGAACGACTTCTAAGCTGATTTTTCAAGCACCTGTTCTCTTCTTTAAGAAGGTCGATTTCATGCATTAGTTTGAGCACGATTCCTTCCTGCTCCTTTTCCATGGAGTCAATGGCGTCTGCAGTGTAAGCAAGAGCAGGCGGTGGCGGAGGGGTTATGTTGGACATGGGTGTGGTTTAAGATGCAAGGGCAGAAAGAAAGAGGTTGGGAGAGATCAAAGAAACGGTCTGGGTAGAATACTATAAATAGTTGTGTGCTGTGTGGCAGGATAAAAGACGGGCCAGGGCCAGGGCCAAGCCAGGGCCCGTACCCCAGAGCCGCCTTTGCATTTTTTGCATCTCCCACCCGGCAGGCAGCAAAAGTATTCCCGTGGGGATTCGGTGCGAATAAACAGCCAGCTGCGGCCACGCCCCCACCCGTCCGCCACCGCCACCGTTCCATTTCTACTATCACCACTTCTATTACTGCTGCTCTGCTGTCCTATTCCCAACACACTCCTTCGCCTCTCCCCCACCAGCCATGTCTGCCCCTTCCACCAAGTCACCGGCCAGGTCTGATGCCAGCCCGCAAACCCCCTCCACCTACCTTATTGGCTACAACCTCCTCTCGGGCTGTCTCTGGTCCTTCGTGTTGCTCAACGTCCTTGTCACCCACGCCGTCTTCCACGCCCACTTGCCCACCACATTCGCGCTCACCCACCGCTGGACTGCCGGCATCCAATGTCTCGCCCTGGTCGAGGTGGCCAACGCTGCCCTTGGCATCGTCAACTCGCCCCTCCGCACCACTGCCATGCAGGTCGCCTCCCGGCTCCTTGTCGTGCTGGGTGTCTGGGCCGTCTACCCTCACTCGGCTCTCAACGCGTCGCCCGCCTACCTCACCGTCCACGTCGCGTGGGCCGTCACCGAGGTGGTGCGCTACTACTACTACGCCAGCCATCTCATGCCGTCGTCTGTCGTTCCGCCATGGCTTCTTTGGGCCCGCTACAACTTTTTCCTCGTGCTCTACCCTCTGGGAATCTCCTCTGAGTGCGTCATGCTTTACGGCGCCGTCCAGACCGCTCTCGCCCACGGCCACGTCTACTACGCGCTCTTTCTCTCCCTCGCGCTCCTCAGCTATGTTCCAGGGACGATCGTCCTTTTTTCACACATGCTCGCGCAAAGAAGAAAATTCATGAAATCAAACAAGAAAAGTGCTTGAGTGGAAAATGGAAAATGGAAAAATCAAATAATATATATATATAGAATGTTGTAGCACTTGCATATTATATATAATAAACTAATCTATCTGTCTATCTATCTATCTATACACTTGCCAATAATGTTTAAAAGGTACCTCTCCACAGCAACAAAGGCCTCTACGGACCTCCTTCTCCCTCTCAAATTCGAGCATAACCTCTATGCAACCATCAAGGTCCATGACAAATCATACTTGGTCACCAAAGGTGATATAATCAATCTTCCTTTCCAAATGCATAACGCTCAAATAGGCGATATAATCAACTTTACTAAAATAGATACCATAGGTTCAAGAAACTATACTTACCATTTAAATGAGGGTATAGACTTAAACAAAGTCTCAATAACCGGTAGAGTTATTGAAAAAACAAAAATGCCAATGACTATAAAGGAAACAACAAAGAGAAGAGACAGACATGTCAAGCACGCTCTTTCTAAACACGATTTAACCCTAGTTAGAATTAATGATATAAAGATTAATTAACTTATATAAATTTTTCCCCTCTCTAACTTGTACATATATGTATATAAATATAAGCATACACTCAAATATTTATGATCAGTTTAAATATGTATATATATATACATATATATTCTACTTTTCTTTTTCTCTTTCTTCGTTTACAGCATTTTATTTTTTACCCTTTATCCAACTAACTGTACCACCACCCATGCATGATCCACCCATTCTTAAAATAAATACAACAAACGTACCAACAATATCTTCAATTTCATCCCCAATAGCATCTCCTGAAAAACAATCTACCTTGAATCCACTCACTCCGACATGTAAAAAGACAAGACAAAAATCTTCAACAAGAACTGCATCCACTGCAACTACAACCAGTGTCAATGGTTCAAGTCCTTTATATAATGAAGTTAGTAATAAGATGAGCATGCTATTCAACCCAAGTCCAATACACACCAATGGTTCTTTTAACACTTTAAATATAGACAACATTACACCTTCGGAAAAACGTTCATCCTATCATTCGACTCTGTCAAATCATTCGTCTTCTAGAAATTCGACTATTTCAACATCAATGGCAGTTGATAATAATGATACTAACTCAATTGGTAAGAATTCTAATTCAAGTAAAGAAAATGATGAAGGTATGTTTGATCATTTCTCGTTTGAGAACATGATTGCTAATAGGAACATCCCATTAACTGCAAAATCGCCAAATCAACAACAACAGACAAGGATAGCATCAGATCCACAACCTTCAACTACAGGATTGGGAATAAAAAAGCCGTTTGTTAAAGATGATATAATGTCAAAATCTTTACCAATTGGTAAACAAAAGGATACCGTAACTTCCCCATCATCTTTATCATCTCCTACTTCACTACATTCTTCCAAGATACCACCAATGTCTAATAAAATTTCATCTATAAAACAACGTAATGTAAATCTAGATCCAATTGCATTACCAAAAGAATTGAAAAAATCTTCTTCCTCTTCTTCCTCTTCAGGGACAACTGCAAATACAATAATCCAATCATCAAAATCAAATTCATTAAGTGGGAATAGTTCAATCAACTCTAAATCACATCAGCGATCATCATCTAAAAGTTCACTGCATGATATAACAACTCCTAAATCCTTGTTTAAATTCTTCAACAACAAAAACAAAAACAGTTCAAACAATATCGGCAACACAACAACTCCCACTATTTCATATCATTCACATTCAAGATCACAAAGTTCAGACTCTTCTTTCAATTCACTCAATCAAAACTTATCACCAATTCTAAAACCGTGTATATCGAATACAACTAATTCGTCTTCTGCAACATCGCCTGTACATAAAATAACAAATGCAATGAAACATATGTCCTTAATAGAAGATCCAGAAAATAAACCCAACATTTTCAAAATTAGCTCTAATAATTCAACAAACTTAACTTTATCTCCAACTAGTACATTGACACCAACTGAGCTAAAGTCAAAATCAAGTAGTTTAAGAAGCACAAAATCATTGAAAATACCATTACCAACATCTAAATCATCTAAAACTGATTCAGCATCTTCATCTTCAACAATTAAAAGAAATTCAATGTTTTTACCATATTCTACATCATCATTGGCAGAAACTACAACCACCAAATCTTCAACCAATCTATTAACTCCAACTTCCTTATCAATCACAACTTCAAACTTCACAAACGCATCACCTTCAACATCATCCGCTTCATCGCATTCACAAAGTAAAGTGAGATCTTTTGTAAAACTAGCATCAAAATCAAAATCTAAAAATACTTACAATTCATATAATCTTCATAATTCGAAAAATTATATGGATAATTGGGATGGCCATAGTGGAAGTTTTGAAAAAATAGGTCCTGTAGGGAAACAACCTAATCCAACAGGACAAACTATATCAGTTATTACAAAATCCAATCTACACAATGACTCAAATAACAAGTTTAGAAAGTCTGTATATTCTCCAACATCATCATTAATTCCCTCTATTACAAGCAGCAACAAATCCAAATCAAATACAAATTCTAAAAATGAAACTAACAAAATACCAACTAAACAACCAGATTTCATTTTAAAAAATCCACCACAGATTTCTAAATATCCACCGCCTACAACAACTACTACACCTACGAAAACATCTAAATTGCCACCACCACAACCTACACAACAAAAACAACAACAACAACCACAACCAGTAGGACCTGCATCGGTTGAGTCGAAAACTATCAAGGATATTATTGAAATACACACGAAATACTTACCTAAAACGCAAGATAATAAAATCAAAATATTAACCACTTTGAATTTCACGGATTTTAAACTAATTGATTTAAAATATACACAGTCATTAAGTAGATTTTTAAATTACCTAAAAATAAATTATAAATTTAAAGAAAGTGTTGAAAACTTCCAAATTTATCTATCAGATTTTGGGAACAATACTGAGAATTTAGGTATCAAATTAGAGTTCAAAATGATTTCTAAAATTTTTGAATCTTTAAAATCAGTAAATCGTGACATTACCCTAATCTTTTACATAAAAACAATAGACTCGGAAACCCTTACAGTATATCCACAAATGGAAGAAACTTCAATATACACAACATCATCATATACAAACTCGATTAATTCAGATTCCAGCTTTGACCGTTTTTTACCAACTCCACAACATTTAATCTCTAATTCAAACCGGAAAGATGCAAATATAGATTATTGGAATATCAAAGAAATTGAGCGGAAACCATCATTGAATAAAGCAGCTTCGATCACACATTCTTCCTTAAACGGTTATTCAAATGATTCTTCTGTTCCAAGCTTATCAAGAAAGACAAGTAGATTGAGTATATCTTCAACATCAACTACGGGCACAAATGCCAACACAATATCCAATCAAAACACCTTAACTTCAACAGCAACCGCATCATCTACTAATTCGTTTAAAGTTCTGCCACCACAACATATCCACGTTGATTTCGATAATAAGCGACCAACACCATTCATCAAACAAACAACAACTTTAAAACCACAACGTCATCCACCACCACCGCCGCCGCCACCACCACCACCAACAGTCAGCATGCTTGCACCGAATCCAGTGGCGATAACACCTTCTTTTGCTTCATCCACCTTTGATCCAAAGACGTTCACGAATGTTGAGAAACCATTCATACTGGGTAAAATACCATCATTAAATTGTAGAGGAACGATATCATCAAAGCCAAAGGCGGTAACCCCAACGGCGACAGTGACAATGACTTCCACAACGACTTCTACAACGACAAACAATGCAACATTCAGGATTTCCAACAGTATACGATCATTAAACAGGTCAAATACTCATGGATCTATATTTAGTACAAAAAGTTCAAATAGTGGTACAAGTATCGACAAATTTGCCGAAAATAAAGTTGTATTTCAAAAATTTGATAGTAGTGAAGGTAGTGATAATAGTGGTAGTGAAAGTAGTAGTGGGAGTGATGATGGTTCCGTATCTGGAGACTTTAGCGGTGAGCTAAGTAACCATGACAGTGGAAGTGGAAGTAGTGATGGTGATAATGGTGATAGTTTTGGATTGTTTGCTAAAATTCCTAAATCTAAAAAATCAATAGAACTTAGTTCAAAATTAAAAAAGAGTGATGAAGACAATGATAGTAATAGTGATTCTGATGATGATGATATTAATGACTTGTTCCAGAAAAAACCTAAAATTAAACCTGTAAAAATGACCAATTCATCAAGTGATGCTGAAAAACTAGAAAATATTCAAGAAATAAACACACCCACCACTGAATATTCCAAGTCCATTGAAGACAAATTTGAAGGTAAAGTATCTAATTCAATTGATATTCGTCCACCACCAGAAGTTTTATATGATAATTTAGAAGTTTTCTTTCCAAGTACAGATTTAGATGTTTTAATTATCAAAGAGGAGCCTGAAAATGGACAAGGGTTCAATAGGATGAAGAGTATTAGGAATATTGCACAAGAAGCAAATAGGAAAAATTTACTCCCGAAAAAAAATAAGGATGCATCCATTAAAAGAACAACTCTTTTTGAAAGACCAATTAATATCCCATCTTCAAGTGAGAATTTACTAAGAAGGAAAAGTACAAAGATGTGGGGACAAAAAGTGGTTGAAGTTAATCCAAAGAATATTACATCGAGAGGAATAATCAAAAGAGGACAAAATGATAAAGTTTTCGATTTCGCATGGATTAAGGGTGAATTGTTGGGTATTGGGAAATTTGGTAAAGTTTATGTTGCATTAAATTTAACCAATGGTGAATTGATAGCAGTTAAACAAATGACTATAAATTCCAAATTTTTAAATAGGAAGGAAACAAATGATTTAATTAATACTTTCAAATCTGAAGTTGACTCATTAAAAGATTTGGATCACTTCAATATTGTTCAATATTTAGGATTTGAAATTAAAGATTCAATTTATTCAATTTTCCTAGAATATGTATCTGGTGGATCCATTGGTCATTTATTAAGAAAATACGGGAAATTTGATGAGCCCATTGTTAAATATTTAACCGAACAAGCATTAGGTGGTTTGAATTATATTCATTCAAAGGGTATCCTTCATAGAGATTTAAAAGCTGATAATTTATTACTTGAAATCGATGGTATTTTAAAAATTTCTGATTTCGGTATTAGTAAAAAATCGAAAAATATATACACATCACAATCAAAACTAAATTTTCAGGGTACAATATTTTGGATGGCTCCTGAAATTATAAATGATCCAAATGGTATAGGATATAATGCCAAGGTTGATATTTGGGCCTTAGGTTGTGTTATTTTAGAAATGTTTACCGGCGAAAGACCATGGACTAAATATGAAAGTGAAGGAGTTTTATATAAAATAGGTAAGGAAAAAAGAGCACCTCCAATAAGTAGAGAAATTAGAAATCAAATGTCAAGTGTTAGTAAATTATTCATGAAGAAATGCTTCCAGATAAATCCTGATGACAGACCAACTGCTCAGGTTTTATTAGATGATGAGTTTTGTAAAATTGCTAAAAGTTTTAAATTCAAAGAAAGTAGGTTAGGTAAACTTATTACAAATGCTGAAAAAATTGAAAAGGCAGATCTAAACAAAAGATTGAACAGTATTGCCAGGAAACTTTAAGTTCTGTGTTTTGTGTCTATATACATGATTTCTCGGTATTTTCAGGCTGTGCTCTTATTTTATAGCTTTTTTTTTATTTTTCTTTTTTTTTTTCTAAAATTTTTCAAAAATATTAAAGCTATCATGATTCTTAACATTTTTTATAGATACTCTTAGATAATACAAATTCCTCACCAGTCTTAGTAATATATAATGGTTAAAAAGTCGAAGACTGTTTCTAGACAAGATAAAAAAATTAAACGTGAAAAGAATAAGAATTTAATTGAAGAAATAAAACAAAGAGCTAATGATTTAACACCTCAAGAGTATAAAGCTTTTACAAATTTTAAAGAGTTACCTTTAACTGATGATTTATTAAAAGGTTTAGATCGATCCGGATTTATTAAATTAACAGAAATCCAAAAGTTGGCTATTCCTGAATGTCTTAAAGGCAATGATATTTTAGCAGCTGCAAAGACAGGATCTGGTAAAACATTATCATTCCTTATACCAGTCATTGAAAAATTAATTTTTGAAAGTTGGAGTGACATGGATGGTTTAGGTGCTCTCATCATAACACCAACTAGAGAATTAGCTGTTCAAATTTATGAAGTTCTATTGAAAATTGGTAAGTTTACTCAATTGAGTGCAGGTTTAGTTATTGGTGGTAAAGATTATGCATTTGAGAAAGAACGTATTGGACGTGTCAATATTCTAATCGGTACACCGGGTAGATTATTACAGCATATGGATGAAAGTGTTACTTTACAAACTGATAATTTACAAATGTTGGTCTTAGATGAAGCAGATAGAATTTTAGATATGGGTTTCAAAAAAACTTTAGATGCAATTTTAGGTCAATTACCTTCAAGTAAACAAACATTGTTATTTTCTGCAACTCAAACTAAAAGTGTTGCTGATTTAGCAAGATTATCAATGGTTGAACCAAAATACATCAACGCAAATTTAGCAAATGGTGGTATTGGAGGAGAAGAATTATCATTACCAGAAAGTTTGGAACAAAGTTATGTGGTTGTTCCACTTTATGAAAAATTAAGTTTACTTTGGAGTTTTATTAAATCACATTTACAAGCAAAGATTTTAGTTTTTGTTAGTTCATCAAAGCAAGTTCATTTCATTTATGAAATTTTCAGAAAACTGCAACCTGGTATACCATTAATGAAATTACATGGACGTCAAAAGCAAAAGGCCAGATTAGAAACTTCTCTTAAATTTACGCAAAGTAAAAACTGTTGTTTATTTGCAACAGATGTTGTAGCTCGTGGTTTAGATTTCCCGGCAATTGATTGGGTTATTCAATTGGATTGTCCTGAAGATATTTCTACTTATGTTCATCGTGTGGGTCGTTGTGCTCGTTTTGGACGTCAAGGTAAAGCAATGTTAATGTTATTGCCAAGTGAAGAAGAAGGATTTGAGGCACAGGCAGAATCAAAGAAAATAGATATAAAAAAATTAAATATTAAATCATCCAAGAAAAAGAATATTCAACCACAAATTCAAAGTTTATGTTTCAATAATGCTGAACTTAAGTATCTTGGTCAAAAGGCATTTATATCATATTGCAAAAGTGTTATTATTCAAAAGAATAAATCTATTTTCAAAATTGATAGGCTACCATTGGATCTTTTTGCGACAAGTTATGGTTTACCTGGTATGCCAAAACTAAAATTACCTAAAAAAGCAGTAGGTGAATTAAATGACGAAGAAAGAGTACAATTAAAGGAAAAGAAGAATGAAAATAGAAAGTTAAAATCTTTAGAAAAAGCAAATGATGACGGTGAATATGAAGATAGTTCTAAAAAGGTAAGGACAAAGTATGACAAGATGTTTGAAAGAAAGAATCAAAATGTTTTAAGTGAACATTATATGGAACTGAATGCTAAAATAAATGATGGTAACGATGATGACGATGAAGATGAGTTTTTAACCGTTAAGCGAAAAGACGATGAAGTTAGAACTGAAGATTTACCTGAACTTGAGATAAATACATCTAAAAGAGCAATGAAGAAAGCATTATCAAGAAAACTAACTGCAATGAAAGGTGAGAGAGGTTCTAAGATGGTTTTTGATGAAGAGGGTGTTTCACATCCTGTCTATGAACTCGATGACGAAGAAACTTTCCTGAATCAAGGACCAGAAAAGGTCAAATCTGATTTTTTGACCTCTGAAAGAGAAAAGATGTCTAAGGAAGATGTGGTCGATAAAACGATTGCTAAGGAAAAACTTACTGAAAAGAAACGTAGACGTAAGGAATTAGAGAAACAAATGAATGGGGATTATTCAGATTATGGTGATGATGATGATGATGATGATGATGATGATTATGATGATGCAAACGGTTCTTTTGTCGCTACATTAGGAAAATCAGAAAATAATGACAATGAACCTGCTGATTTGGATAAAGATTTAGAGAATAGTGGAGATGAGGATGATGAACCAGCAGCGAAAAAGCAAAAGAAGTGGTTTGAATCTGACAAATATAAAGAAAGAGATGC
This sequence comes from Pichia sp. NRRL Y-12827, assembly GCA_030570315.1. Taxonomy (NCBI): domain Eukaryota; kingdom Fungi; phylum Ascomycota; class Pichiomycetes; order Pichiales; family Pichiaceae; genus Pichia; species Pichia sp. NRRL Y-12827. The sequence goes on from JAJLVN010000004.1 coordinate 183,758, forward strand.
TGCTGATCCAGGTGTTGTTGAAATTGAACAACCTGAAACTATCGATGATTTAGAAGCTTTGACTTTAAAGTTAATGCAATAATTTTTTTTAAATCGATTATGTCTGTATTATATTACATAAATTATATATTAATGAACAATTTTTTTTCTAATTGAATTAAACATATGTACTGTAACCAGATGGTAAAGTTGTATATGCATTATTTCTTCTACGTAAATATTTTTTAATTTCATCCGCAATCCAAACTGTACTACTTATAAGTATTAAATAACCTATATCACCAAGTGATAAGGCTTCAGTTTGGAAAATTTCTTGAAAAAACGGAACATATATAGCACACAATTGACCTAATAACGAACCACCAACTGCATAATTGAACATTTTGTTTGAAAAACCCAGTTCAAATACCGATTTTGTACTCGAACGGCATGAAAGTGCATTAAACATATCAAACAAAACAAAACAGGTAAATGTCATTGTTGTATCTCTACGTGTGATAGAATCTCCCATTTCACGGACATACACTAGCATAGTACCAATAATAACGAAAACTGAACTTTGTAAAACACGTCTGATAACCTGTATTGTGAGCACGTTGTCATTTCTCTTTCTCGGAGGTTTATTCATAACTTCTTCATCAACAGGTTCGACACCTAATGATTGTGCTGGTGGACCATCCATAATAATATTGATCCAAAGGATTTGCATAGCATTTAAAGGATTTGGTAAATTGAACAAAGTGGCAAGCGCAACTAATGACAATGCAGCAACAGACGTAGAAAGTTGGAATGTCAAGAAACTTTGGATATTATTGAAAATTCCTTTACCTTCCTTAATAGCTTGTAAAATAGTACTAAAATCATCATCAGTTAAAACCATATCAGCAGCCTCCTTTGCAACATCCGTACCATTTAGACCCATTGCAATACCAATATCAGCTAATTTCAAAGCTGGTGCATCATTAACACCATCACCGGTCATTGCAACAATATCACCTCTCATTTGAAGTGCTTTGACAATTTTTAGTTTATGTTCTGGATTTGTTCTAGCAAAAATAGTAACATTTTGAATAGCATCCGCAAGTTGCAGTTCGTTCATTTCCTCTAATTTATCACCAGTTAGAATACAGTTTGGATGTGTTGGCATACCTGTTTGTTGAGCAATATTGTAAGCAGTCTTTTCAGAATCACCGGTAATCATGATAATATGAACACCACCTCTAATTAATGATTGAATTGAAGATCTAATTTGAGGTCTTGGTGGATCGTTCATACCCATCAATCCACAAAAAATCAAATCTTTTGGTTCAGTTTCAAAAGCCTTATTAGATTTAGCAAATGCTAAAACTCTCAATCCGTCATCAGCAAAAATATTTACCATGTTATTAATTGATTCAATAACTTGTGGAGTCAATTTAACGACATCACCATTTTTATTGTAATAACTTTTACAAAGTGTTAAAATCTTTTCAGTTGCACCTTTTGCATATGTATCAACGCTCTTACCAGTACCGCATGAAACAGCCATATACTTCCTTGCAGAAGAAAATGGCAATTCATTAACTCTTGTAATACTTTCTCTGATATCGTACAGACCGAAATTTCTTAACGATTCAATGATTGCAATATCTGTAGGATTACCTTGGAATCTTTCCTTTTCAACTGAATATTTAGCATTATTACATAAGCACCCAGTATTTAACAACAGTTGAACATCATTTGAAACATCAGAAATAACATTTGGATGGCCGTATTGGTTATCTGTATCTTCAAAAACAATTGGCTTAGCATCCATTGCTGTAGTCCAGATCTTATTGACAGTCATATGATTCTGAGTTAAAGTACCAGTTTTGTCAGAACAAATAACGTTAACTGATCCTAAAGTTTCAACTGATGGTAATCTTTTCACAATTGCCTTTTCTTTTGCCATTCTCAAAACGCCTAAAGCAAGAGTAACAGTGACAATAATTGGTAAACCTTCTGGGATTGCAGCAACGGCTAATGAAACAGAAACTTGAAAAACATCTAGCCATGATCTACCTTGGAAAATACCAATTAAACCAATGACACCAATAACAGCAAAACTGAAAGCTGATAATTGACCACCTAACTTATCCATTGCATTTTGAAGTGGTGTCTTGGGTTTTTCAATATTTGACATCATATCGAAGACAGAACCGAAGGCAGTATTCTTTGCAGTTGCAACAACTATACCTGAACCATGACCTTCTCTAACTAAAGTTCCCATAAAGGCAATATTACAACGTTCATTGATCGATGTGTTTGCACCTAATACTGTATCAACTGATTTCTTTGAAGATTTAGTTTCACCGGTTAAGTTACTTTCGTCGATTGTTAAATGAACAGCTTCAGTTAAACGAACATCTGCGGGAATACGATCACCAACACTAAAATGGATTAAATCACCTGGGACTAAATGATTCGCTAAGACAGTTTCTGTTGAATTATTACGAGTCAAATGTGCCATTTCAGGGACTAGTTTGTTCAATGCTTCAAGTGATTTCTCAGATCTGTATTCTTGAACAAAACCCACTGTAACAACAATCAAAATTGCAGCAGAAATTGAAACTGCGTCATCGATATTACCCATAAGAAATGATAAAATTGCGGAACCGATCAAAAGCATAATCATTGGATCAGAATAAAAAGTTTCCAAGAATTTCCAGAATAATGATTCTTCTTCGTCAGAGTCTAATTCGTTCATACCATGAACTGAACGACGATTTAAAATATCAGAGGGATTTGTCAAACCGCTCTTGACGTTGGTGTCCAGTTGAGTCACAATTTCATCAACGGACATAGTACAGTATTTAGAAGATAATGATGTTCTCATTTTTTCTGTGGAAGATTCAGATTTAAGAATATCCTTTTCTTTATCAAAATGAGATCTAGTATCAAATTCTGATGTAGTCCCCGAAGAACTGCCAGTCAATAAGCTTGTGCTGTAAGGATTATCAGACATGATTGAAACTAATTCTTCTAAAGAAATTATATGTGAATGAATGTATTCTGAAACTAAAAATGGATTTCAAATTATAATTTGGTCACTTTAAAAGTTGAATTGACCTAACGCTAACGTTTTGATTAATTAATTGATTATAATGATGAAAAACACCCAAAAGAAGCACATTTTCTAATCAGGAAAACATTTTCATTTTATGTCTCTGTCGAGTTTGTTTTCTTTAAATTCTCACAGACCAGAACGCTCGATTTTTCATTTTCTGTTTTTGGTTTTTACCTTTAAGTCTGGTATTAACGATTAAAATTAGGAATATACGGTCTATAAATACACTTTTTTACACAGAATACTATCCAGTCCTTTGAAGGGCCCTGATCATAGCATCCTTACGTCTCATACTGTTTTTGAGCTCTGAAATTTCTTCTTGCAACTCAGCAACTAATTCACCTTGTGAAGAAGGATTTTGACTTTTAATTGAAACGTCTGAAGTGATGTCGCCGGTATTATTTCCATTTTGTCTATGCCTTGCAAGTTCTATTTCAGAAACTCTGATCCTGTTTTCTAAATGGCCAACATATGATTCAATTTCGTTAAATCTGCTATCATATTCGCGTAGCCCTGTACCAAGTTTTGATAAAATATATTCTGCTTTTTGCCTGGTGCTTGAATCAAGTATTAATTTACCGAGCAGTTCATTCAACTGATCTATATTTTCATTACAATTGTGTGATCTTAATATGCCATCCTCAAGTTGTAACCTTTTCAAATGCTCAACCTGTTCATTTAAAATATTGTTTTCGGCAACCAATTCATAATATAAATCATCAGTAATTACATTGTTGCCATTCATCACATGCTTATTATATGTACTATTAGCATTGGCTTCATTTAACATATTTTTCAATTCCAACAATTTTAATTTCAATGTTTCGTTTTCAGTAAGGATTTTTTGTGTATCAACTACGTTGGAATTCTTTTTAACATGTAGTGAAACATTTTTGGCACGACTACCAAATCTCAACGTATTGGTAGTTTCACCAACAACATTGCTCCCCAGTTGGATGGTACACAAAATTGAAACCATTGATCCACCATTAAGTGAGGGCTGTAACAATCTCGTCAAGTTGGAATCTCTATATGGAATATGTGCATTTGAATTCCTGTTGCTTTCTGATAGTTTAGTTATAACAGTACCTAACGCCAATAATGATTTGTTAATGTAACTACCTTCTTTACGTCTATCAATTTGTGATGTTGCTCTTTCACTGCCAGCCAAATCACAAAAATTTAAAACTGATACTATATTATTACCTTTGATATCTTCCATACAAACTTTTAACATAACAATAAAATGTGATCTTGATGATGTGTAGTTATAATCCGTTGAATCAGTACATCTTAAGCTTTCACCCTGATCAATCAAATCAAACAGTTGTTTTGCTGATATAACATTCACTTCTTTTATTCCACGTACTTGAATTCCATATTTGCTATCTTCAACAATTCTCAACTCTTTTGAGGGAATTGAACTTCGAAATGGTGTAGCTGATTCAGTAACTAATAAATCTTTAATTTTTTCGTTGTATATTTCTAAAATAGAGCAAGTAAGATACTTCACTTTACATTTCCCACTATCTAATAGGGTATCATCATTAAATATATTACTATCGTCCTCATTACTTTGACAGTCTTCATCCATTTGATCTCCTTCGCTTTCGTCAGTATTCTTAACATTTTCAAACAACATTTCAATTGAACTTTTTAGCACACCCCTCATTGAATATGTTTTTCCTGATCCAGTCATGCCATAAGCAAAAATTGTACCATTATAACCATGCAAGCATTTATCGATAATAGGTGCACCAACTATTTCAAAAACACTATCATTGTGATCACTTGCTGAAAAAACATGATCATACTGAAAAGACCCTAGATCTGGATGCTCAATTTGTGAATTTTGTATATTTATATTCCAAGGTGAGTTTTCATTTGTTTCAATACTGTAATCTAATGGTTTTGGTCTAACTGTGACTTTTATTTTTGAACTAGTTCCATCAAGATCTATGGTATTTATAGTTCCTAATGAATCTGCATATAATGAAGAATTGGGTCCTTTTGCATAACTCATAGAGGTAGATGCTGCTGAAGACAAAGATAGTCTTGAAGATGACCTTGATGTACTTCTAGAAAGAGATTTCCCATACGGTGTAGATGTTACAGCACCGATTCCTGGTGGTGGTTGAAAAATGGTTCTTGATGCATTCCTTGAAGCTGTTCTTGAGGGATTTATATTTAGACTTAAAGAACTTGATCCTACTGGAAAATTCAGACTGGGTGAACCACTTACACTGTAAGTAGAAGAATCATTACTTTCACTATTTTGATTAGAAACTTGATAATTTGGCGTTCTCTCTGAAAGCGACTTTGAGGATGATCGCAAACTTTTTGAATTTGCATTGCTTATAAAACCATTACTAAACTGACCTGACTTTCTTGTGGGTGTGTACATGTGGTGTTGGTACTATATTATGTGATAAGTAACAAACTCAAAAAAAAAGGTTGACAAGACCTGATGGCTTGTTTACATTTGGGCACCTATTAAAATTTTGATATCTTGTCGCTATAAGGTTCAACTATAAGATGTTGCGATTCTTACTTATAACACTTCTATAAAACTATTTAGATAGATCAACATGGGTCCACTTCATAACTACAAATGAATCACTAGCAACATTTCTAACTAAGAAAAATCCACTTTTCAAACCATTTATTGTTTCTGCATCAACAAACCCAATACCTACAGATCTTCCTTCAACTAAACTAAATGAGGCACTACTTACTAAACCAACTAGTTCTTCAATTCTTGGACTAACCTTTAGTGATTCTGTTACTGATTTGACACGTACATTTTTACCTCTAATATTCTTCAAATTTCCACACCCAATTTCAATCCAAACATTTTTATTCTCTTCTTTCATACTATAGATACGTGCATATGGTTTGATATTTCCCTTTGTCAAACATGTTAAATTTATAGCAACTAAAGGCAGAGGTGGCATATCTTTAATATTAAATGATATTTTTGCCATCTCAATCCTGGTATTATTATCGTACAATGAAATGGGTTTGTACTTTAGTAATGTTGAATGCATTTTATTATCCTTTAATTGTTTTTCAGCCAACTGAATTGTTTTAACTATAACTATTATATCTTTCAGAGATTGTGGAATTATATTCTTCTTTTCATCAGTAAGTAACTTTTTATTTACGTTTTGTCTATTGAGTTTATTTTCTTTTCTCAAAAACTTAACCACCATTCTTAAAGTTTGTAAACCTCTCCAATCAAGACCAAAGGGAGATAATATTTCACCTGAAAATTCCCCATTATTTTCAACCTTCAATTTAGAATATTCAACTCTTTTAGACTTTGGTCTAATTTTCCATTTTCTTTCAAGTTCTTCTCTTTCTAGCTCACATTGAATGAACCCATTTGAAGTAAAAACCATATCAGACCATCCTAATAACTTGTTTTCAAATCGTAACTGTTCTATTTGTTTAAAACCACCAAAATTAACATGAGGAACATGTGTGATTGAATGCCAAAATGGCAATACCCAGAACCATGGTAACACTAAAGTCCATTTTTCATATTCTTTGATTAACATGATACTAATCGATGCGTCATTTCTATTTACAGGAATTGGTTCGCCCGGATGTAAATACCTTCTTTTACCTAATTCTTTTAAGCTTAGTTGATTGTTGTAACACGATGATCTGGTTTCAGGTGCTAAAAGATCAGCATTAATTGGGTTCCCTTTTCGAATTGAAATTATTAAATTTAATTGATCATCATATGAAAGTCTTGGATTAGTTGGTAATGAGGGTTTTGTTTGGAATCTTGGATCACGTGTTTTGAAAGTAAAAACTGTTCCTTCGGGTATGGTTGTTAAATCATTCAATTTATGTAAGTTCATGAATACCTGGAATTGATCATTATCAGATCGTTCCTTCTCATTATAAAAAATAGATTGCAATGCTGTTATTGTTTTTGGACCAATTATATCAATAGATCCGAGTGAATATTTACAGTCATGAATTGATACGTTTTCAATATTATCGAACTTTTGAACAAGAGAGTTAAAAACAATACCATATATCGAGGGGTGAATTCTAATTAAAATCTTCAAATCATTTGCTGCTTCAGTTGGGATAATTGTTGATCTACCGATTGGGTCGTTTGATTCGTCTGTATCATAAATATAACCATTCCATGAGATGCCCTTTTTGATACATTTTTCTATATTTATTTGATTCTTTGTAATTTCAGATAAATACTTTTTAACATTGTCATGTGTTTTAATATTATATGAGTTCACAACAATTGAACAAATATATGAAGTATCAAACGCAATTGCACCTTTTAATCTTGAAACTCTACTTGTACTTCTATAGCATCTTTGTGTTGGTTCGTTTGGAATAGTCCATTCCCATCTTTTCATCATTTTTGCACGTTTTGCATGCCAAATATGTGTTGGTAACCATTTAAAGTTCTTTTGTCTTGAAATATATTGAACGCAATTAACTTTGCTAATTTTAGAAAACTCATTAACTGATGTATTATCATAGGAATAAAGTCTATTTTGAACTTTACCCTGTAAACTCTTTATTTTCAAAATGTCATTATTGACAGTTGGATTTGAATGGTTCACAACTTGATTATCTTTAACAGTGTTCAAGTTATTCAAATCATTCTTCAATAATTTTAGCTTTTTTCTTAAATTAATTTGTGAATAACTAACCCATTGAGAATTTGATAATCTGCCCTTCAACTTCCATTTACTAGCATATTTCAATAACTTTATTTTCCTGATAATTTGCCATCTTGATCTACCACGGCCTAGCTTTGGTTTAATTGGTTTACCATTTGCAGTAACACCTTTGGTACCCACCATTACACTTTTACCACTTGAATTTAACTGGACACCCATTTCACGTAATGCCTTTGTTCTCATTCTTTTAGGTATACGTCGAACATTATGACTGGCAGTTCTTCGACGTAAAGTTCTTGGTAAAGCCTGAAAGACTCTTGAAGAACCAGAATTTTTAGATTTAATTATCGCAGAATCTAATGCTTTAATCTCAAATTCTCTTGCGGCTAAAAATTCGGGAATGTTTAGCTTGTTTGGTATAATTGAAGCATTGTTAAGATTTTTACGTGATTGATTTTTAGGTGGATTGGTAAATGAATCATCTTCAATTTGAGTACGGATTTGACGTGAATTATAAAGTTTTGAACGTTTATAAGTTGGATTATTCTGATTTGTATTTAATGACACACTCTTAGAAGGTCGACTTAGATTATTCCCTGGTTTTTTTGGTAACGACTGCATTTGTTTTATGGACGTTTCAGATGCTTATAAAACATTATTGTGTAAGGTTATAATCATGAACTGAATTTTTCAAAAATACTTGAAAAAAAAAAAAAAAAACTTGAAAAACTTACGTAAACATATTTTAATTCTGAGATTGAAGCTTTACGTAGCCAATTCAAGATACAGTCGTAAAAACATTAAAGTACATAATTGGGGTATAGTAAGTATAAATATATAAAATTCAAACCAGATATGTTAATGGCGGAGTTGTGTATGCCTTAACTGGACAGTTTTGCCTCAGCTTAATTATTGTTATTATTTTGTGTAGTTTTTTATGTTTTGTGTGCAATCGCTTCAAATTATTCAGTAAGATTTCTTTATCGTTATGGCATTTCTTTAAAGAACGAATTAATTTTTTTTCTCTGAGTTCCATGTCTTCTATTTTCTTGTTTAATTTTTTCTGTGTGTCTGATGATTGATAAGTTTCTTGATAGTCTTTGATCAACTTTGAGTTACTTAAAATTTGTTTTTCCATTAATAATTTAGTAGTGATTAGTTGATCAATCTGATTATTTAGAGTTTTTATTCTCTCTTGATATTCCGTTTCTGATTTGTTCCATTTGAGTTGAAAATTTCCAAGTTCTTTTTCTAGATCAGTTGTTTTACCACGTATAGTATTTTTGAAAAGATCAATTTCATTCTCCAAAAAAGCGATTTTTTCAATAAATTCATTTTGCTTATCATTTGATATTTGTAACTGGGTCTGTGACACTCTAACAGTTGACTCGAGTAAATCATTCTCCGTTTCAAGAGTTATTATTCTAGTCTGTAAAGATTCTATTTGAAGTGCATGACAAGAATTCATCTCGTTTACTTGTTTATCTTTTTGCGCTAATTTGAGTTGAGAAGTCTCTAATTGTTGTTGTAACAGCTCTTCGACTTCGTTTGTTTGATTTGAAAATTCATTGAAACTTGATTGTAGTTTACATATATGTGATATTAATTCATCTTTTGACAACCTTGAATATTTGGACATTGTTGAAGATATCATTGACTAAAAAAACCTGGAAGTTAGTATTAACCCCAAAGCAGTTGAGCAATCAAAGATATTTTATAAAAGCAATGCTTTTTTCAGCTCAATGGATGTGTGTACTGGAAGTAGTACAGTTTCAACGTACTCGTAATATTATAAACATCTCTAATATGCCTGTCAACCGGTATATTTATCTTTTTCCAAAAAAGGGAAGCAGTAATATGGCGTCGATCGACGCAAACACTAAAATTAGTTTTCCGAGGAAATTACTTTTCCCAAAAAGGCAATTCGGCCACTTTCTGCGTGCGTTACGCTTTTCACACTTCACCCACTTTTTTTTCTTTTTTGGGATTTCCAGATTTTTTTTTTCTAAAGTTCACAAAAAATATTTTTTCAGTCCTTATGTTTGACTTTGGTGAAATATTGTACCCCTCTAACCTCTTAGCTCACCATTTTCTACATTCCTTCCACTACCACATTTGCACGTTGTCATCATTAAATACTGCATTTTTACATTCTCTGTAATTTTTTCAGCCCCCACCTCCATTTCTAACAACTACTTTACTATCATTAGAAGCGTCTGACCAAGCCAAAAAATAGAAAAATAACAACCCAACAATGCATTATTCAGCTGCGGTTTCTTCGTTGAATAATACTACTTCCACCCGGATCCTTCACTCTAATAATGAATTGAATAATAATGTCTTTACATCGACAACCAACTCATTAGAGTCTCCGAAGTCTCCGTCCTCTGATTACTCAAACAATGAAAGTTTAAAAAATGCTGAAATAATGACTAATAACGCAAACATTCAGTTCAGAAATTATACTGTTAGTAATCCCCCTGGCTTGCAACAACAACTTCAGCAACAGCAACATCAACATCAACCATCTGATTATTCAATTGAAAATCAAAATGTGACCAACTTACGGCAAAACAACTCTCATTACCCGACACCGCCACACCATACACCAGACTCACCACCGTCAAATACAGGCAATAGTTCAACCTCTGATACTACTCCATCAAGTTCTGATCATACCACACAAACGAAGTCACCGACCGATTCTTTGACTACGCCAAAGATCTCGACATTGTCGCCAAAATCCCTGACAACAAATGAAAGTTCAGCTTCTTATATCGCTGAAACTACCAGTACAAATACCATTCGAAGGAAGTCAATTGTTAATAGTCTTTCAAAAGACATTAAACCTTTTGTGAGTGATGTACTTACTGGAAATATCGCAAGAGATGCAAATGGATACCCAATTTTATCAAGAGAGTTTGTTGTTCGACGAATCAGTGAAGGTGAAACAGGTAGACTAAAGGAGGAATTAAAGTGTGAAGCTTGTGGAAAAGGATATAAACATATTACTTCCTTGGCAAAACATTTATGGGAACACACAGCTGAATGGCAATCAACTAAAAAGTTATTGATAAGCAAACATCAACAAGCTCAATTGTTGGAAGCGGCAAGTATTTTATGTAGTTTGAGTGAAAACAATGTTCCAATCTCCACGTTTCCAAATTCAAATACATCCAATCTAGCCGCTGATTCACAAGATTTAAATAAACCTAGTCTGCCAATCAATCCAAATCATCATCTTCTTCCTCATCAATATCAGCCGTTATCAAACATATCAAGAAGAAAGAGTAAATCCGAAAATTCAAAAGCTGGTAAATTTGGTGGTAAACGGAGAAGTACGAGTTTCTCACTTCAAGGTGCATTACAACCAATTCATCATAATCGTAAGATGAGTGGATTAGAAAATGATGAAGGGCCATTGGGTCCTCCATTATCAACGATAAATACAACACGAAGGGGTAGTCATTCAATTTTACCACCAAGTGATTTACGTCGCCTTAGTAATGTTACTTCAGGTATGAGTTTTTCTGCATCAAGACGTGGATCCCTGTTGGGCAGTCTTATTAAAGAAGAAAAGGAAAAAGAAACCAAAAATAAGGCTGATGATTCACTTGTTATTTACGATTCCGATGATGATTGATTGATAAAAAATTCTTTTAGCTTTAGCAAAAATTACTTTATTCATTTCAAGTTTTATTTTTCTGTTTTTTTTTTACTTTGTGGTTACTTTTAATGATTTTTATTAGGTGTTGCTTTTTAGATTTCTAGAAAAAATAAAATTTTATAAACATGTTTAACTAAGATCAAAAATTATCCTGAACACACATAAATATAAGAGTATGTGCTTAATTTTCTCTCCATTGATGTGCACATTTGGTACATTTATAGAAAGTTGTCATGGGTTCATCAGCAGATCGTATTTGTAATTGGAAAAAATAAGCTCTATCATTACCACATTGTTCTCTCGGACATTGTGCAGTAGTTTGATCAACATTATCCCATGACCCTGCACCCCCTAAAACATCATCAATCTCCTTACGGGGTAGGTATTTTCTTTCAAACATCTGTAGTCCAATAATAGGAAATTCATAGGGGCATGTAGGACAAGTGAATGCATTAGATCCACTTTCTTCAGATCTTGAAATTATAAGCATATTTGAACAGTAGGGACAAAACGTTAGCATGTTTTAGTTAATTGTTGTTATTGTGTTATTATTATTAAACAAGAGTTCGTAAATATTGTTTTTATGAAAAGCTTAAGATATCTAACTGTATCAGGGAATAAATAGTTTCTTCAAAAAAAAAATCGAAAAAAAGACATGTTCTCAATTTGGAAACTACAAAAATTGCTGGTCCAAGATGAGATCACGTGACTCGTCATATTCATATATAAAAATTCACCTGTTTTACCTATAAATGTTAATATTCTCCATTAGTACTCTTTTGAATGTCAGACACATAAAAGTTCAATTTTAATTTTTTTATTCTATATCATCATATTGATTTAAACCCCACTCAAATCGCACACAATAAACACATAAAAGATAATAGAAACCAACGTCGTTTTTTTCATCTTGAATTTTTGTTTTTTTTTATATTTCGACACTGACAAAGAGTTTATAAAACTCACTAGATTACACCATTTTTTATCAATTACACGTTGTCTTATCCATCATATATCCTTTTGTATCTACAACTAGATTTTTATTGAACATATTGTGATATTGCTAAGATGGAGAGCAATTTACACGATCAATCACATCCGAACATTAACACCAACAATAATACTGATAACCAGAACAAATTAGTACAATCCAATAATATCAGTAACAATGTCACAAAATCTGCTTTAAATACACCAGGTATATTTCCATTTGACTTATCAAATTGGGAAGATACTCCTGATTTGAACTTTTTACTGGAGGCACAACACTCCCAAGTTGATTCACCTTCTGTTCTTTCAAATGTATTATCGCCGATGAACAATATTAATCAAATGAGTATCTACAATGGAACAAATGGAATGGGTATGGGCAATATAAACTATTTGACCATGAATAATCTAAACAATAATAATACCAAACTATCATCGGCAAATCATAACATGAATCAAAGTCAAACTAACATTGCTAGTAGTAATAATAATATAAATAACACGCCTACAAACAGTTCACAACCTATCGACTATTCTTTACAATTACAACACTATCAAAATTTGTTATTAGAAACACAAAATCTACTAACTATGAAGCAACTGCAACAAAAGCCTATTGATAATATGGATCCATCATTAATAAAAAATTTAAACTCACAGCAGAAACAGCAAAATCAAAATGAAAATCAAATAAATCATAACCAAACAAATATAATAGATTTTAATAACAGTTCTAGCAATAGTAATAATGTCCAACCCTTTTTGCAAAATTTCAATGCAAGTAAGCAAAACTTGTTACAGCAACAACTACTACAGCTATCACAGGCTCAGCTCTCAAATAATAAAATGTTTAATCCTCAACTGAATCCTTCACTCATTGCTGCAAATGCAAATAGTCAATTACAAGCTTTTTTAGCTAGTTCAATGAATCTAAACAATCAAACAAATGTTAAGCCAAACATAAATTTGGATATGAATCTCATAAATAATCAAAATCAAATAGAGCCTATGCCACCATCGGCTGTTCAAAATAGACACCAATCCCCAATTTCAAGATCACATTCACAACCACATTTTGTAAATGATTCACAACAATCACAACTACCACAACCTTCAACATCAATTCAGACAGCGTCATCACCAACGATCATTATAAATCAGCAAATTAATACAAAGAAAAGAAATGAATTACCTCAACCACGTACAAAAGTTAGACCATGTGACCATTGTCGTCGTAGGAAAACTAAATGTGTTATGGTTCCCGATACTGCATCCTGTAAATCATGTCAGCAAAAGAGTTTGAAATGTACCTTCAATGAAACCACTTCTTTGAAACGATTGTTCCCTGGGAGTGAAGAAAATAATAAAAGAATGAAATTTGAAGATCCAACTATCGAACCACCTCCTAATATTCAAATTCGTGATACACCATCAATCAAAGATTATTCAACAATACAAGGGCATTCCTTATTAAAGAAAACTTTGAGTTTACAATACCCTAGATCTTCGTTCTATGTTGGACCAACATCAATTTATGATCCATTGTTTATTGATAAAGTTTCATTAGATAAAATTGATCAATTTCAAGTCAATAAGACAAATTCAATCAGAAAAGTTGCAAATTCAATTCAATTCTTATTACGTGATGATTTTAGTGAATTATTGTATGAACAGTCAGAACGTGATTCAGATACAGTTGAAAAATATGTTGCTCCAAACGGTCAAATTTTGATTGATTTATATTTTAAAACTGTTCATCCGTCATTCCCAGTTTTACATAAGAAAATTTTCCTTGAAAAATATGCAAGAACCCATAGAGAATTTGGTGCACCTCTATTGGCTGCTGTTTATTTATTGGCAATTCAATGGTGGGATTATGAGCCAAAGTTAGCAAAACAAACCAAACCTGATGTTTTATCATTACATAGATTTGCAATTCGTACATTTGGTGACATAACTCAAAGACCTAAATTAAGTGCAATTCAAGCGGGTTTATTGTTATTGCAATGTCAATCATTGACAATGGCTATAGCAAATGAAGAGATTGATAAATCTAAAACGAAAGTAGCTGAAAAGAGTAAGTATAAATCTAAAGAAAAAGAAAGAGAAAGGGAAAGAGAAAAAGAACGTGAACTGAGAGAGATTGAAACTCAATTACAAATCTCAAACCAAAATAATTGGTTGTTATGCACACAAGTTGTTGGTTTAGCTGAAGAACTAGGTTTGGGTTTAGATTGTTCAACTTGGAGATTACCAAAGTGGGAGAGAGGATTACGTCGTAGACTTGCGTGGGCAGTCTATGTTCAAGACAAATGGTCCTCATTAGTAGAAGCAAGACCTTCGCATATAAATGATGATATCAATTGGCTTGTTACACCATTAACTGACGCCGATTTTCCTGAAAGAATGTTAAATTCTAATAATTCGAAAGATAAAAATAATAATGGTCATAATAGTAGTGGAAGTTATGATAATAGCATTGAATCTACTGCAATGATTGATATTGAATTGGGTAAAGAAGCATTCAAGCATACTGTTTCACTTTCAATCATTCTAAGTGAGATTCAATCAACATTATACACGCCAAGAGCAATGATGGAAATAACACAAATCGATGACTTATTAAAAATTGCAAAACCATTACAATTGAAATTAAGACAATGGTATCACTCATTACCTAAGAGCTTACAAATGGGCTCATCAACTCTAGGGCGATTTAGTGCAAATGGTAATTTACAACTATCATACTTTGCAACAGAAATCACATTACATAGAAGAATTATTTCAATGTTATATGATCAATCAATAAGCAGAAGAGAGGAGCTCGGGTCACCAGCTTCAGTTGTTAGCGATAACGCTTCAACTGGTGGACTTCCGAATATTAAGCCAAATTCACAACCAATGCAATTAGTTATAGTATGTAGAAATGCCGCAAAGACAAGATTGATAGCATCAATCACATTTGTTAAAGAACTAAATACTGAGCATATGCAATCATTTTGGCATAGTAGTGCAGCTAGAAATTTTGCATTAATTGGTATTTTTGCCACTATATTGTACGTTACAAGTTCAACACTAGAAGAAGCATCTGAGTTTTCTAAATACATTATGCAGTATAGATGGATTTTGAAAGGAAACTCTAATACTTTTGGAATTGCAAAGGAAGCATTAACATTAATTGATGGTGTTGTCGGAAGTATACCTGGTTTATGGAATGAAATCAATGGTGAAGGAATCTCAATGATCAATAATAGCCCTACTGTTAGTTCTAATACTAACATTAATAGTGATATAGGATCACCAATACATATGAAAAAAAGTACCTCAAATAATACGCATTATTCACCAAGTGAAGTTAGTCCAAAAACTGTGGTGAGTCCTAATCCAACTGATAGCAATCCTAAAGTCATAAAAAGAACGAATAGTAGCTTGAATACGCCAACTAATTCACCATATTCGAATTCACCGTCACAAATTGCAGCTGGCAATTCAGATAGAGTATGTAAAACTTCAAATGTCAAGGCTAGGCCAAAACCATCAGTCCTGTTGATGACGCAACATAAAATTAATTCCAATACAAATTTGAATGAGAATAACAATGGCTTTGGTACACCAACAATCAAAACTCCAACACCAGTGAATACGCCGACACCTACATTATGTTCACAAAGTAAAGTTTCCACTCCAACAAGAAGTACCAGTGGCTCAAATACAAAAATTCTTGAAATAACTTGTAAAGATAATAATGAGAATGAAAAAGGTAATAAAGAAAATGCTTCAACTCCCACTTCACTTAAGGAAAGGGCTGAAAAGTTGTTCAAGTACAATGGACAAGAATCGTTGTTGAAAATGACTACAGCTTTGGGCATTACCGGAAATGCTGCTGATAAAGAAGGTGATGATACTGGTAATAATGATGATAAAAGCGATTCTATCGCAAATGAGTAAAAACCAAAGGCAAACACTGAAGATACTAAGGACAAAGCAAGATTAAGCTATTTTCAAAATTCTGAGTCTGATATGCTTAAAGTTATGCAAAAAATTATAGATGAGTAATGTTAGTGTATATTGTTCATATATTAGTGTGCTCAGTTATTTTTATAAATGAATCTGTATTCCAACATTAAAAGGCAATAATAAAGACTTGATTCTAATTAAAAAAGTAAAAAAGATATAACGAAATAGATAGCTATCTAATTATACTGAGGATATATAGAAAACTGAATTCTAACTAGTATTTAATTCATGAAAGATCTTGAGTTTTTATCTTTCTTTATTACTTTTTATTAACAACATCAGAATCCACTAAACTTCCTAATAATGAATGATCATCAATATCATGATTAGTAGTATTATTCCTGTTAATTTCTCTATCTCTTTCTTTCTCGATTTCTAAAATTTGGTGGAGTTCCCTTTGACTTTGTTGCGACTGAAATTGCTGTGCTTGTTGTGATTGTTGAGGTTTTTGCTGTTGCTGATTATGATTCTGATTATGTTGATATTCAATTATTTCCCTCTCTCTGCTTCTACTACCTAAATAGCTTTCATCTAGTGAACTATCCCATTGATTATTATCTAATTCTTGATTTAGGGATAAATCATTATTACCATTATTATAAAGCAATTGTTTATTGGTTTCAACTAATAAATCGTAATCTATATCACGACCTATGTCCTTTATATCATCAGCCACCAAATGTATGATGGTTGGGTCTCTTCTCAGCATTCTATACGTATATGGAACAAATTGCCCGAAAGAGCATGTAGATAGATTTATAGTTACGAAAAGGAAACCGCGTTGTATGGAAAACATGAATCGGTAATTTTTTTGTTCAACTAGTATTGACTTAGATTTACTTCTTTTGTTGATCTCTCAACATAAAAAACAAAAATGTTCTTAATCATTATATTATGCATGATCATAATGGTTGCAGTAACCATTATGCTACCACAATTTACGGGATTAGCTCAATATAAAAAGAATCCAGATTATTTAGCTAAAAAGAATGAAAAAGTAAAAGAAAAAGAACGTAAAGCGATGAAAACTCAATATAATGATTATAATAACAATAATACATATCAAGCACCAGATGCAGAACTGGAAGGTGATGATATAATTGAATCAAAAACATCAGCATTTAGTGGAGTACGTTCAAAAATCCACAAATTACATACACCTAATATAACTGAAAGTGATATACCAATTAAACTTGCATTAGTTGGAGAAAGTGAATTAAAACAACGTGTGAGAGGAAACAAAACAAGTAATAGACTTCCATCCAATTTGATCAATACTGATCCAAATTCCTTTGATTATGATATTGATGAATTCATTGATGAAGAAAATCAAAAGGATAGAGAAGAAGATGCAACGAAGTACGGTTCAGCTGATGTCTGAACAAAATGTTTACGTTGTTTGAATAATTCTTTTTTTTTATAAATGCGTATATAAATTAATATAAATCTAAAATTCTAAATTAGCTACTTCATAAATTTGCTTGTATGTTGATCAAATGATCTTGTGACTCTTCACTGCTTGCTATTATCTGACTATTTTTTTCAGAAAATGTATCCGATTCATTATCAGATATTTCAGTCTCACTACTCTCATCAGAAGAAGTTGAAAACTTATCATCATCAGATTTTAAGTTTTCATCTTCGATATCATCATCATCGGCGATGACTTGTTCATCGGTTTCATCATCTTCACTATCTTTTTCAACATCTTCTTCATCTTCATCATTTTCATTTGCAATTTCATAGAATAGCATAAATGTACCTTGACTCGATAAAACTTCTTCTTTGGTACTTAATCTAACAGTTTCATCACTTATATGCCACCAGAATCCATTATGTTTTCTAAATGCTATATAATGACCATAATTATGAGTACCAAAATGAGAAATGACACTCTTTAATTTATAATTTAAATTATTGTAGATGATGTTAGGATCTTTACGGAATTCTAACCTTGTATCTAAATTAATGTTACCATCGGATGCAACATAGGGCGACATGTTTAAATTCAATGGAAAATCGATTTTTGCATTGTTTTTCCTGACCATGAAGGTCTTTGGGTCAAAAACACTTCTGTTGATATGAATACATAATAATGAAGGTGGTCTTGCTAAAAATGTTTGTTTAACTTTAGTTGACTTTTGTATCATGTTTTTGGTATGTAACTTTTTGTAAATTTCATCATCGATTGATTTTTTCAGCAAAACTTGGTTAATTTCATCTAATCTTGCTTGAATTTTTTGAATCAACAAATTAAAACCTTTTAATCCAGTTTTATTCTCATTTAAATTATCTAATTTCTCGAGCAATGTTTCCTTGATCAAATTTAAACCGCATCTATTACATTCAACACCATCAATTAATTCAGATTTAACAAATTCATCGATCAATTCATTCAATGTAAATCTATGTCTATTAACACCTTCCATTGGGATATTTAAACCCAAACCACTAATGATTGAATATCTTATTCCACCCATTTCACCACAATTAATACATCCAATTCTATCACATTGTAAACCATCAACTGGTGTCAGTAATTTAAATTTTGCAAATTTATCGCTATGTAAATCATCTGATGGATCAAGCTGTGAAATAGGTACAAAAATATCACCTAGATGACCCAGATCATTAATACCGGTCACTGAATCATCAGTTAACTCAAAAAATTTATCACCATCACAATCATCATTATTATTATCATTATCATTATCATTATCCTTTTCATTATCTATAATTTTAATATTATTTAGCTTTTCAAAACTTTTAAACTCATTTTCAACTTGTTTCATCAAATTTTGATAAAATTCTTGTGCATCTTCTTGATTATAACCTAAAAAGAGATGTTTGTTTGGTGAATCTTTCATTAGTTTTAACAATGATTTTGTGTTAAAAGTTTTAGAATATTCACCATAATTGTTATTTAATAAATTGATTAATTTTATCAAAGATTCTGAAAATTTAGCATCATTTGTATTGTTTGCTAAAGTATTCAAATATTTAACTAATTCGTCTGATGATGATAAACTTTGAATGACAGAATTCATGAAACATGTATTACCATCATTTGCTAGACCACCAGGCAATCCACCTTTATCTAATGATTTTTTCATTAGTTTTTCAAACTTTGGATTAGATTTATAAAATCTTAAAAACTTGGAGTTTTCTTGATTTGAATTATTATTATTGAATAACATTGATGGTATTGCCATTGCTCCACTTAATTTATTCATTATTTTCTGATATTTGGAAACTCTATTCGTAGCAGTAATAAATTGATGATCGATTAATAAATATGTGCAAATGAGTACTAATAATGTATATACTGCAGATGATGTGGTACAATTATACATACCTTGAAGAAAGGTAGAAAAGAGAAAAAAAAGGGAAGAAAGTGAAAAAGAATAAAAGTTATTAAGGTTAAAATACCGAAATTCATGTACAAATAGATTAATGTATATTTTTGAAATTTGAATCTTGTTGTAAGTACACCTAGAGTACACATAAAAAAAAAATAAGAAAAAAAAGAAAAAAAAAGGAAAAAAAGGAAAAAAAAAATTTTTCCAGAATGAATTTCTTATTTTTTCACTATTTTTTCGTTTTACTACCTTTCTTTACTCTACACCTAGTTAGTTTTTCATTTGGATGCTCTAATTTTGATAAAGCATTGGCATTTTCCATTGCTGATTGAACACAATCTTCAACATTAGATTCATTGATTTCTAATTCCAAAACCAAAGGATGAATACAACTCTTACCACTTTCTGTCCAAAAATGTCTACGTAGTGCATCAGTTCTTGCAAATTTTTTCAAACATCCCCAATTTAAACCATTCTTTAAACTACCTTTACATTGGAACCTCTTTTCACCGCTATGTAAATCTTCATGTCTTTTTCTATCGTGTTGACGTGCAAATCTCTTACCACATAATTTACATGGGTATGGTTTTTCATTTGTATGTGTTCTGAGATGTGATTTTAAATTATAAGGTCTTGAAAATTCTTTAGAGCAAATATCACAAATAAATTTCTTCTTATCATCATTTGAATCTGAGAATTCATCATCATCACCATCATCATCATCATCATCATCAGCGGCATGTTCGTTCTCATTTTCATTTTCGTTTTCGAAATCACTTAAATTATTGTCAGAATTAATGGATGTTGGAATTGGTGATAACGAATTATCATTATATTCGAGATCGAATTGATAATTAGAATTTGAACTACTTATATTTGAAGAAATTGAGTTTGATCTTGAATGGGAGGAATTAAAACTTGACCTTGAGTTACTTCTTGAAGATGATCTTGAACTAGACCTATTTCTTTGTCGCCCTGTTCTCATTTGATTAAAAGTTGTATTTGAGTCTGTTTTTGGAACAGTTAAGACTTGTGGTGATGCAGCTGCAGTTGATGGTGAAGAAAATAATGAAGTTGTATTTGTATTATTTGTATTTGTATTGGTAATGAAATTATTTTCAAATGATTGATCAAATCTTGTAACTGGAGATTGAAATAATTGATAATCTGCATCTTCAATTTTAATCTCAGGCCCATTAGGGTTTACAGAGTTGGGGTTAAAATTATGATGAGTATTATAATATTGATTTGAAACTGATAAACTTGAATCTATTGAAGAATTGGAATCTGATCTTTTGGGATATAATTGGTTGGATTGGTGTTGTTTTGTATTAATTGAAGCAGAAGTTGAAGTTTTGAAAATATGTTCATGATATGGGAATGTTGGATTGTTAGTTACATTAAGATTACTATTGAAAAGATTTGAAATTGTTGCATTTGACGTAATCGTTGACTGTGGGGGGGGGATTAATGGGTCGTTTATTAAGGACTGTAAAATATCAAGATTTAACATATCGCTGTTGGTGATGGTTTTCGAAACTGAAGGAGCACTAGGTTGAGCAGTACTTGGTAAAATAGGAAAATTGGCATTGTTATGAGTAGTTGTGGTTGAGTCAACATTATTGGTGTTATTTTTATTAGTGTCAATATTATTATTATTATTATTATTACTCTTATTGTTGTTGTTATTATTTATATTATTCATAGCAGATTCAAAATTTAAAAAATTCTCTAATGTTGAATTTCTCCCAAAATTAAAGTTCTCATGAAGATGATTTAATAAAATTGATGGTTGAGTTGTTTGTTGGGATAATAAAAAACTAGATGCCGGTTTTGGATAAGGTATTTCAGGTTGTCCAGTAGATGGTAGATCTGACACTTTTTCAGTATTTTGAACATTTGTGACGTTTCTGGCTTTTGAAACATTATTTTGTTGATTATTATTTAATTCATTAAATTCATTAAGTTCATTCATTTCATTAAATTCATTGAGTTCATTCATTTCACTCTGTTGACTCTCTAGTTGAGCAATAAAAGAATCTAGATCTGCCTGGACATTAGCAGGTAGTGACATTGTTGGTGGATGATAATGTGGTGTTCAAGTAGGCGTAGATAAAATGGGTATAAGTAGACAAAGACTGTTGTTTGATGTATCCGCCGATAGATTAATTGGCATTAAATTATGGAATAAATATCTTTCTCAAGTTATTTTTTAAGGTTTCCAAGGCGCGGTCGAGCGACACACGACTGCTCATATACAGCGAAGAAAAGAGATGATATTGAGAGTGAGAATACAGGTGAGGTTTAGAGGATAGCCGTAAAATTTAGGAAGGTCATCCAACGGTTAAAGGTATATTCATAATATTTATCTATTGCACTATCCTTTCACATAAAATAACGCAAGATACAGTGCTGACTTTTATGAAATGGATTATAAGAATTTTTTGATTGAACTAAGTTTTATATATAAGCCATGTTCGCGAAAGGCAGAAAAATGGAAAAAACACAAGAGATAAATTTAAAGTGGAAAAACAAAAACAAAAAAGAAAGTGAAATGAAGTTAACAGCAATGAAAGTGAGACTTATAAATAAGATAAGAAATGCAGAAATGATATTATAATATAATATGATGTGATGTGATGTGATGTGATGTGAAGTAAAAAGGAAATGAGAAACCGTGAAAAAAACGTAGTCTGAATAGCTAGATATAAACTTAAACTAATGGTAAAACATTACTGTCACATTCACCGACATAATTACCTGCTGGATCATAAGAACAGATAATGTAGGTACCCCAATAATCATCACATTTCTTATAACCACAACCGACTTTGGTTGTTGACTTCCAAACAACTTGAGTGAAATGATCATAAACGGAACACGCTGAACCATAATTATAATCTTGACCTTCACTGTACCATGCATCAACTGATCCTGTAACTGTATAGCCTAAAGCTAAATTTTCACCATACTGACCACCTGAATGGGTTAAAGTACCTGAACAATCATATTTGTCAGCGTATGCTTGAGCATAAGATTCTAGAGTTGAGTCCCATGTAAGGTCAGAAACACCATGAAGTGCTCTTTTAGCATTATGTTCATTAAGAATAGCAGATTGGAAATCTGATCCGGCAGTTGATGCAGCAGCAGCAGAAACAGTGGTAGATTCTTCGGAAGTGGTGGAGGAAGTGGTAGAAGTGGATTCTTCTGAAGAGGTTGTCGTTGCTGCTTCTGTAGTAGTTGGAGATGGAGAAGAGGTTGATTCTTCTGTTGAAGAGGTAGTTGCTTCTTCGGATGTTTGGGTTGGAGTAGAAGTAGATTCATCTGAGACATCATCGGTGGAAGAAACAACAAGGGTATCAGAAGTTGTAGGAGAGATATCATCTGCAGTAGTAGTTGGAGTAGCAGTTGAGCTCATGACTTGAGCATCGTTGACAGTATGAGCTTGACCATCGACAATAACAGTAGTAACACGCGTTTCAGTGACTGTAAGTAATAATGGAGCAGCAGAGACTAAGGAAAGGAGAGACAAGAGTGGGAGCATTGTAGATGGTAGTGATAGCTGATAGTGGTAGTTGGGAATTAAAGAAAGACTGATTGTTGGAAGAAAGCAGAAAGAAAGATAAGAGAGTGAAGACACATCTCAGAGTACAATGTGCATCAAACATGTTACAGAAGAAAAGGTTTCGTGTTTTATAGCTAGGCAAGCCAGCAACCCCCTGTGGGAGAAATAGAATAGTTTTCCCAATATGGCACGCTGCATTGGGCAATGGTTCCAGGCACCATTTAGAACCAGCGGGAACCCGTGGAATAATACGAAAATTCTTCTCCGGCGACAATAGAATCTGTCAAATGCGAAGCAAAACATGGCAAAATGACGTCAAACACGGTGAGAGCTCACAGAATAGACCCGTTCTGGCTTTCGGTCTGGCTTTCGGCCTGGCTTTCGGCCTGGCTTGGACTCGTGTCTACCTGGTGCGCGTTGCAAAGGGCGGCGCGTCGCGTCGCGTCGATCAATGAAGAGGAGTGTGATTGTTTCTTTTTTTTTTCTTTTTCTCTTTTTCTCGTTTTTTCGTTTTCTCGTTTTTTCGTTTTCTCGTTTTTTCGTTTTCTCGTTTTCTCTTTCGGTTGTTTTTTTTTCCTGATATTTTTTTCTGATATTTTTCTTTTTCGCTAAGCCCTCCAAGTTGGCGGCTCTTCACTTTTCACTCTCTTTTGCACCCACTTCTTTGCTTTAACGGACAACCAACCACAATCTGCTGTGATGCCCATTCCTCTGTCCATGTCGGTGCTCTCTTCAGCAGCGGCTGCTTCTGCTGCCGTGGCTAAGAACCCTACGGGTACTGCAAATACCACCGGTATCAGCGCCAGCACTAGCACCAGCACCAGCACCAGTGCCTGCGCCAGCGCCTCCCCCCCTCCCATCGCCATCAAAAAGGAACATGAGCCAGCGGCCCTCGAAGCCCTGCAGGCGCTCACCCAGCTGCGAACTGCAAACGCTACCAGCACGCAACATCCGCACACCACCCACTCCACCCCGCCGCCTCCCTACTGGGGCACCGTCCTCCCGCCTCCGTCGCCCTCGCTCTCCCACCTTGTGGAGGCGACGCTGCACCTCGCCCACGAGAACGGACACTCCCTCACAAACTCCGCCACCGCATCTCCCACGAACTCCCGTTCCCCCACCACAAACCCCTCGTCGTCCCCTTCCCCACCGACCAGAAAACCACGCAAACCCAGGAAATCAAAAAAAGGCCTTGCTAGTGCCACCTCTCCAGCGGCGGCTACGTCCACCAGAGAACCAAAGAAGGCCACCACCGCCTCTGTTTCCGTCTCTTCGCCTCCTTCTACCCCCTTTGCATGCTCCCATTGTCCAAAGCGCTTCTCCCGTAAGTCCAACCTTGACTCCCACCTGATCACCCACTCGAACTCTCGTCCGCACATCTGCTCCCACTGCGGAAAAGCGTTTGCCCGCCTGAGCGACCGCACCAGACACGAAGGGACCACCCACAAACCAACCAAGACCTACCAGTGTCGGGGTAAACGCACTCAGCCGCCTTACGGCGAATGGGGGTGTGGCCATTTCTACTCCAGGGCGGACGGCCTACGAAAACACTTCAAGTCATTTGCCGGCCGCCAGTGCCTGTGGGACTTTCTCCAAGATAAGCACGGGCCCGTCTCTGCCGCCCAACACATGCTGCCGCCTCTCGCAAAGGACCGCAAGAAAGACTGCGGTGCGGATCCCAGTGGGCTCCCCACCGCTCCGCCGGCGAAAGACGCCCAGGAGGCGGCCCGTGTCGAAGCTGCCATCCGCAATGTGCGCGACCATTGCGGATGGTGACCCCGGCACATGATCCGCACTTTCCCTCTTGGGCAACTGTGACGCTCTCATGAATAAGTGTGGATGGAGTCCTATATATATATACCTATACTATATCTGCTTCATATCTATACCTCTTCTCTCTTTTTTCCATACCGTTTTCCTAATATTTACTATTACTTTCTTCAAAATTAACTACATTCCCCACCGTCATCATGTCCTACACCGTTGCTACACCCGTCAACTGGGCTTTTGGCAGAGTAGATGATGTTGCGAAAAAAATCTTTCCCGTGAAAATTTATAGTCCTCTAAAATACATATTTGACTACTTGGTTAAAAAGTGGTTTTTTATAGGGTTGGCTTCTTTCATAGCTTTGGCTCACTCATTCCCTGACGCAACTACAAATGTACATATCGATTATTGGGCAGTGGCCATCATTTTCTTCATCTCCGGTTTATCCATCCCAATACACGAACTATTATTAAATCTAACTAATTTACACGCTCATATAACTGTCCTAGTGACAAGTTTCTTAATAACTTCCTCTATTGTTTTCGGTATCTGCTGTGGTATCAAACTAGCAAATAATGATGAAATTTCAAATTGGATGTTGGCAGGTTTAATAGTCACTCATACATGTCCAACTACTGTCTCCTCAAATGTTGTCATGACAAGACAAGCAGATGGTAATGTTGCATTATGTTTATGTGAAGTTATCATAGGTAATATGTTAGGTGCGTTCATTACTCCAGCTTTGGCACAGATGTACTTATCTGGAGATTGGCAATTTGCTAATCCTGCTAATGGTTCAAGTGTTTCCCACGTTTATAGACACGTTATGATGCAGATTGGTTTATCTGTGTTTGTTCCTATGTTTGTCGGTCAATTAATTCAAAAATTCTTCCCATCTCAAGTTAAATGGTGTTTGCGTACTTTCATATTAAATAAAGTTGGTACTTTCATGTTGTTGTTGGTTATGTGGTCTTCATTTTGTACTGCATTCAGACAAAATGCCTTCACTTCAGTCTCGCATTCTTCAATTATCATGATTTGTTTCTTTAATGTTGGAATTTATTTATTCTTTACAGTTTTCTGTTTCTTTTTTGCACGTCCATTTTTCATATTGAAACTATTCCCATCAAAGCCAGACGAAAATTCAACTTTTATGTATAAATGGGGGTACAAATTATTACGTCCTTTCTACTATTCGAAAAAAGATACAGTTACAATTTTACTCTGTGGGCCGGCGAAAACTGCAGCTTTGGGTGTTTCCCTTATCACATCCCAATATGGTTTACATAATCCGTATTTAGGTCAATTATTGGTTCCTTTAGTTTTATATCAAGCAGAACAAGTTTTCACCGCTGGTTTACTAGTTCCTTTCATGAAAGATTGGATTCATAAATCAAAACTTTATGATGAAGAAGGTGCAGAAATTATTCCAATTCAAACCCAACTAAGTAAATTTGAAAATGAAAACAGTATTGAACATAAAAATGTGAATAACAATAACGACAGTTCGATTTCTTCAGATGATAAGAATGATAACATTGAATTTTCAAAATTGAGTGATAATATAGATCTAGAAAATGATGATGTGAATGATGATGGTGATGCGTTAAATGAAAATAAATTAGAAGAATTCAAATCTCATGTTTCAAATAGGTCCTCAATTCATGAAAGAAAATAGATACTGTAGTATTTTTGGCACTTTTTTTCTAGTTTTTTATTGCTTGATTCTCTCTTTTTCTGTGTTTATAGATAAACAACTTCTTAATTATTAATCTTAACCTATCTTCTATAAATTTTTAATACACTACATTATATAATAAGAACTTAAAATAAAATTCACATGTGGATCAACCAATGTGGTGAACCTTAAGTTACGCTTCATTTTTGATATTTATATCCACCTTTTCAATACTGACAATTTGATTGTGCCTTAATCTTTGCATCAAAAAATATGAATCTGATTATAAAATCAAAAAAAAAAATGAAGATAGTAGATCCCAATGACAAAAGCTATTAAAAAATAAAACAGAAACTCAAAAAAAGCTATAGAATGCTTCAAGCAATGTATTTCAAAATTGGGGAAACTCCAATCCAAATGCAGAATGTACATCTTTGTATTCAACATCAAGAAACGCGGCGAAGTGAGAGCTAAGTTCCTTTTCAGCTCATTCGACGGACCTTCCTTGCATATTTTGTAAGCACGCAAAAACAACTCCTTGTCTTCTGGACTTCACCTTCTGATATTATCAACACTTTTGAATCGGCATGACATTGTTTCGAGTTGCTTTCTAAGAAATGATGTAGGCAAAGGTTTTTTTTTCTGTAGGTACAAATCAGCACTTCTCTCAAGCCTGAGTCTCAACTGCCCAAATTCTTCTGATATAAAGTAAAACCTCTGACAGGCTCCCTCATCAACTAATAGCTCAAACGTTCTTATTTTTGTATTCAGAATCAAACCCATTATCTTTTCTTTTTTTTTGATCGGCTTGTTCAACTTTCTGTCTTTTTAATTTTACTGAATCTTCTCTACTCTTTGTTCTTTTATTACATTCTGAACTATCAAGTAATCAAAGTATTTTAAGGGTTATGGTATAATAAAAACTAAAGTATAATTATAGCTGACAAGAATATATTTGTATTAAATGAACTTTTTGATGTCCACATCTATTTATAATACTATATTATGCTCAAAAAGTTATATATGGCTCTAGTATTAACCTAAATTAAAATAGACTACATATAGTGTATAATCTAAAATAGGTAAATTAATCGTTAATTATTAATAATAAATACAATTACTCATTTAACAAAAAGCGTTGTCAATTCAATAATTCTTTCAAAATCCTCATTAATATCCAATACATCGTTTAATTTTTTGTTTCTCAAAAATTCTAACAAACACTTCTGACCCTGTAAACTTTTCCAGTGCTTTCTTAATCCGTCCTTCCTTGAATAAACATGACCACATCCCCATTTTTCATCAGTTTCTTCACACTTCCCATGGCATTTAAATGTTGAATTTAAATGTAATGACCTTTCATGACGGTTCAAATCACTTCTTCTAACAAAAGCTTTAGAGCAAAAACTACATTTATGTGGTTTTACTTTTAAATGCAGTCTAATGTGTGAATCATGATTGGATTTCCTGGGAAATCCTTTGCCACATACTTCACAAGAAAATGGCATCTCAATTCGAATTTTGGGACTAGCCTTATGTTTGTCACTTTTAGCAGAATTTCTTTTAGAGTTTTTTCTACTGTTTTTCTTACAACCCTTTGACTGGCTTCTTCTTTTCTTCTTCTTAATTGAATTATCATCTCTTACAACAGGTTTATTTTGTTTATTTTGCTTTCTGAGTCTAACTTTAGTGCTATTGAATTGGATATTGGTTGTATTACTTTTCATTTTACATTGACTTTCCATGGTTTCTTCTTTCCAATCGTGCTCATTTCCGCTTTCAACTTTAACAACTTCATATTTGTTTTCATTTTCACTTTTTATTTTCACTTTCTTAATGTCTTCATTACAGTTATCTTCTTCGTATTGCAATACAACGTCATTATATTTTTTATCTTTTTGTTCTGAATCCTGATCAACAGGGTTAACAAATAAATCCACTTCTGGTGTTTTTTCAAGTGTACAGATGTAACTTTGAATATTGTTGGTACTAAGCAAACCTCCAATTGATGGTATCTTGATACCTAATCCAAATAATTCGTCTTTCTCATTATCTTCATCTTCATCATTGCTAGCAACGTTTTGTTCATCAATTTCACCAATCATATTATTATTGATATCCTCAATAATAATTTTATCTTGATCAGAATCAACTCTACCATAAATATTACAGTTTATTTTATATTCAATGTCAATATCCTCATAATTCATTGAATCATGTTTTTTCTCATAATGTTTTTCGTTGATATCGTATATTGAATTTTCATTAAAATTATAAATTGGAACACCAATATCAGATCCAATTGAGCTTGTTGGTGATGGGGTATCAGAATAGTCATTTGAATAGAAGCTGTGATTATTTCTTTGAGAAATATAATGATGCGTGCCATTATGTTCATACTCATAATCATGATCATAACTATAATTACGAAAATGCCTTTGACTGTGATGACTATAATAATCCTTATCATTCTTAGCATAACGATAATGATAGTTGCTATAATTATGATGATGATGATGAGAATACTTCATTTGAGATGATAACAGAGAAGATGGAGATGAATATGTCAACGTAGTCAGTTCATCGACACTACAATACCCAGTATTGTCAATGTCATTTTCATCTACTTTATAAGATAAACTGATATGTCTTGGATTTAAATTGTCAGTTTTTTTAGGTGTTAAGCATTGAACATTATCTAGATCACATTTGTCTGCATTGTAACTACTTGAATTAAATAAACTTGGAACAGATGAAGCTTTCTTAAAAGCATGCTTGAAATCAACAGAAATTTGATTTTCCATCATATATTCTATATTACTTTGATTGTGATGGAGATGATGTTCAAATTCATGATCTAATTGACTTCTAAGGTCATGCTCATCATCGAGATCTTGATCATGTTCACCAATATTATGATCATTTTCATCATCCTTTAAAAATTGCCACTTGTGTAGTAGCATTAAACCATCAGTTTCTACATCTTTGTGCAAGTCATTATTATCAATATATTTATAATTCTTGATCACCATTATATACTGTAAATTTAGAGCCGCTCTAATGTACAATAGCAAACGTCCTTTCACTGCAAGCTACAAACTTCCAACACAAGAGATGGTTACAACTACAAAGAAGAAAAGATAGTTATCTTTATATATGCATTACTCCCCCACCCCCCTTTGCCACCAACAACACGAGTTGCCCTCCTTCAGCAGAATAAAATAGCATCTAAATTTGTGGTAATTTCAAGTTGCCCTGTTTTATCTCTTCAACCAATAACTGATCTCATTTATCAACCTAACCGCATTGGGAAAGAACGAATGCCCCATTCTCACGCAAAGCCATTTTACTATGGCCGATCTCGATTTGCTGTTTGCTTGTGGAAAAGAAACAACAGTTTCACAAATCTCACAATTCTGAAGCTCTTCATAGAAGATATCGTAATTTACAACGAACTAAATGGATATCTTATTATAACCGAAGTTATTAGCTTTTTTTAGGTTTTGTTAAATAAATTTTTTCTAATACAACATACAAATACTGGCTACACAAAAAAGAGAGAGTATTTTAAGTAAACTACCAAATGATTTAATTTCATCAGATTCAACATGGGCCACATGCTTAGAAACATTTGTGATGAACAATTGATGGTCCTGATTCGTCGTATTCTTGCTTGGAAATCCACATTTGTTGGAAAGTAGATAAGGATGCTAAAATAGAACCACCAATCCAGACAGAGTACTTTCTTTCTGGTGGTGCAATAATCTTGACCTTCATAGATGATGGTGCTAAAGCAGTAATTTCCTTTTGCATTCTTTCTGCAATACCTGGGAACAT
The DNA here is from genome assembly GCA_030570315.1 of Pichia sp. NRRL Y-12827. Taxonomy (NCBI): domain Eukaryota; kingdom Fungi; phylum Ascomycota; class Pichiomycetes; order Pichiales; family Pichiaceae; genus Pichia; species Pichia sp. NRRL Y-12827. Next base: position 214,388 of record JAJLVN010000004.1, read on the forward strand.
GGTAGTACCACCAGACATAACAATGTTACCGTATAATTCCTTTCTAACATCAACATCACACTTCATAATAGAATTGTAAGTAGTTTGATCAATACCTGCAGCTTCTAAACTTAAAACAGATGGGTGGAATAATGCTTCTGGGGCTCTGAATCTTTCATTACCAATAGTAATAACTTGACCATCTGGTAATTCATAAGACTTTTCAATCGCTGATGATTGTGAAGCAGTTTGTAATTCTTGATCATAATCTAATGCAACGTAACATAATTTTTCTTTAATGTCTCTAACAATTTCTCTTTCTGCAGTAGTTGAGAAAGTGTAACCTCTTTCTAATAAGATCTTCATTAAGTAGTCAGTTAAATCTCTACCTGCTAAATCAATTCTTAAGATTGCATGTGGTAATGAGAAACCAGCGTAAATTGGAACAACGTGAGTAACACCATCACCTGAATCTAAAACAATACCAGTAGTTCTACCTGAAGAATATAAAGATAAAACAGCTTGAATAGAAACATAGAATGCTGGAACGTTGAAAGTTTCAAACATAATTTGAGTCATTTTTTCTCTGTTAGATTTTGGATTCATTGGAGCTTCAGTTAAAAGAACTGGGTGTTCTTCTGGTGCAACTCTCAATTCATTGTAAAAAGTGTGGTGCCAGATTTTTTCCATATCATCCCAGTTTGTAACAATACCATGTTCAATTGGATATCTTAAGGTTAAGATACCTCTTTTGGATTGGGCTTCATCTCCAACATATGAATCTTTTTGACCCATACCGACCATAATACCTTGATGTCTTGGTCTACCAACGATGGATGGGAAAACAGCTCTTGGTGCATCATCACCAGCAAAACCGGCTTTACACATACCAGAACCGTTATCAATAACTAACTATATTAAAAAGAAACGTAAAGTGAAAAAAAAAGTGTTAGTATTTTCATTCAAATTATTAGTCGAAAGGAAATATAAACCCATAATCATAATCAAGTTCATGTGTATAAACCATGCACTGTAAATGAACGTAAAAAACCCGCTTCTTCAGTGCTCTGAAGGCTTATGTTGTTGAAAGGTGAGAAAAATACTCAAGAAAAATAATTCTCGCATTAACTATCACACAATAACAAAATCAAAATCAGTTTCAAATGTTGATTCTGAATTTGAAATTATGAGCGAAATTGGCAAAAAATGTGCTGGTTGCTGTTTTGAATTCACAGGAAAGAGAGAGAGATAGTGTCATAATGCTTGTAATTGTAAATATGACGTTGTATCAATGCATTGTGTATACATGTAAAAAAATATATGATCATAATTATAAGCCTGTATTTCAAACTTTGAACAATCAAAAGTTAAAAAAAAGTTGACCTAGCAAAAGTAGTACTTGGAAAACTTTAAGCTAAAGTAACGTGTGATATAGTAAATACATACTGCTGCAATATCTTCTGTGGTAGGTGTTAGTATTTTGAAACATTAGAAAATCGTAAAAAAGTGAAATTGAGCCTAGGAAATCAGTAACAACGTCGCAGATAATACGATTTATTATTGGATCAATTGTCGATCGCAAATTCCGAAAGCCAACTGTTATGTTTGATAAAACCCCATACCATTGGGAAAGTGTACATACGGGAATCCATTGTGAATATAATAAGTGATCTACTTGGGTAGTCTCTGATAAAAGAAGAAAGGAAAGAAGAGAGCAGAAGAGAAACAGACTTAACAAGAAATGAAAGAGGCGATGGCGGTGGCAATTCGTTTTGTCCACCTCAGCAAAGTGCAGCTGAGCTTCGCCATGAAACTGGAAATTCCTGATCTGAACTGTCCCAATACGTACAGTTGCGTCGACCGGCCGCACCATGATCTAACTAGCCGTATAGTTTACTATCTTGCACTTGAGGTACTTATTCAAATTTAACCTAGGCTTAGCAGAGACTTGAAGCACTCTGTCAATCTGACAATATATTAATTACTGATAGCTTTTATAAATGTGACTCTTTGCTTATACAATAGTTTTTATAAAATAAAGATGATAATCAATTAATTGATCAATTAGCTAGACATCAACTTAACGGTAACGAACTTGTTGGCCCTTGGCTGCTCTCTTTTCTAATTTTTGTTGTCTTTTACTCTTGGTTTCTGTAGGTTTATTGGTCTCATCAGCACTGGCGACCTTACTCCTTTTTAAGTTTGGTAGGAACATACTTAAAACTGCTGATATAATTCCCTTTAATTTCCAGCATGCATAAATTGGAACAATAAACAATAACATCCAAACTTTCATTGAGCCAAAAATACACATTAAAACATCGATTAATAATGTAAGATAAATAATGTCGAACATATATTCTGTTAATCCAGCTTGCTGTAAATCATCGCCTGCTTTAATTAAAACTTTATAACCGTCTTCATTAATTCTGAATTTTGGTCTACCTATATTTTCAACAATGTATTCACAAACAAATGCAGGAATGCTGAACAAAAAGTAGTATTTCTTGCTATTTAATGGTCTATGTAATAAAAATATACATACGAGAGAAAGCAAATTGACAATACCTGATAATTTATGAACTGATGATAATGTTTCAGCATTTCTTTGTGCTTGTTTCTTTTCTGCAGCACCTGCCATATTATAAATCTGGTTTGCTTTATTATTAGAAACTTGTATATATCTATCACTCTATAGATTAACGCTTCGGTTTGTAAATATGAAAAATTTGTGTAGCAGCGAGATATTTTCAACATTAAGCCTAACCTAAAAGATAATCGTTTGATACCATATTAAAATACTAAATAAAATAGATTATATGTATAAAGATATAAAATTATATAAGTGCTAATAATGATAGATTAATGGGTGAAAAAAAAGTATAAAAATATTCTACATACTAACCGAAACTTGAATATAATGAGAAACTGTGTTCGACCATTTACATTAATTAATTAACAACAACCACCTTGTTGATTATTAACAGCAGTACCTGCTAAATTAACATTTGGTTTATTAGCATTAGAAGCAGCTGGTTGAGAGTTTGCCATTTGTTCCTTAATTTGTTTAGACATTAAAATAAATGCTTGTTCAACGTTAGTGGATTCAGCAGCTGAGGTTTCCAATAATTGAATACCCCTTGAATCTGCAAATTCTTTTGCAACTGCGTAATCAACAACTTTCTTATCAGTTAAATCACATTTATTACCAACTAGAAGTTTTTGAACACTACTTGTTGCGTATCTATCAATTTCTTGTAACCATTGATTAACGTTATTAAAAGATTCTTGGTCGGTGACATCATAAACAATAATAATACCGTGAGCACCTCTATAATATGACGATGTGATTGTTCTAAATCTTTCTTGACCTGCAGTATCCCAGATTTGTAATTTGATAGTTTTACCATCTAGTTCGATGGTTCTAATTTTAAAATCAACACCAATAGTTGAGACATAATCTTGTGTATATGTGTTCTCTGCAAACCTCAAAAGCAAACAAGATTTACCCACACCGGAATCTCCAATCAATAAAAGTTTGAAAAGATAGTCGTAGTCGTTATTCATGATATTCTATGATGTTTTGCTCTGCTGTAAACAGAGAAAATGAGAAGGGCAATTGCCACCAGCTGCTACAAAACAAGCCAACCAGTAAATATTCAAAAATCATGAAACCCAGCGAAATTTCTCAAAAGCCAGTTTAATCACTTTCCGGTGTTACTTATTTGAGCTGGCGGAAACTAAACTTGTTTACTTCACGCTTTACATCCTTATTGGGTTTAGTGCAATGAAGTGTATGAAATACAGCCACCGTAAGTGATCTGACGAGTCACTATAAAAGCAACTAGTTAAGTAATACTGCATCTCAGGGGTATTATATTTAAATAGTTAAACTGCGTTACTGGTCCTGAAAAATTCCCAATCGGGAAAGTGGCTGGTTCATCATGAATTCCTATTATTCTAAAATAGCTTCTTAAAAATATTATTAGAGAAGACTATTTGAAACAGGTATACATTTATATATAAGGGCATGCATCCTTATATTTAATCTATGTAGTATACTCACGGAATCGTTTTTGAATTTCTTAAAACTTCTAATCATTCGTAGTCATTTCAGTTCTTCTATAAATAGGTCTTTTTGTGTTACAAAACTTCCTCTTTTTTTATCATTCATCCCTTTAAATTTAATTGCATTTTCTTTTCATTATTTTTTTATTTGCATTAAGAATATCAAACTATTTTTTCATTAAATATTTAGATATCCTTTATTTACTTTGACAATACTACTGCATACCACTTATAAATTGATATTAATTATTCATAAATAATTCACAATAATACACTCCCTAAATTTCAAGAATTCCAACTTTAGTCACTCTTTAACACAAATACAAATATAAATAAATCGACCTAACATCATGAATAACTATACAAATAATATTAATAACAATAATGATGATAATAACAACTTGAATAATGCCAGGTCAAGAAATACAAAACGAAACTTAAAATGTTCACCGTCTTCGACTTCTTTAATGAGTCGTACAAGAAAGATATCAAATGAATTACCAAGGCCTCTGAAACGTTCAACTTCTTTAACATATAAAGTTTTCTCTCCAAAGCATATGACAATACCAAACTCTGTATCAAAAACTGATATGCATAAATCATCATCTCTTAAATGCATTAAGAAAAGACTCAGATCTTCAACAATAAATAAATTTAAACCAACAAATTCAACTAAGTCATTATCAGGTATGTTTACATCAGATGAATTTAATGTTAATAACATTTCACCACCATCAAGTCCAACACTTACAAATACGAATTCAGATAACGACAATGATAACGATATAGAAACTGAAACCGATAATGATGATGATGATAAGGATGATGCATCAAATATGTCAATATTTTCACATTCTTCGAATTATGGACCAATTTCAAGAGACACATCATATAATTTTTCTACATTCACCAAATCTAATATTTCAAGTTGTGAATCGTCACCAGTCAAGGACAATTCGATGTTTAAATTCAAACCATTTTTAAATGACTTTCTGAGTTCAAACTTATTTTTGAAGGAAATTGAAAATGATGACTTTTTCATACATAATGATGAAACTAGTACGGATATTTTAACCTTAAATTCATCTTATCAAAAACAAACTGCTGTATCACACCGAATATTCCAAATACCTGAGATTCTGGAAATTATTTTAAGATTTATTTCAATTGAAGATAAATTGAATCAATCAATCGAACCCAAAATGATTAGAAGACCTCCATTATCATATAATCATTCAATTCTAATGTATGGAAAGGAAGAAGGTGAAAAAGTGTGGCAAAAAACAATATCATCCAAAAATATACCAGTTTCCCAACCTTCCAAAACATCATCATTATTTAACTGTTTATTGGTTAGTAAACAATGGTACTTTCTGATCAATCAAATACTGAATGAAAACTTGAATTTCAAAACAGAAGAACAAATTATAAGCTTCAGTAGAAGATTAATGAATAATAGAAATTTAAAATCTGAACCATATTCCATTATAATGAATAAACTGAAGTCATCACAATCACACATTAAAGAGCTTTCTGAAAATATATCTTCAAGGAGACTCAACCTAATCGAATTTTATATATGTCCAACACTGTTACCTCCATTAAATTTGGCAACTGAATCCTTACAAGAATTAATACTACCAGGATGTAAGAAATTAACCGATCATTATTTAAAATCGATTATCTGCAAAACTCCAAACCTGAAAAATTTAGACATTAGAGCCTGTGAATTAATAACCGATGCATCACTATATTTTTTGAGTAAATCATGCCCCAAATTACAAATTTTAAATTGTGGTAGACATAAAAGAGGTGAATTTATAACTGATATTTCAATTGGACTGATTGTTAAAAATTGCCCTATTAAGACAATAGGATTAGCTGGATGCGGAATAAGTGATTGGAGTATTTGGGAAATTGCTATTAACTGTGGATTAAATTTAGAAAGGTTAAGTATAAATAATTGTTGGAAATTAACAGATTTAGGAATTTGTAAGGTTTTAAAAGCTGAATTAATTGAGAATTTAAAAGTCTTGGAGATCAGGAATTTAAATTTGACAAAATTAAAAGAAATTGTTAAATTTAAGAGAAGATGTGGGCTCAAGAACACCAAAATTTTAATTGAAAGTTGTGAAAGGATTGATAATTTAATAATTGAGACCGAAAATCAACTCAAATTACAACTAAGAGAAAAAATGATACTTGATTTAAATCATTGGATTAATAATAATGATGATTTAATAGATGATGATATTGCATATGCTAGATTTTTAGATACTAGGAATAACCTACATGGTGTGTAATAATAATAATAGTAATAAAGATTTATAAAAACAAAAACATAAATGGTAGCTATAAAAAGTTTATCTATTCATGCTTCACAATAAGCTCTATAAAGAGTAAAGGAATAATTTGAATTATTTATAATTTCAATATCGACATTTGGAGAAACAAAGTAAACAGCACCTTCAAAGACGTCTAATTTTGAAGATTCAACACCTTTAACTTGTAATTCACCTTTACCTTGAGTACAGATTATGATTGAAGGGCCATTGATACCTTTACATTCAGATTTACCAGTATTGTTGGACTTAATTTGTAAAACTGAGAATTCATCAATTGGTGGATCATAGAGTGCAAATGTTGCATCGCCTGAACCTCTTGTAAAATCAGCTGGTTTCAATACTTGATCTTCAACATTATTTGTATCATAAGTTAAACTATTAACTAAAGTTTGAACATCCTTGAATTTAGGCGTGAAACCTGCACGAATAACATTATCTGATGCAGCCATACATTCCATAATATCACCTGAAATATAAGCATGTGGCTCATCAGCTTGTAAGAAAATAGCTTCACCTGATTTTAAAATACAGTGATTTAACATAAGACAACCACAGAATAATCCAATATCATTTGGGAATTGGCTATTTAAGTGGTTGATTAAGTTAGACAATTGTATGCCAAAAATTTCTGGGTTTGAAACAGTTCTTTTAATTAATAATTCACTATATTTGAGAATATTTTCATCTGATGATGACATAACTGCATTGAAGACTAATTTTAAAGTTTCCTTGCTTGGAGAAGAAATGAATTTTTCTGTAATTTCAGAACCAATTAAACCACTAAACTCAGGTATTGTTTCAAGATGTTCCTTAATAGCTGTCAATGGTTTGAAACCACAAAAGGCTTCAAAGTCTGTGATTGCAACCGCCATTTCAGGTTTATGATTATCATCTGGATAATTGCTTGGATCTTTAGCATGTAATTGAGCAGCTAATTTTTTATTTGGATGAGCTTGAATGGATAAAACTTTTTCAATGGACAAAACTTTGAAAAGGAAAGGTAATTCTGAATTTAAGTTAAATTTAGTCATTATTTGTTTACTTAAATATTTTTCAGGGTTGGATTTAATTATATCAGATAATTTTTCACCATTATCAAATTTAAAGGTTGGAACTTTATGATGTGTACCCATCCATAATTCTGCATATGGTAAGGATTCATCAATAGTAACTTTTGGATCATTAGCAGCAGCAAATCTAGCAACTGCAGATGAAGATCCGATTTTACCCCATGCATAGTTTTGTGGACCTGAAATAATTAAAATGGAAATCAAAAAAGAAGATATGCTTAAAATTAGTATAATTGATAAAAAAAAAATTAAGAATAAGATATCTTTACATACCACCAATAACTCTAAATAAATCAGAAGACATGTCGTTTATATGTATATATATATATATATATATATTTGCTTAAGCACAATCAAAGAAGGAAAGGAAAGAAAAAAAAATGAATGAAGGATATAGAGAAAAAAGAACCATCAGCTCAGGAATCAAAATAAACAAAACGACACGCGAACAACAACAGAAGCAGAACTATTATAATACGTGGTACGTGGCCAAGATTTTCCATCGCGTTATTATCAGAAATGGGAAAATTCTTCCGAAACAAAAAAGATTATTGTTTAAGGTTTATCCGTGGAAAGTTTATATAGTAAAGGACGGGATATAAAGAATATAAAGATATAATGTAATATAATGTAAGTAAGAGGGGATTCATGCAATCATTGAATTGTTCTCACTTGAATCACCATCACTGTTGTGATTAATGGTAATTGCACGAATTAATGGAGAACTTGGTAAATGACTACTATGGTTTCCATTTGGACTTCCCATTGGATTTTTACTTAGAGAGGATGGAAATCTTGGGGAGTTGTTAGCTGGGATCTGTTTAAGATTTAAATTGGAAGAAGAGTTTACTGGTATGGATCTCGGGTTTGGATTTGATCTTGATCTCGATCTTGATTTTGACCTCGAAAGAAAGTTCAGTCTTATTTGTGATGAAGAATTGGAGTTTGGAATTGATTGTAAACTAGTAGTTGAAGTCTTTGAATATAACGGGGATGGTTCGCCCACATTTGAAATATCATCATCATACACATTATTATAATTGGGGATTGAATCTAAATTGACGAAAGAAGTATTGGATTTATAAGAATGTAATGAAACATTTGAACCTAAACTTGAAAATGAAGATGGGTTTGAATGGATTGATATTTCATCTATGTTAGTAAACAACAAATCATTTTGGCTATCTTTATAAGAAGGAGGGATATCATATGTACGTCTTATTGGTTTAGTTTCCATCGTACCATCATTGAGTACATGTTGACCATCATCATTATTGAAATCACTATTTGGGAAAATGAGTAATTCAGGAATTGAAGATTCTGCTATTGTATCGCTATCTGATTCATTATCATCCATATTGCTAAATAACAATTTCTTGCCATAAAGATGATAATTATCAACACTGTTTCTAATCTTGCAAAATTTAGTTATAATTTTATAGTTTTCATTCTCATCAATATAGAAATTCAACATAATTTTAGACTTAATTTGAGAGACATGACCGTCGGTATTTATAAGGTTTATAAAGATAATTAACCTGTGTTTGATTTCATAATATGGAGAACTTGATATGGTTGTTGGTGATATGATTGATAGGTCATTAGGAATTGGCAGTTTGGCTTGTAATGCCCATAGATCATTTGATAATTGATTTGATTGTAGATTGGGGAATGATTGATTATAAATTATTCTTTCACTAACAAAGGCGCCCAAATGGAACTTGGTCAATTGTGCAATTTGGAAAGATAATTTGCCTAATTTCAAACCTTTGATAAGGGGTATAACGAGTAAATTTATGTGTAAGTTGGAGCCTATAGGGACGTTCTTTTGCGGGATGGTTATCTTGTATTGTAGTTTCCCCGCCCATGAGTTTTCCGACTGGTATTCTAAATTGAGAGCTAGTTGCTGAGGTGTGAGGGTTTTAACTAGCTGAATGTGCTTGAAGGTGATCAAAGGCGGGGAAGTTGTTCTGTTTATTGACGATTTGAGAACGTAGGTGATATCGGCATTGTTGGTTATGATTGATTCGGGGAGTGTTGCCGGGAAGGAGATGCTGAACGGAAGGGAATAGTTACCCGGTGGGAGATGGTAGATGGCATGTGACGAAATGGCGGGGGACAAATCATCCGCCGCCATGGGGAACGGAGTAGACCCTGGCGGGATGTCCGGATTGAAGTACAATGGGAAGCTGGACTCGATGGGCGGCGACCCCACTACGCCGCCCGTCTGCCCATGCGCACCGGACGCAGGCGGCGAGGGGCCGTTCGTGACGTCGTCCAGGGGCGGCAGCGACGCTTTGCCCGCGCTGCTGGCCAAGAGGTTTGCCCAGCGGAGGGTGAAAAGCGGGGCGCACGCGACGCTAGGCACAGTGGCGATTTTGTGGCCGCTGCGCGAGAGGAAGGTCTCTGCGGAGCGGACACGCAGGGTCCCGACTAGCGAGAGCGAGACGCTGGACAGGACCGTTGGCTCGAGCAGGGAGAAGACAACGTGCCCGGAGGCAGAGGCGGTCGGGGAGGGGACCGCCGGGTCCTGCGTGAAAAGTATGGTATTTTTGAGGGGCGTGCAGAGACGGATGTCGTGCATGGCGTGGGAAGAAGCGGAGAACAAGAGATGGAGACAGATGGAGGGGTGGATGGATAAATTAGTTAACTACACAGATGGAGCAGCAGATCACTGACACATCGACACGGGGTGCACTTCTCTTTTATAGCCCCACCGGCCGCTGCACCTCACATCGCGCCGGTCACACTTGTCGCCCGCACAACGAGCGCCCCGTAAAGCAGCGCGCCTCCGCAGAAACAGAGGCCACCCAGCGCGCCCACGGCCGCGCCCGCCGCGTACGCCGCGCCGAGCACAATGCTGCCCACGGCGGGCGCAGCAAGACACAGCCCCCACGCGGCGCCAAAGACATCGACCCCCCACAGACCGGCCACCACGATGGGCATCGCCGTGAACAGCACCCCGTACGCGGCCCCACACAGCGCGCAGCCCACCACAAAGGCAGCGGGCACGGTCCACGTCCCCACCAGCGCCAGAACGCCCGAGCAGAGCACCAGCTTCACCCCGCCAGCCACGTCGTCGTCGCCCAGCACACGGCTCTCCACGACGACGCTGACCAGCACCCGCACAAAAGTACTCACCACGGAAAAGGCGCCCACGGCAAGGCCGATGTCCCCCGCCCCGACACCAACAATCCCAGACCCAATGTCCCCCATATTGGCAACAAACACCTCCAACGGCCCAGCCTGGCAAAACATAGCCACAACGACAATAATCATGCGTGGATCTTTCAAGAAAGCATTGAACTTGTCCCCTTCACGTGCTTCTCTCTCTCTTTCCTCTCGGTCTTCTTCTTCAACACTTCCGTACTCCGTGTACCCCATTTCTTCCCAAACAATGCTCTTCTCAATGCTGACAACTAAACTACTTATCCAATTAATGAACCCAGCAATGACATACATCCATCCCAATCCAATAAAAATATCTTCATTTTCATACCTTTTCGAATCCATTAGCTTGGATACAACCCACGCCATGACAAACCCACTTAATCCGTAAATCGTGCTGGGTAACGAGATTCCTAATCCTTTACGATCAGGGAACACTCTGGCGCATGTAATCAAGCTGCAGAAGTATGCACTCGATGTGCCCATACCTATCAAAAAGAACGAAAAAGACATAATATAGACAGCATACTCGGTGTTGCATTTCATTACCCATGATGCAATCCAGAATCCCGGACCAACACAAATTCCAACAGTTGCTAATAATACAGGGCCATGAATATCACTCAAGTATCCTAAAACTGGCAATGTTAAATATAGTCCAACTGACATACTTGCAGCAACCATGTTATTTTCCCATCTTCTGAATCCTAATTTCGATTCAAATTCGTTAGTGAATAATGGATATAGCATTGCTGCGGCATCCAATAAGCATGTGAATAATGCCAGCATAAAACACAGTATTCGTATCTGATTTCTATCAAGAATCCGTTGCAACCATTTTCGAGTATGAATGGTTAAATTATGTTCAATATGAGATAATCCAAACGTACTAGCTCGTCTCATGTGTTCTGTGTTGTGTGTTTGTTTATTTATATACTTTCTTATCTAGAACTTTTCTAAAAAAAAGAAAAAATAGAATAAAATAAGAAACAATCAGCACCTAGTCGTTGAAAAATAATGAAATCATTATTGCTCTATGATTCATCCTCAACTCAATTTTTTCTTCGCTGGCTGCAATTCCGTCCTTGTTCAATAAAGGCTGAAATTATTGCCATCAATCTCAACAACTTGTCTATAATCCTCACTTCGAGGTCTAATACTTTCTGTTTTATCACTTTTAAATAACGTGCCCTTTAGTGGCCTAATTACTTTTCTGACTTCTTCCTCTTCATAGCACTTACTTATATTTGTAAACTTATTCATGTTTTCGTCTAATTCGTTTTCTCCAACTTGAACACTGATTGTACCTTTATCGGTGTCAAATATACTCGTATGTCTCTTATCTGTAATATTAAGCACGGTAAAATTACTGTCATCTACATTACCAAATTTGTGATTATTTACGGTTTCTTTGATATTTGTTACTTCTAATGTAGACATTGTTAAATATCTACTGGGTAAGATTGCACCCAATGATGTGTTAATCAATGTTGATATTAGCAAATACTGGATGATTTTCATTTTCTTTTTGCTTATGTTATCAGGCATTTTTTTAGAAATAAAGAGGAGTAATGGGAGCAAAAGGTAAATTTATTAGTAAATTGGAAAATCGGTTCCAAAGAGCGAGCTACACAATACTACAAGCGTAGATACACTATTGAGCCCAAGAAGTTTTCTTTAATAAAAACACTTCTACCACAAACAAAACTAAATTATCCTAGTATTCAGAAACAACAATCACACATGTTCAACTCTATTCCAATTCCAAGTAACTTCATGCAACAAACAACATCCCAGAGAATGGAATTCATACTTGTGAGATCGCATTACAGGGTAAAAAAACTGTCATCAAATTTCCTTTCGTTTCGTACCCACCCAGCGAATTAACATCAAATTTTAAATTTGCCGTCTCTGTTGTAATTTGTTGGCTCTTGCCTGTTAGCTTGTAACTCTTCTACTGTGAATACGTGAAACAACAAAACACAATGTCATTACGCTTACGTTTATTGGCTCAGTCAACTAGAGGCTTTTCCAGAATTGCTCCTAGACTTCAACAACAAGATTTTACACATTTCGGTTATAAAACTGTTCCAAAGGATCAAAAAGAAAAATTAGTTCATGATGTTTTCTCATCAGTTGCTTCAAATTATGATGTCATGAATGACGTTATGTCAATGGGTATTCATAGATTGTGGAAAAAACATTTAATTGATAAATTGGATTGTGGTATGAGACCAAATTCAAGTGAACCACTAAATTTCTTAGATGTTGCAGGTGGTACTGGTGATATTGCATTCGGTTTATTAGATCATGCAAGATTAAAATATGGTGATAATGTATCAACTATGACTGTTGCCGATATTAATCCTGATATGCTTAAAGAGGGTGAAAAGAGATGTTTATCAACTCCATATGCAAATTCACCAAGAATTGAATTCTTAGAACAAAATGGTGAAACTATGGATAAAATCCCAGATAATTCAAAAGATGTTTATACAATTGCATTTGGTATTAGAAATTTTACCAATATTCAAGCTGGTTTAAATACTGCTTACAGAGTTTTAAAACCTGGAGGAATTTTCGCATGTTTAGAATTCTCTCACGTCAATGATCCAGCTTTAGATTACTTATACCAAATTTACTCATTCAGTTTATTACCAATGATGGGTCAATTAATTGCAAATGATAGAGAATCGTATCAATATTTAGTTGAGAGTATTAGAAAGTTCCCAGATCAAGAAACTTTTGCCGGCATGATTAGAAAAGCTGGTTTTTACGTTCCAGGTAAAGGTTATGAAAATTTGACTTTCGGTGTTGCTGCAATTCACATTGGTGTTAAACTTTAATGATTATTTTATCACAATTATTTTTTATAATTTAATTTCCTGTCTATAGAATAAATATTATCGATTATCATACCTCATAAACCATAAATCATAAATCAAATCATATGATATATCAAATCCCCAGTCGCAACACACATCTTTAACTTTATCAACTCGCGAGTATAAAAGACACAGTATTTCCACATTTCAAACTTTGAGATTCCTTCTCTTTTTTCTTTTCTTTCCTTTAACATCCTTATGCTAGGGCATTACGTGTATCAGTGAGGATTCGTCCGAGATCATGTTTTTGCTAGTTGAAAACTTCAACATGACTGCTTTCTTGTATTTTCAATACTTGAAGAATTTTTGGAATACTTAACTTACTAGATTTTCTATTATTTACTATGTCTTTGACAAGTAAATCAATAATCCCAGCTTTGATATATATCCAAGGCTGTCTTGTGTATAGCTTGTAGTTATCCCTAGTTTGTAAAAACTACATTTATATTGTACACAATCAGCGTAAACGTTTGCCTTCCGGAATTCAACCTTTATTGGGGAAGAATCTATTCGAAACCCAAAAAAAAAAAAATCATATTGAAAATTCTTCAATTTGTCAAATCTCCCATACATTACTAACACTAACTGTCTTTTTTTCTTTTTAACTCAGCAAACCAAATTCATCTCACAATGTTTAAGAAATTTACAAAAGATGACGTTCATACACGTACAAATGTTAAATCATCAGTCGCCAAAACACTAAAGGCAAAATTGGTTCAGCAATACCCAAAACTTGAAGAACATATTGATGAAATCATACCAAAGAAAACACCAGTTTCATTATTTAAATGTGAAGACAAAATCCAGCTTTATGTTGTTGATAATCAAATACTTTTTTATCAACAGTTTGATGATTTGATTCCTGAACTACGTATAGTCCATAAATATCCAGATGCATTCCCAAGAGTGCAAGTTGACAGAGGTGCAATTAAATTTGTTCTTTCAGGCGCAAATATAATGTGTCCAGGTTTAACATCCTCTGGTGCAAAATTACCTGATGAAGATTGGCCTGTTGATAAAATCGTTGTCATTTATGCTGAAGGTAAAGAAAATGCAATGGCTGTTGGTAAATTATCAATGTCTATTAATGATATTAAAACAATCAATAAAGACACTGGTATTGAATTATACGAGTATTTGGGTGATGGTTTATGGCATTTTAAGGATTAAACTAATAATATCTGATAATATCTAATTAATTATACAATTGAAATACACATAAAGACTTCCTTTTTATTTTTCCTTTTTTATAATATTTTAATTAATCCAAAGATCTAATACTTTGTTGTGAATCATTACCTAATTTAAAAGGAGTGAATTTATTTGGTTTGAATTGAGAGTATTTATTATGTTTATTGTTATTATGATGAGCGATAATGGAATTGTGTAAAGTTGGATCTCTGAATGATGCAAATGTAAATGAATGTTTCAATCCTTCAAATGATGATAAAATAGGAGAACCAAATGGCCTATTTATATGGGATTCTGCTAATTCAGATGGTGGTGCTGGAATTGATGAAGTGGCATCAAAGTTAGATGCACCATGTAAGTCATGTAAGTTCATTGTTGATCGTGTACGTAAATTAGATTTAAAATTATCGATACTTTTCTGATGTGATATACTCTTACCTTCTTCCATATCAACCAGTTCAACTACTGATTCCTTCTTAACCTGGCCTTTTATCTTTCTAATGAACTTTTTCAAACTTCCAAACTTATTAATTATTATATAATAAGCAACACATGATGATAATAGTAATATTCCAAAAAATAAAAAAGTGCTATTATTTGAAGTAATATCAATATCTTTAATTGAATTACTGTTGTTGCTGTTATTCTTAACATTTTTCAAGTTATCTATTGCTGATCCTGGAAACACACCAACTGTTCCATCACCTGGGATTTGGGAGGACGCATACAAAATCATTTTACCTAGAGTCCAAGATAATTCATGACCATTTATATTATTGACACTTTTGAAAATCGGTTCATCTTTTAAAGAGACGTCATTTGTATCATCAATATCAACACCTAATCTTGGTATACCAAAACCTTCATGTAACACATTAACTATCCAACTTGCTTTAAAACATGAAGTTTTCAATAATTCCAAAGTTAAAGCGTCTTTAAATTCATGATTTTCAAACTGGCTATAAATTGTATTCCAATCTGTATTACAAAAATTCTTTGTTGCTTCTTCAAAATCTTGATAATTATATTCATTATCTAATTTGAAAACATCATTTGCAGTATACCAATACTCACTAACTCCAACAAATTTTTCCTTTGTGAAATCAAATGATGGTGCATGAACACCATTAAATAAACAGGGTTCACTTTTACATGGCATATGTTTCAATAATAACGGGTAAATGGTTTTCAAGCAACCTTCGTATTCACCAGATCCGGTAATCGAGTAAATTTTATTATTCAATTCAACTTCAGTTGTCATACCCACTGGGGAGCATGGATCAGCCAAATCATCTTTACCATCACCATCATCATCATAATTTATATTAGCGGGTAATGAATTAATTAAATTATTTAATTGTCTTACTCTTGCCTCATTTGCACCAAATCCAAGCCAACTTGAAACAAAAACTGACCAATTAATTAATGTACCATCATTGTTCTTCAAATTCACACTATACATATCATCCGAATGTTCTTCTAATTGATCTTTATTTGTCGGAACAAACGCTAACTGTGTAGATGCACCACCCATATCCATAAATCCAAATGGATGATCATTTTCATCATTTGATAACTTATTGGCCAGATAATTTAGTGCTAACCAACCATACAAACCTTCGGTATCACCATCAATCACTTGAACATGTTCATCGCATGGCTTGACAATAAAATCACTTTTTTCAGACAGTATTTTACAAGTTTCATCTAATATTCTATTTCTATCCTTTGTTTTAATTAATCGCATTCCGGCTGTTGCTTGCACGAAAATTGGTGTTGCATTATGTAAATTTACAGGTATAACTTTCTTTGCATCATCAATTATATCTTCAAAATGATCATCCCATAAATCATATGAACCTTTCTTCTTTCCTGCAAAGGTTGATAATCCAGGTTTTGTCTTTTCATTGAGAATCTGTTTTATTGTTGGTAATCTGTTGGGACTGTTCGCTGAATCTATTGTGAATTCATACACTGATGCTCTTGATCCAGATGATCCAGCATCTATGATAATTGCATACTTTAGTGTGGGTGTCATAGTTTATGTGTTCAGATTACGTATACTATATTCAAAATTCTTTTTCAATTCCTATTTATAGTATAGAAGATTATATGAAGTACCTTTTGGCATTTGCACATCGAGGTACCATAGTTGAAAATTTTACAAAATGAGGAAATAAGAAAAACGCAAGTAGAAAAATCACACACAGTAGGCCAAGCCTTAATGAGTAAAATACGAAATATGATATTTCAGTTAAAGAATAATAAATAATTGATGACTATAAACTATAAAAGTAAAATAATAAGAATAATAGAAATGAAAACAAAAGGATATAAAAAAGAAAGGAATAATAAGGAAACCTTAGACGAGACCAGCGTAATCTTTTTTCACTAATCAAGGATTACCAGATTTGGAATTCATCAAAAAAGTCAACACTCTTATCCCAAGATGTGACGTTAGTAGAAATGACATTTCTGATTTCATCCATCAAAACTGGTGGTCCACAGCCCATGATACCAATGTTATTGGAACTTGCAAGTGCAACAGTTGAATTTATAACTTCACTAATATTTGGTCTACAGTAGTTAACTGTAATATTCGAGTTGGTAGAAACTGTTAATCCTTTTTCAGAATCTGACTCCTTACTTGAATCAGTGCTTAAATTGTCTTCACTGTTCAATAACTGTTGTAATGAACAATGTTTAGTATTATCTTGTTCCCGTGTGATGTAAATATCTAACTCGATCTTGATATTTGCAATTAATGATTTATAAGCTAAAACATTTTTTAAAGTTGGAGAAATCCAAATCATTTTACCACTTTTAGCATTTGCAGCATTTTCAAGGATGCTTGGAGCGCCGGAACCACCAGCAATTAATAAAGTTTCTTCGTACTTTTGTAATGGAGATGCAGAATCACCACCATAAGGACCTTCAAATGAAACTTTCCAATTCATAGTATTACCATTTGCAATTAACTTATTCCAAACTCTGTAAGTAACACCCTTTTTAACTCTAATATAAGCGCATAACTTATCACCTTCTTGAACAGTTGTAAATGGGTGATTTTCCCAGAAAATCCAACCTGCAAAATAGACATATGAGAAAGTACCCGGCTTGTGGAGCCACCAACTTGGCTTTAAAACTTCAACTTTCATTAAATCATCACCAACCACTGAAATAGTTGCAGTTCTCCAACCAAATGCAAACATACGAATAACCCTTAATAATCTATCAAGGAACCAAACACAAATTGCAGCAATAAGCCATTCTAACCAACCTAATTCATTACAATGGTACCAACATAAGGCAATGAAACAAATTGCAAAAATAACATGAATTGTTAAGAAATATTCATAATAGTAAACTCTAAGGGGATGGAAAGCTTGACCAATGATAAGACCACAGAAGACAGTTGCTGCAACACCACATGCAAAATAAGTATCCTTGAGATATTCTGTGTAATAACCAACGGAGTACATGGTATAAGCAACAGAATGAATTAGAGTATCTAAAGCCATCCAACAAGCAACAACCTTGTGGAAATGAAGGAAAGTTGCATATGACCAACCAGTAATCCAAAGAAGGAAGTTATTCCTACCAGCAAATAAAACTAATAAAGGAATTTTACCAAAAGCCATAATACCAGTTCTATCACCAATATACCTTTGCCATGCATTTTCGGGAGTACCAAACCACCAACCTTCTTTATATCTGTAATAAACACAATAGAAAGCCACTTGTAAGCCAAATAAAAATAAATCGGTTATGAATTGAATTCTATTTGGGAACAGTGCAGAACAATATTTCCAACCAACAGTTTGGGCAAACTTACCATTTGGGAACAAAGTTGGGAAAATGATATATTTTTGCATAGTTTTAGAGAACGATGAATTATTTATTGATCTTGAAATTGAAGTATTTCTTGAAAAATTGTAAAGTGCAGAAATGATGATTAATAAAAGGAAATAACCACAAATACCAACAGAAAACCAAGTACCTGTATCTAAATTAAAGTAATACGCTTTGTAACCAATATATTCAGGTCTAATTTCATCAAGATCTGGTACAGTTGGATTATAGAAAGGAATTGATGTATTACCAATCTCTTCAAGTGTTTCAAGATATTTAGTTGAATTTAAGTATTGATCTCTATAGTATGTCCAATCTTCTGAAAATGATGAGTATCTGCCACAAGCTTCGGAAGCATATTTGAAGATCGTTTCATGATAAGCATCAGACTGGTCATCAGCTAAATCAATAGCACAGTTTAAAATAGTACCAATTGCAGGAGGGTAAGCACACATTGCATCATAATAAGCAGAATATTCATTTAGCATCAAAGGGGTATAATCCCAGAGATAGTAAGAAAAGGGGGTGTAACAAGTCCAAAACTCAGCACCACCTTTATTCATACCCACTGTTGACTTAAGAGTGACTTCTGCTTTTGTTAAGTTTAACAAAGTCAAAAGAGTGGAGATTGAACCAATTGTTGTGAACTTCATTTGATTTAGTTTTTTGCTACCGTAGAAAATGAAATTAAACGAAACTGATGAATGAATAAATAGAAAGATGTCAAAGGTTTTTAGAGTAGAACCATGGCTTACTATATAGTATCGTGGAAATGGCAATGTAACCAATTTTTGTCTCCTTGAGCAAAAAGATTAATAATTTTAATTAACATTTAAATGAAACAATGAAGCAATTTCCTTCATCCATCAAAATCACTTAAATAAAGTTGACCACTCAGAGAAATAGAAATGTTGTTTACAACGTCTCTTGTGGAGAAATCCTCCCAAAACGGGCACATATTCTCGGTCTAGCATTCTTACAGCCGCTGGAATGTGTTTCCCTAGGGTGGAATACTCCGGGGGAGATATCGGCAGGGACGTTTTCATGAATCAATAGGTTTTCAAAGGGTTTCCCGCCTTTTTCACCGACGCTCACTGGTGGAACGGCGAACAGCGGCAAATGGCGGGGGGGGAAAAACACGGACTTTTTTTTTACCCAGTACTTCTTGCAGGAAATAGCTCTCATGTTAGTTAATTTTTTGTCTCTGTTCAGAAAACTCACAATAATAATCATACTAATTTCAATTAGGATTCATGTAGTGTGAGATCGGTTGCACATCCAGCAAATACTTTTGTCACTAATACCGACCATGATCTGATCACTTCTGAGTATCTGGATTTATGCTCTTGCCTGACATGTAAAAGAAAAATGTGGTTAAAGTAAACCTCCCTGCTAGTTAACTTTTCTGCAAACTACACCGTGTATTCTAACAAGCGTTATTTCCGATTTTGTCAAAATATTGAGCGGATAATATGCAGAAACTTTAATTATAAACTATAAGCTGCTTCTCAAAATTTACCCAATAACAAAGAGCTAAATATGAATTTCCAAGAAAACCTTATTTTTATTTTTAAACACCAATTTATCACATAGTATGTTCCCTCTACCTATACTCTACATATATATGTGACAATTGTGAAATTATTCGTTTTTTTCGTTTAGATAAAGGTTATTACAGGTCCAAAAACAAGTCGGAGTTTCTAAATTTTCGCATTTTTGGATTATTTCTATTTTGAGAGAAAAAAAAAACGGTATTTTTCTTGATTTTCTCATTTTTTTATTTTTTGTTTTTCATTTTTCAACCTGAAAAAAACTTCATCTAAAATTTTTTTACAATAATGAAATATTTTCTAAATTTGATTTGATTCTCTCTATTTGGCATTTTTCATTTTATTCATTCAAAGTAATCTTTACACATTGTATTACAAAAATAAATACACATGAGAGTTAAGAAACCGACTTCCAAACGTATGACCACCCGTTTAAGGGAAGGTATTAAAAAGAAAGCATCAGCACAACGTCGTAAAGATAAAAAAACTGCAAAGAAGGATGTTACTTGGAAATCACGTCATCCAAAAGATCCAGGAATCCCATCTTCATTCCCTTATAAAGATCAAATTATTCAAGAAATTGAACAAAGAAAACTAGAAAAGGAAGAACAGAAACGTTCAATGAGAGAACAAAGAAGAGAAGCTTCAAGATTAAGTAATTCTAATATCAATGCAGATACTGATATGATTGTTGATGATAATGCAGATAATAATAGCAGTAGTGATATGGCTGCATTACTAGAAAGTGCAGAATCTGCTGCGAGAGAATTTAATGGTGAAGCTGATGAGATTAACAATAATGACAATCAAATGGATGAAGAAAATTTTGAAGTTATCGAAACTGAACTTAAGTATAATGATGATGATGAAGTCGCAAATAATAATGAAATAGAAAAATCAAGAAAACAATTTGATAAAGTTTTCAAATCTGTTGTTGATACAGCTGATGTTATTTTATATGTTTTAGATGCAAGAGATCCAGATAATACAAGATCGAAAAAAATTGAGGAAACCATTTTACAAACTCAAGGTAAAAGATTAATTTTATTATTAAATAAAGTTGATTTGGTTCCTGATGAAGTCGTTAAGCAATGGTTAGATTTCCTTGGTTCTTCATTTCCAACAATTCCTATTAAAGGTTCTAATGGTGGGAATATGAATAAGTCATTCAATAAAAAATTAACACAAAATGCAACGGCAAATCAATTATTATTAGCATTAAAAGCATATGCTCAAAAGAGTAATTTGCATAGAGCAATCACTGTTGGTGTTATTGGATACCCAAATGTTGGTAAATCTTCAATTATTAATGCATTGACCTCCCAACATGGTGGTAAAAATTCAAATAACAAGCCATGTCCAGTTGGTAATCAAGCTGGTATAACACGTACCCTAAGAGAAATTAAAGTTGACAATAAATTGAAAATCATTGATTCTCCAGGTATTGTTTTCCCTGAGAATAATAAAAGAGGTAATTCATTAAAGAATAAGAAAGAATATGAAGCAAAATTAGCAATTTTAAGTGCAATACCAGAAAAGCAAATCGAAGATCCAATTAATGCAGTTAGTTATTTATTAAATAAATTATCAAAGGATAATTCAATGGCTGAAAGTTTCAAAGAATTCTATAAATTACCATCCGTTGCATCAATTAATTTGGATGACTTTACTAAAAAAGTTTTAATTCATATTGCAAGAAATCAAGGTAGATTAGGTCGTGGAGGTGTACCAAACTTACATGCTGCGTCATGCATTGTTTTAAAGGATTGGAGAGATGGTAAATTTCAAGGTTGGACATTACCAAAATCGTCAACTAAAACTACTGAAGAAAATGAAGCTTCAATGTCATCAACTAACGGTGTTAAACCTCCTCCAAAGGTTGATCAAACAACTGTTGTTAAAGAATGGGCTCAAGAATTTGACTTGAATACTTTATTTGCAGATGTTTTTGGTGATAAATAAATGAAGAGTAAAGTAGTCTAAATAACAAAATGTGTAAATAAAATTAATCATTCAAGTAAGATCATTATTTGTGAAAAGTCTACATGTTTGAATCTTGAATTAGATAAAAAATAAGTACTAATAATTATATTAAAATAAAAAAGGCATAATAAACACAGTATATAAACTGAAATTAGAATTAATAACTAAAAACTTTTTATTAAATTCAAGCTAATTTATCAATGGTTTGCTTAATAGCACCTGGGTTTGCACCAATAACCTTGCCAACTAATTCGTTGTTCTTGAAAAATAATAATGTTGGCATAGAAGAAACCTCGTTTTCTTGAGCAACAGATGGTAATGCGTCAACATCAACTTTAAAGAATTCGACATTTGTGTAATCCTTACTAAATTTCTCTAATAATGGGGCAATCATCTTACATGGGCCACACCAAACAGCAAAGAAATCAACAACAACTAAGTTGGAAGATGCAATAACAGACTTAAATTCGTCAGCGGATTCAATAACTTTAACCATGTTTAAATTATTTGATTTTAAATTTGAATTATTTGATTGAGGATTGATAGAATATGGAGAAGCAGTGGCTTGTTTGGTTAGAAACTTATTGATTAAAACAACTATAACAATAAGTAGCAAGAAATTGAGCATGCGTAAGAAATGAGAGGAGCTAAAAGGACTATATATATAAATCAAGTGGCAAATAATTATTAAGAACGTCCACTCCATCCAGTCGGAAACTGGGCCTCACAATTTGCGAATTGCATTAGAAATTAGAAATCAAAAATCACTATCGAGAGATTTTGCAGAAAAGCGGTCTGTCGCTACGCTAATGAGCCATAGTTGATTATTAATAGGAGCACTAGAAGCTTCTAGTGGTGGAAATACGATGGAATTGAAATCAATGTTCACTAATTAGTGGAACTAGATACGTGAGAGCTCACATATTTGAGAATATTGTTTCAATGTCGTAGAAGTTTCAAAACTGTGTAAATGGAAATCGTATTAGTAATTCTAATAATATGATGTTACATTTCTCAAACAACAAAGCTGCAACCTCAGTTCACATTATTATGTGATTAACTCAAGTAAATATTGTTAGTATACACAATAAGCCTTAGTACACTATTGTTTAATAAATAAATTTACAAAAACTAAGTAATTAAGAAAAGAATTGGAGAAATGTCCCCTTTTCTAGAGAGTTCCAACCTGGTCATATTCAACAAATGTCAAACATTAAAATTCAGAAATAAATCATAAAAACATATAAATCTTTAAGTCTTATCATTCAACTGCACAAATATAATAAATTTTTAAATATAGTTTAAAAAATGTATTCCAAGAATACGTTCATAATTTGTCATTCAAAATTCAACTTGAGCAGTCTAGTAAAGCAATTTTATTTTGGATATTGACAAAAAATATGTCTTTCATACAAACATAGCAGTAAGAACTTTTAATTATTGATAGCGAGTTTGATTAAACTATAAAATATTTGGAGATAATTACAGAATAATGATGTATGTACATACCAGATAAACTAATAGTGAAAAATAATTCCAACACATAAAATTCTCTAAATTACATGGCATCAATAGTTAACTATACTGAAAAATATATATCTTTTAGAACTAGCTAAAATTGAAATTTTAAAAACAAGAAGATACTTTTATAAGATAAAACTACTTATGGAATAACCAGTTACTAATTGTTGTAATGTATTAACTCTAATAATAGGATTTATGATTATATTATAGGTTGATTAATTAAAAGGAAAATATAAATAAGCACATAAATACTAAAGGAGATATAAGGAGGAAATACCTCCTTCTACAGACGAACTTAATGATTGTTATAACATAAACAAGTTACACTTCTATACAGCGGTCTTAATTCAACAGTAATCTTAAAGCAGTACTGAAATCAAAATCAAAATCAAACATGGCAATTTTTCATCAAAATCTAATTTCTTTGAACATACTTTCTTCTTTTATAAAAAAGAGTAAACGTTTCTGTGTGATGTATCTGACTGGATGGCCAAGTTGGTTAAGGCGTGCGACTGTTAATCGCAAGATCGTGAGTTCAATCCTCACTCTGGTCGTTAATTTTTTTTCACTCTTCTGAAAAACATAGCAAGCCTTTTTTTTCTTTCTTTGAAATGGGCTGGGAGAGTATTTCAACAAGAAAGGCCACCCCATTACAGTATAATATAGCATAGCGTAACATTTTATCATATCATATTATTGACCGCAACCATCATCCTAACAACACCACTTGGCACATCTCTCTTTTCCAACTAGATTGTTGTTGTGTTACCCAAAGTAGCAAATTTGTTTTCGCCGTTTTCCGTTGCTCTGTGAACAGTTTTTTGCTTTTTACCTTAATTGTCACTTGCAATCTCGCCGCCGGTTTTCCACTCGGTCCGCATCAGGGCCTTTCTCAGCGACAACACTTGCCATTGCACCATCGACTGCTACCAGAGTTGCTCCTAAAAAGTGTCTTGCCTGTTCCAGCTTAACCATCCTAAGATTGGTTCTTTTCAACAACCACTACTCTCTACCTCAATAATTAGCATCTCTAAAAGGACGTCCAGGTTGTCCTAGTCTGACTCATACATTATCCGACTACGCCAAAAATTCTAATTATACGCACATACATATCATATACAATAGTCAATCCTTAGTAGTTATTTCAAGTCAATTACTTTAACACTATTTTCATTATTACTCACATTATTTAAAAAATAAGAAATATCTCTGTGTCTATCATCTAGTTATTGGAACACAGGTATATTCATTTCACTTCATACACGTTTTTTTTCTATTTCATAACTACTCAACCGTCAGAGGAATTCACTCAACTTGATTTTAGTTTAGCCCTCTCGCTCAAGAAAAAATTTGAAACAATATTTTTTTCTCTAGTTTTTTTCCATTTTACCTCTCCATTTTTTCTTGTTCTCTCTGCGTCCTTTACTAACCATCTTCTTGATTGGAAACCATAAAGAATTGTTTGTAAAACAAGTTTTAAAAATTAGATTACACCAGGGAATTTTCAAAAAAAAAAGACAAAAAGATTGAATCTTTAAGTTACTATATCTACATACTTGATTACAAACAACGTTCTATTAGTAATACCATTCAATTATATAACATGTCATTTTTATCTACATTACTTTGTTGCTTTGACGCAGAAGATTCACATAAAAGAGAAACCAATCATAGAAGTGCCAACAATAATCGACCAAAACCAAGATTAACCAAAACTCAATCAAACTTACAAAAAGCTTTAACTCATTCACACTCAAATTTAAACACTCCACTGTTGAAATCAAATCCTTCAAACTTATCTACCAGAGCTTCAATGATGAACCTTAATGTTAAGAATAATAGTAGTAATAACATTACTACCAAAGCCACCGGAAAAAATAGCAATAATAATACAACAGTAGATCCAAATGTTTCTTCTACAACAGTAGCAAGTTCTTATAATAGTAATAAGAATAACTGTACCAGTAAAAATATGGAAACCTTACCTTCTGAAGAATATAGAGAAATTGAAGTTACTGATGAAATATCAAATTCAAAAGAATCAACTGATAGTTCCAAGAATGAAGATGATGCAATTCAATTTCATGAAAATCAAACTCAAAGTACTGATGATACTTTGACTCAAAATCAGAACCAGGTTCAAACTCAAAACCAGGTTCAAACTCAAAACCAGGCTCAAGTTCAAAACCAAGTTCAAACCCAAAACCAGGTTCAAACCCAAATCCAAACTCAAACTCTAAATCAGGCTCAAACCCAAACCCAAACCCAAACTCAAGATCAAAATCAAGATCAAAATCAAAATCAAAATCAAGATCAAAATCAAGATCAAAATCAAGATCAAGTTTCAAAAAAAAATGAAACGCAACCTCAAAACGCAGATTATGAAGCGGATCAAGTCCAGAATATAAGTGCAGCTACCTTACCTAATGATGATTCAAATCCAATTTCAAATTTAAATCCAGATAGTGTTACAGCTACTGGTACTTTCAATTATGAAGAACTCTTATATGATCAACAATTTGGAGTTGATTTAACGGAAATTTTACCAGATCAAACTGTTGCATTAAATGGTTGGCTTCTAGATGAACAGCCAAAATTTTTAAAGGGTAAAAAATGTTTGGTTTTAGACTTAGATGAAACTTTGGTTCATTCATCATTTAAATATGTCAGACAATGTGATTTCGTCATTCCTGTTGAAATTGAAAATCAAATTCATAATGTTTATGTTATTAAAAGACCTGGTGTTGATCATTTTTTAAAAAGAGTTGGTGAACTTTTTGAAGTCGTAGTCTTTACTGCTTCTGTTTCGAGATATGGTGATCCGTTATTAAATATTTTAGATTCAAGTAAATCAGTTCATCATAGATTATTTAGAGATAGTTGTTATAATTATCAAGGTAATTACATCAAAAATTTATCACAAATGGGTAGGCCACTACAAGATTTAATTATAATTGATAATTCTCCTGCATCTTATGTTTTCCATCCTCAACATGCTGTACCAATTTCAAGTTGGTTTAGTGATTCTCACGATTGTGAATTAACAGATTTATTACCATTCTTAGAAGATCTAGCGTCAAGTGAGGTTGACGATGTAAGACTTGCATTAGACATTAATATGTGAAGTTAAGAAACTTCATTTCATTTCATATCATATCGTGTCAATATAAATAAAAATCTTTTCTACTTACCCAAATTTAATATCAATAACTCATTTTTAATCTCATTCAATTTCAAATTACTAAAAAAAAGATAAAAAACTCATACAAATTACACTATATTCATTAATTAAAGGAGATCCCAGTATCTATATAAATAAAACTCTGTAAATCTATGTCTGGCATCTTTATAACTGTCTCTGGCTGGCCCTGAGTCTTACATAAATAATTAAATATTAAAAATTTTCTTGGTATGAAACCAGTGCACCAGCAATTATTACGCAACATTAATTGTTTTTCATTGGGAAAATTAACATTCACCAGCGATTGCTTAATGCCCTTCCTCAAAAGCTTTAATGAACAAATTGAAAATGAGCAATTCTTTTAATTCGTTGTTAACTATCATATTAAGGCATACAATTGTATACAGTTAGACAAATATACAAATTTATTTAGCTTGATATTTTTTTTATTCTATATTATCCACGAATAAGGCAAAATCATTTACTATCACAAATTAATTAATCATTAGGTATACATTACAATTAAATTAATCAAACACATTTTTCTAAACACATATAAGCATACATATATATAATGACTACTGAAAGTTGGAAAGATAATCTTAATATTCCAACAAAAGATTTGCGTCCACAAACAGATGATATTGTGGGTTCAAAAGACGAAACGTTTGAAAGTTTTAACCTTAAAAGAGAATTACTAATGGGACTTTTCGAAGCTGGTTTTGAAAAGCCATCTCCAATTCAAGAGGAAGCAATTCCAGTTGCATTAATGGGTAGAGATATATTAGCAAGAGCTAAAAATGGTACAGGTAAAACAGCTGCTTTTATTATTCCAACTTTAGAAAAGATAAAACCAAAACTAGATAAAATTCAAGCCTTAATTTTGGTTCCAACGAGAGAATTAGCTTTACAAACAGCTCATGTTGTTAAAACCTTTTCAAGACATATGGGATTACAAGTTATGGTAACAACTGGTGGTACATCGTTAAGAGATGATATTGTTAGATTATATGATCCAGTCCATGTTTTAGTTGGATCTCCGGGTAGAGTTTTAGATTTAGCATCAAGAAATATTGCTAAATTCGATTCTTGTCATATGTTTGTAATGGATGAAGCTGATAAAATGTTATCACCAGAATTCCAAAATATTGTTGAACAAATTTTATCATTTTTACCACAAGGTCAACCAGGTGGACCAAATAATTATCAATCACTTCTATTTAGTGCAACTTTCCCGAGAACAGTTAAAACTTTTATGGATAAACATCTTTATAAACCTTATGAAATCAATTTGATGGATGAATTAACTTTGAAAGGTATTACTCAATATTATGCCTTTGTTGATGAAAAGCAAAAATTACATTGCTTAAATACTTTATTTTCCAAGTTGCAAATTAATCAAGCAATCATTTTCTGTAATTCTACGAATAGAGTTGAATTATTAGCTAAAAAAATTACAGAATTAGATTATTCATGTTATTATTCACATTCAAGAATGAAACAAGCCGACAGAAATAAAGTTTTCCATGAATTTAGACAAGGTAGAGTTAGAAATTTAGTTTGCACGGATCTATTAACAAGAGGTATTGATATTCAAGCTGTTAATGTTGTAATTAATTTTGATTTTCCTAAAAATGCAGAAACTTATCTTCATAGAATTGGTAGATCTGGTAGATTTGGCCATTATGGTCTTGCAATTAATTTGATTAATTGGAATGATAGATTTAGTTTATACCAAATTGAACAAGAACTAGGTACTGAAATCAAACCAATTCCTGCAAATATTGATGAATCCTTATATGTTGTTAGAGAACCCTCTGCTGTTCCAAGACCTTTCAAAGTTGATGATAAAAAAATTCAAGAACATCAACAACCACAATAATCCAGTTTTGCTAAAAACTACTTCCTTTTTAAAAATTTCTATTCTACACTTGTTCTTTGTTCACCAAGAGCATATAGCTTTAATATTGTATTGTACTAGTAGAATAAAATATATCAAAATGTTTGATTAAATCAATCAAGAAATAAATGAATAATTGAATATACATATTTTTTTATTATTTTTATACTTAAAGAAATAGATTCAATCTTTGATAAAAACAATTTCAAATTTCCACTACTATCATTAAAAAAAGATTATTTACTTATTTATTTTCTAATTGATTTTCACTTCGAATCATAAACCTCTTTTTTTCTTTCTTATTTATTTGATTTCAAATTTTTCTCTTTTTTTCACCTAATTTTATGTCTAATTTATTTTTTATAATTTTTAAAATTATGTTTTTTTGGGGAATCTGTTATCAATTGTCAACTGCAAACTTAACTGAAAGGTTTCACAAATAATGATTTAGATAATAAATTTTTCAATTTCAGTACTTTTAAATTGTATTCCGTAACTGTTAAAGTTTACAAATATATTGTTATATAGATAGTTAAATAAATGAGGTCTAAAGATTAAAACTCCATATTGGTTTTCGAGTGAGTAATTGACCATTTATAATCTATATCTGGGATTGATTAGAAAAGTATGTACCATGCATAAAAACCTAAAACCTTAAGACAAATCGATGATTTCATTAATTAAGTTATAAACAACATTAAGTTGTTGTAATGTATTAACTCGAGTGATAGGATCCATGGTAGTTACAAGAACACAAATAAATCACATTTTTACGTAATGATCTTATTTAACTGAGCTGATGGTTGTTCAATTAAATCTGCTATGACAGTATTGATTAGACAAACTGGTTGATATTTTGAAGCACTGATAGACAAATTGGTATTGAGTAATTCAATGCTTTGCTTGTTTTTGATTATTTTAGGATATATAGAACAACAATAAGTCGAGGAGGACTGAAAGATTAGTCTGGTAAGCAATGCCCGTGTAGCGTAATGGTTAACGCGTTTGACTTCTAATCAAAAGATTCTGGGTTCGACTCCCAGCATGGGTGCAGGCATTAGCTTAATTTTTTTGGTATTCTTATTGATTATGGTTTTACACATGAATTAAGAGATTGCAAATAATGGTTCAGTAATACTACTTTCATTTATACTGGAGGTTTTATTTTTGGAATGTAAATTATTTTTAGCTTCTATGAAAACAAAAAAAGAATAGAAAAAAATGGAAACAGTGTTAGAATTTTGTAATTTGTAATGTATTTAAAATTTAGAGAATTTGTATATGAATTAATTATTACTATAAAAGATGTGTTTTTAAATTAATTTTTCTTACCTTTTTTTTTTTGTACAGACTTAATGATAACTAAACCAATGAAAGTTGTGACTAAACACACACCAATAATCAAAGCGGTAACAGGTAATGCAATTGCGTAGTATCTTGGTAAAAAGAAATATTGAAGAATATTGTCATCTGCGAGAAATGGTGTAGCAAAAGTCCATGCTGTATAATAAATGAAAATGAAAGTTGCGAGTAACAACATTATTAAACCAACTTGTTGATCTTGCTATAGCACAAAACAAAATAATGATATTTATTATTGTTAGTAATGTATTTAAACTGTTAGTTATATGTGTTTTAATATTCACGTACCATATTGATCCTTAAACTATGTTTCACTTGAGATTTGATAAAGAGTTCGAACAATAGATTGAAATATTGTAAATGTTAACATCAGCAACAATAAAATTCATGTTAGGACGTGTTCTTTTACTATACATGTTTTTCAAAAATTTCATAATTTCAAGGTGTACGGATTTTCTCCATATATTGCAGATGAACATTAGTGGGAGCACCACTAATATTATCATAATAATACATTTTTTTTGATTTATGGCCCTGGCAAGCATTAAGTAAAGATAATGCAATTACAAGGAAGTAATAATGTTTCACAAGTTATACAATTCATTTAAATTGTGAGGAACAAAAGAAGAAATACAGTTATATTCTAATTATTTTCGTGAGAAAAACTTGTTATCAAATTAAGTTGCTAATTTAACAGTTTATTTTTTATATTCAAATATTATCATGTGAAATAATGCTACTCTTCACACAATAATAGTAACAATTTTTGTTTTAAAAAATTAGAAATCTGATAAAGGCGGTTTTAACCTGAGCAAATCGATCTAGAAATTAAAATAGAATAGTAGTTTGCCGGACACATCGAAGCATTGTGCTGATATCAATTGACAAAACAGTTTTTGAACGAAACAAAATATTTTAAAGGATAATAGTGTACGGTTGAGAATAGCATCATTAAACTTGAGGAACTGCCACCATATCATAGACAAAACATGGGATTTGGTCTTCCGTTGGAACAAATGTTTTTCGAAATGTATTACCTTTACAGAATTCAGTCCAATATTTATCTGAGAGTCTTTGTCTGTTTCCCACCAATTAAGGCGTTGCACTCATTTCACAGAGCGGTGCTCAGTCATATGTCACTTTCCAGCGGAGACAGATAAGGGAACTGAGGAGGGTAGGGAAGGAAAAAAAAGAAAAAAAATGTTAGACCTTCCGCATTCAGTAATTCGGCCTTATCTGTTGAACTATCAACCAGAAAAAGGTGTCTTATTTCATCAAAAATTAAACAACCACTTTTCAAAGAACGGGTTATTCTTTATTGGGTATGCAGATCTTAATTTCAATTATCCTTAGGATTAGGGTTTTTATGCTATGCTTTATCATCTAGTAGTTACTATTAAAAGAGCAAGTATCCCTCTATTTTCTAGTACTTTTGAATAATCATATCTTCTCATTCATCGAAAAACTTCTTATAACAATATGCTAAGTTCTCAAAAGACACAAGCAGATATCGAAGGAGAGATTGAACACGAATGGGTTCCTGGTACTGTTTATTTGGTTGATATTAATCATTCTTTATCCGTTCAACATAATGGTAAATCTGATATTGTTTTAATTCCTCAACCATCTGAGAATCCAAATGATCCATTATTATGGTCAAAGTGGAAAAAGGAATTTCAATTTATGATCCTATGGTATTGGTCATTTTTAACAGCTGTTGCAACTAATTGGAATGGTCCCGTTTGGAGTATTTGGGTTGATATTTTTAACACAACTTATGATGTTTTAAACAATACTGCTGCTCTTTGCTGGTGTTTCTTAGGAGTTGGTTGTGTTCTTCTACAACCGACGGCAATGTCTTACGGTAGAAGATTTGTTTATCTTTGGGCAACAATTATTCAAACCGTGGGTAATATTATTGGTGGTGTTGCTAAAAATGTTAATACTCTTTATGCTGTTAATGTTTTAACTGGTTTCGCAGGTGCTCCATGTGATTCTTTAGTTCAAATATCAACAACAGATATTTTTTTTCAACATGAAAGAGCAACTAGAATTTCTGCGTTAACTTTTGCACTTTATTCAGGTTCTTACCTTGGTCCGATTGCGGCTGGTTATATTGTAGAGAATGAAACTTTTGGTTGGAAATGGTGTTATTGGTTCTTGGTTATTTTCTTTGGTGCTTTATTTGTTCTTCAATTATTCACTATGGAAGATTCAACTTTTGTCGGCCAAAGAGAAAGCAATGGTAGTACTCAAAAGGATATTTTAATGCAAGTTAAATCCCAAGAAGAAAATAATGAAATGGTATCATCTGGTGAAGAAAAACAAACAATCAATGTTACCGTTGAAGAAGCAGATAAAAATTATGCACCTGCAACAAAGAGAACTTATTTACAAAAATTGAATGTTATTGAATTAGAGTATAATGATAAAAGAGCTTGGTGGAAAATTTGTTTACGTCCACTTTTAACTTTAGCTTTGCCGGCAATTACTTGGAGTGGTTTTGTTTACGGTGTTCAAGTTATGTGGCTATCCCTTATTGCTACTACACAATCAGAATTTTTTTCTTTTGAACCTTATAATATGAGTGCATCAGCTGTTGGTAACACTAATTTTGCATCATTAATTGGTTGTTTCCTTGGTATGATTTGGGGTGGCCCGTTAAGTGATAGATTCATCCAATGGAAAGCAAGAAAAAATAATGGTATCCTTGAACCAGAATTCAGATTATGGTTCCTAATTTTACCTGCATTTATTAACTCAGCTGGGCTTTTACTTTATGGTTTAGGTATGAATTCAGGCATTAGTTGGATTGGACCTGCCGGTTTCGGTATGGGATTTTTAGGTTTTGGTATGGGCTCAGGCGGTGCAATTGTTTTAACTTATGCTTTAGATTGTTACCCAGAATTACAAAGTGAAAGTATGGTTATGATGTTGTTTATTAGAAATATGATTGGTATGGGTTTTACATTCGCAATTCAACCATGGTTAAATAAAGATGGCATTGTTGTTACTACATGGTTGATGTTTATGCTATCTGCTGTTTTTAATCTAAGTTGTTTGATCTTTATTAAGTGGGGTAAGCGATGGAGAATTAAGACTAAGGAATACTACCTAAAATGTTCTAATCCTGATTTTTTCTTATAATGATGATCGGGCTTTTTATTTTTTCTTCATTAGATAATACATAGGTTGCCGGTATATATTTTATTTATTAAATAATGCTTTTAATCATCTCAATCGTTAATTGAAAACAGAAAAACCTTTAGGGTTGAAATCGAAATTAACTATAAATTCTGAGCTAAGACACAGAATCCACCAATCACAGGCCGCAAAATCTTGCTGACATGCAACTTTTGACTGGTAAAAGTAATTTTCAAAGGAAACTAATTAGACATTAGGTGTTTGCTTCCAAAACTAATAGAACCTATTTAATAACTAAAAACGACACCATTATAGTATAATCAACTGGTTTCTTTTTATGATTTTGTGTGCCTATAATAAAATCTCTTTTCCGTTCTCGGAAGCTTAGTAATCCAATCTTTTACCACTTCTAACTTTCAAACCATTTTTTTAATCAACAAATCAAATGACTAACACCATATACGAGCTATGAATACTAATAATAACCGTTCCGTCACCAACATATCAACTATGATGGTATTCGTAACCCATCAAAATGAAAAATACAAATAATCATGTCCTAATTGGGTAGATCCATCTCTTTTTAGCGAGTAGAGTTCAAAAGTATTGGACATGTCTAATATTTTTTATTGTAACACTTCTCTTTCCTATTGTATTTGCCTTTTCATTTCTAGATACTTAAATCCAAGATATTTACAAATTAAATCTGTTCAATTACTATAAATAAAGATGATGTCCGCACTTAGAACTTCCATTAGAAAGATCAACACTCCAATCATGACTGCTGTTAGAACCAAGGTTACACTTCCTGAATTAAAGTATAAATTCACTGAATTAGAACCATTCATTTCAGCTGATTTAAACACTTTACATTACACAAAACATCACCAAACATATGTCAACGGTATCAATCAAGCTTTAGAGCAACACGCGGAAGCAAAGGCTGCAGGTGATCTTGCAAAGTGTGTTGAATTACAACAGAATATTAAGTTCCATGGTGGTGGTTACACAAACCATTGTTTATACTGGGAAAGTTTAGCTCCACAATCAATTGGTGGTGGTAAATTACCAGCAGAATCAAGTGCTTTATACAAAGCTGTCATTGCACAATATGGCTCATTTGATAAATTAATCAAATTAGCTAATACCGCTTTAGCTGGTGTTCAAGGTTCTGGTTGGGTCTTCATTTGTAAGAATAAGAACAACGGTGCTGTTGAAATTGTTCAAAGATATAACCATGAAACTGCTCATGGTAACTTAAAGCCATTATTAGCACTTGATGCTTGGGAACATGCTTATTACTTGCAATATAAGAATGTTAAGGTTGATTTCTTCTCTGCTATCTGGAATGTTATTAACTGGGAAGAAGCGGCAAAGAAATTCGAAGCCTAAATTTACCAAAATTATTTAACTTATTTTATATATAATTTTCATTTATATTGATTAACTATTATTCTTTTACAAATATATGCCTACTATAAAACAGCACCAAAACCGAATGTAAGTTTGATAGCCCTGAAATATTTATCTTTGAAATTGTCTTCAACCAATTCTTCATCCCCAACTGGAATACCATTCATTTCAACATTCATAATAGTTTCATTTTGTCCTTGATCCAACTTGAATATAACTTTAACATAATGTCCTTCTTTCCAACTACTAATTCTCCATAACATATCAATTTCCTTATTTTCAACTAATTTTAAAATTTTTCCTTCAATCCCACCACCGAAAAGTTTAAATTCTGCACCAACCTTTGGTTCAATTCCACCAGGTGAAGATCTAGTCCATGCAGAAACTCTTTGTGGATCAAGTAAAGTTATATATAGTTGTTCTGCAGTTGTGTTAAATTCTGAACTTAAATTCAATTTTGAGATATTATACTTTTGTGCATATTCAGGCAGCGGAGCTGCTTGTGATTGTCTCTTAGATTCACCTTTATTAAATGTTGTCTTTTCTTTAATGACTGGTTTCATGTAATTTAAGTTTTGGTTGCCCTTTGTGAATGTTGACATAACTTGTTCTTCATCAACTTGAATATCGGAACCGTGAACATTGATCAAAGTAGGACCAAAATCTTCTAAAACCTTTCTAATTTCTGGGACAACTTTGCTTCTAATTAAAAGTCTACTTGATTCGTCAACCCTGTCATCTAAATTAAATTGATATTCATCAGATTCTGTATCATACATAATTTCTGGAATGGTAATCACACCTTTATGACCGGTGTTTGATTGGTAATTAACGGCTAAAGACATATCATATAATGAAATGACTTTACCTTTACGTTGGCAAACTTCACAATCACCTTCAAGTTTTTTAATTGACAAACCGTCGATTTTTGTTTTATTATCATCTGAAAAAACTGAAATTGATTTTAATTTTTCATTAAAGTATGCACGAGCCCAATCAATACAATTCTTATCCACCCAATGCCAATTATTTGGATTTTGAACAACCATTATGATACTTTTTCGTTAGAGTTATGATTATAAACTTACTCTGTCAACTCCAGACGAAAAAGGGGAACTTTGAACTACATTAAAATGTGATCTGAAAATCTCACAAAACTACCAAATATATGCAAACCTCCGCGAGGTGTAGTTAACATTTAGAAGTTTCTAGAAGGTTATCGGGAGGTTACACTAATGTTTAGTGTTTATAGAGTAAACACGTGAAAAGTTTATATAATAATAAAACCAGATTTATTTGTATGGAAGAGTCATATTAACATGAACTGCCTTGTTTTCAGTAAATAATTCAAGGGCATAAGAACCAAGTTCTCTTCCCATACCGCTCATTTTTGAGCCACCAAATGGAACATGGATATCTGAATCACCATTGGAATTAATGAAAACCATACCAGCTTCCAACTTGGATGCAACAGCATGTGCCTTTGTGATATTGTCAGAAAACAAGGCAGCCGCTAAACCATAATCTGTATTATTTGCTCTTTCAATTGCTTCATCCACTGTTGTAAATTTAGAAATTGCAACAACTGGTCCGAAAATTTCCTCTTTCATAATAGTCATATCATCAGTACATTCAGTAAAAATGAAAGGTTTACAGAAATAACCTGGGCCATCAATAAACTCACCAGTTAGTAGCTTTGCACCTTCCTCTTTACCAATTTTAACATATCTCTTAACCTTTTCATATTGTATACTAGAGACAAGTGGTCCAACAACACATTTTTCATCGAATGGGTCAGCAACAACCGCCCTTTCATTAACCAAGTCAACAAAACCTTGAATGAATTTATCATAAATAGTGTCTTGAACTAAAAATCTTGAGGTTGACGTACAAACTTCACCTTTATTGTAGAATATACCCCAATAAGCCCATTCGATTGCCAATTCTAAGTTACAGTCATCAAAAATAATAAAAGGACTCTTACCACCACACTCCAAGGTGACTTTTTTCAAATTGCTCAAACCAGCAGCTTCCATAATTTTTTGACCAGTTGCAGTTGAACCAGTGAAAGCAATTTTTGCTAATTTTGGATGTGAAACCATGGCAGAACCAACATCAGAGCCATAACCAGAAATTATATTAAGAACACCCTTTGGTAAACCCGCTTCAATTGCAATTTTGCCAAACCATAAGGCAGATAACGGTGTAATTTCACTTGATTTCATAACAACTGTACAACCAGTCGCTAGCGCAGGTGCAATTTTCCAAGCCATCATCATAAATGGGAAATTCCATGGAACAATACCACCAACTGCACCTAAAGGAATTGGCTCAACATAACACATTTTATTCTTGCCCAGAACTGAAGAGCCAATCAATTGTCCAGTATGTTTATCAGCCCAGCCTGCATAATACTTGAAGACTTCATAAGCTTCCACCAAATCAGCAGATAAGCATTCGTTGGCATAAGGTTTACCATTATCTAAAGATTCAATTGATGCAATTAATTCAGCATCTTTTTTAATAATTTCATACATTTTATAAATAATGTCACCTCGCTGAGAACCTGTTAAATCTGACCATTCAGAAGATTTAAATGCAGAATTTGCAGCATCAACAGCTAAATTAACTTCCTTAGGAGATGCCTGATAAACTGAACAGATTGGCTTGCCAGTAGATGGATCAATGGTCTCAAAAGTTTTGTCAGTTTTTATCCATTCGTTGTTAATGAATAAACCTAAAGGTTGTTCAAGAGTTTTTCCATTTGGTGTTGTAATCGATATGAATAAGTCAGCCATTGTGCAGTGTTTAGTAATGAAAGCTTTTCAAAAGATTGAGTGGCAAATGAAGAAAAAAACCCGGTATTTAAACCCTGTCAAGTGGGGCTTGATAACAGTCTAGGGGTCTGATTTCCTAATTAGGAAGGTCCATGTCAACAATTTTACGCGGTAACATAGAAGAAACGACGGTCGACGCTTTTTGAGAGGAAAGATTTTTGCATTTTCTTTATTTTTCGAATCATGAATTTCACACTTTGAATATGGTCTTTTTTTACAGATTCTATTAATTTCTCCACATAAACCAGGACATTACGAGTAATCGTCCATCCTTATATAATGTCAAAAGCCAATAGACACCAGAAACATGTGAAAACATTAAATACCAAAAAATTACAGCTGCAAACTGCTCGAAAACCAATTATTTCAGAATCCATTCTTGATGTGGATTCTCAGCGGTATTATATTTGGTCTATTTTCATCTTGATTCAATCTTGGAAATTTTATGATTTATATGTAATCAACCATGAATCATTCACAGAAATAGGAACTAATAATATATTGTCAAACAACTCTACCAGTTGGTTGTTTTTTTTTAGCTTTTTACATCCAAAAGTTGCATTCATTTTTAAATATTTATTTTTTGACAGTGTATTAGTACTGGCAATTCCATTTTTAAACATACCAAAACTCTCATTTACTCCTACATTTACTACAACACTTCTGCTAGGCCTAAATCTCTCAACGATTTTACTCACTTTCGGTTTTTCAGTGTCTTTTTCATCAATCATTTATTCGCTTTATAGAATTGCAATCCCTGAAAAAGAATTAGCAATTTTAGAAACTTATGTTGATACAGATTCGATAATCAATCAGTCTGGTCATTTTAAAGGTAAAAAGACAATTAGATATGCTCCCGATTCTTCAATTAAGATCAATCCATTTAATCAGCACTTCTGTATTCGTCCAATTTACAATGATAAAATCAAAATTCCAGTTAGATTAGAATCAACTTATGACTTACAGTATTTGCAAATTAATCATCATAATTTCAATAATGATATCAATGTTTTGAATTATACTCAAAGAGAACTGAAAAGTTTTATTGTTCAAGATTATTATAACTCTCCTTATATCAAGTATGATCCATCTGTTTTAGCTGATACAAATGTACAAATTTTGGAAATTCCTGTTGAAAAACCGGGTTATTATTCAATAAAGCTAGCAACCGACAAAAAGGATAAAATTATCCGTTCTTATCGTTCTGACACTATAATTCCCGTTTGTCCTGATGCTGCCTTTATTCCAAAATCTTCGTATACTTTACATAAATGCGTTGATGAAGTTGTTACTGATATAGAAATTAGTTTGTTAGGCGTACCGCCATTTACTTTATATTACGAACAAGAAATTAACAATAAATTGTCAAATTTACCTCCAACAATTGTTTCACATACTGAAAAAATTGATTCTCCATTGAATCAAAACAATGATTTGAAAATAATGAATTCTAACATTAAATATCCTTTAAAGTATTTACGTGATATTTCATGGGCTAAGAGTCATAATATTACCATACCTGTGGGTGAAAAAAGATTACAAAGATCAGGTTCTTATATCTACACGATCAATAAAATTATTGATGGCTTTGGTAATGTTATTAGTTATACTCCTGATCCGAATGATAAATCAACTTTTGCTTCTTTTGTTTCCCATCCCAAACCAATTTTAAACCTAGTTGATAATAAACCAATGATTCCAATTTTATTCAATAATGAAAAGTACTTGAATGTTAGAATTTCAAATGTTGAATCTATCCAGAAAGAAAGTCCCTTTGACGTTGTTTTTAAATATACTCCAAATGAGAATGATAATAGCCATAAATCTGAAATATTTTCTGAATCTTTTGATTTGAATAAAGGGTCAGATCTAAAAATCAAAGTTGATAAACCAGGTACATATTCTATTGAAAACGGTACAAGTAATTTCTGTCCTTGCAAAGTTGGTTTGTCATCTTTAAATATTTTATCTGCTAAACTACCAAACATGGGTGTCTCTCTTAATCCAATAATTGATAATTGTGTTGGTACAACAGGTTTTAAATTCAACTTTGGTTTCGTAGGTAACGCACCATTTGAAATTGGCTACAAAATTTCAAAGCTCGATCCAAATGACTCAAATAAAGTCATAAGAGTTGAAAGGATAAGTTCAATTAAGTCTGAATCCACGACTTTAGAATATAATTTTCAACCATCAAGCGAAGGTTCCTATTCAATTGAATTCACAACGTTAAGTGATAAATATTACAAAAATCAAATCCAATTCAAACAAGGTGAACATAGGTATGTTACCTATTTCAAACAAAGACCGAAGGCATACTTTTTAAAGAATCAAAAAGTGCAACGACTACAATGCTGTCATGGTGCATCAAAGAACACAATTCTTAATATTGAAGGTAAGGCTCCTTTCAATGTGATTTATGAGATTATTTCTCCTGATTATACTGTTGAAACGTTTAATCTTGAAAACATTTCAAATAATCAAATTAATATTGAAACTCCCGAGTTAAAAAAAGGCGGTGAATACATTTTGTCTTTGAAACAGGTATCTGACTCAACTGAATGTGGAGTCGATTTTAAAGGCCAAGAAGTTCATATTGATGTTAAAAATGATGTTCCTCAGATTGCATTCCAAAGGAATGAAACTTTTGAGATTATTAAAGGTAAAAGTTTTGTTGTTCCCTTAAGATCACAATCAAATGAGCCAATTGATTTAGTTTATTTATTTGTCTCACCAGATGGTTCCGCGTCTAAGCAATTCACTTTGAATCGTCATATTCCTTCTAAAGGTTTAGAATTGTCACAGGAAGGTTATTATAAATTAATTTCATTCAAACAAGATGAATGTAATGGTAGGATAGTAAATGATTACCAGGTTGAAATTAAGTTTTTACCAACTCCCCAATTGAAGATTCAACAAGATAATTCAATTACAGAAATATCAAGTATTAAAAAATTTGAAAAGGAGAAGATTTGCCAAAATCAAAATGACCAAATCAATTTTGAGGCTATAGGATCAACACCATTTATTATTAGATATGATATTGTGTATCCTGATGGCAAAGTTGAAGAAAAGATTGAACAAATCAATAGCTCTAAATTTAATTTACAACTAGCCACCAACATTCAAGGTAACTATGTTTATACAATCAAAGATATTTATGATTCTGTTTATACTGAAGAAATTATTAATTCTTTGAGAAGACGTAACAGCTACAGGCTGGATCCAATTATTATTAACCATGAAGTTTCTCCGTTACCAGTTGCTAAATTTTTAGATATTACTAGTAAAATTCAAACTTGTGTGTTCAATCTAGATGATATCACAAGATTAGATCCAATCAATGTTCATCTTGAAGGTGTTTTGCCAATATCACTAAAAATTAATATTTATCATGAACCTGATGGTATTTTGGAAACAATCGAATTAAATGATTTAGAAACTTCAATAGTCAATTTGCTAACAGTTTATGAATTTATTGGCATTGGTACTCATGTAATTTCAATTAATCAAGTTGTTGATGCAATTGGTTGTGTCTCTGACGAAAGTAGTTTACATGATGAATCAATTACAATTCATGTTAGTGACGTTCCAAAAATTAGGCATTTAATTGAAGAATCAAACCAAAGTGCCGATTTTGATTCCATTAAGGATTCTAATTACTACTGTGTTGGTGATCAAATCACTTACATGCTGAATGGTATTCCTCCATTTAATATTAACTATGAATACAACTCTGTTGATCAGCAAGTTAATATTCAAGGTAATTATTTTAAACGTAGAGCGCCAGGTCCAGGTGTTCTAAACATTAAATCTCTTTCTGATTCAAGCGCAAGAGATTGTGGTGTTGATTTTACGAATTTGAATAGAAAAGATTTGAAGGCAATTATTCACGATTTACCATCTGTTGAAATAGTTCAAGGTGATAGTATTGAAGAAGATATCCATGAAGGTGAACAAGTTGAGATTAAGTTTTTATTGACTGGTACTCCACCATTTAAACTGACATATATTAGAAAAGAATTAGACGATTTGTCGAAAATTGTTGAAACTGAAATCGTGGAAGATATTATGACCAATGAATTCTTAATAATGGCAAATCTTGAGGGTACATACGAAGCAATCGAGATTCAAGATCGATATTGTGTAGCTAGAAATCATAGAATATAATCTTAAATGTGTATAGTTTAAGTATTTTATAATTTTTGTAACTTTAGTGATATTTTATATATACAATGTAATACATTTGAATCAATAGGTTTTACAATATATATATATATATATAGCAAAGCTTGAAAACAATACTAGTTCAACTGATAAATTTGCAAATCGTTCAAAAATACTGTTTCATTTTTGACTTGATACGCGGCTTTGTTATACAACTCCAAAGCTCCTGCAATAAGTTCGGTGGATGGAATTCCTGCTCTATTGACCCATTTTTCATCAGCAATATATTGGCTATCACGGAATATTTTCTGCAATGTGTATTCAAAGGACACTTGTAATGTATCAGTTATTGTGCTCTGCGAAGAGCCTGTAATTTTTGGTAAGCTAATTGGAGTGTTTTTTTTTTTTTTTTTGTTTGTATTTTTAACTGGTTCTGGTATATGATAAGTAGCAAATGAAGATAATGCCATCTGTTTTGAAGTTTTATAAGAATTTTGCTTCTGTTTCTTTTGTTTTGGCTCTAAGCTTGTTGTTGATAAAGTCGTTGTTTTTGTCTCTTGTAAGTTAGGAGTTGAATCAACTAATGTGGTATCATTATCATTATCAGATTCTTTAATTTCGTTGGAGAGAGAAGCAATGGTCCACGGATTGGATATGGATACATGATTTAAAGGTATGTTTTCGCCTATTGATGGTTCCGTTTGTTGCTCAGCCATTCCAATTTCTGAAGAAATACTAGTTGTATCATATATAATTCTAGGCCATTCTTTGTCGCCCCCCTCGTCTTTCTCTTCATCTTTGTGATTATCAACGTCGTTTTCACCAAAATTAACAATCATGCTATTGTTATAGTTATCAGGAACATTGAATTTTGATAAATCTTTGTCCAAGTTAATATCATTATTAAAATTTAAGGCACCCCTTTCCACAAAATGATTAGTTTTAGTGGTATTCTCAACAGTGATTTGATCCATTTCCTTTTCTTCGTTCTCAACAGAAACATCTTCACCTATCTTGGTTTTATTAATCTTAGATTGAAATATTTTCTCATCTTGTGTTGACATATTGTCATTATCTAAATAACGTAGACCATGTTTTTTTTGTATCTTGCTAAATGTGGAATCCAGCTCTTCAATGAACGATTCATCATCTGAAGTATCAGCTGAAAAGAGAGTTTGTATTTCATGCACTTTTGATGGTTCATCACTAGGTTGAAACTTCGAGACGCTGTTATTATTAACATTAATTTGATTATTAACAACATCAACATCTTTTTCATCAACAACTATTTCATTATTGTGAACAATAACATCATTGGTACCAATAATATCATTTACAGTACTAGGCTCTATGTTTTCATTGGGACAGTGTTCTTTCTTGACCACGTCTAGTAAATTCTCTTTAAATAATTGGAACAACATCGTTTCATTGCTTATAACTATATCAGACTTCTCAGGCTCAATGTTAAAATCAATCTTATCCTCTGGTATTTCTAGTGCAATGTACCAGACAGGAGGAGCAAGTAATACATTAATACTATACGCTTCATTTATCTTGTGTAATATACTTTTTCCAAAGGGAAGTTGTAAATTCAGGGGTCTATTATTGACCGTCAAAACCTTCATTCCATGTTTTATAGGATACTGCAATTTCATCTTTGGCAGGATTGTATTAACTTTAACAGTAAATAAACTATGTGCAAATCCGGTAACTTTAAACTCAAAATTAGATTGAAATATCAAATCTTTATTTTTAATATCCAAAACACTATTTAAAAATTGAACTCTACTTTCTTTATTTGAATATGTCTTATTTTCTCCTTTGATTACCTTTCCATTCGAGAGAAGTTTGACATATTTTAATTGAAACCGTATATTTCTATAGATCAATGCAAACGTGATGATCAAATCTTCAAGTTCCTTTATACATTTTAATCTTTTTGCTTTGAGAAATTTGTATCTGACTGGAGTTGATTTAAAAAGTCCAGTTGTGGTAACGGTCGTACCAATGACGCCGGGAGAGGTTTTAGCATTTGACTGTTGCAGCCCTGAATTATTCACAGACCATGTTTCTACCATCGAATCATCCTTTGTCTTTGTACTAATTAATAAAGTAGTAGACAAACGTGCAATAAAATTCAATGCTTCACCACGGAATCCACATGTTAAAACGCCATTTGATAGTTGATCAATAGATCGCAATTTTGATGTTGTACAATTCAAACACATCAGACCTCTATCTTTTTTTGGAATACCAGTTCCAGTATCTTTAACCAGCATGTAATCTAAACCAGCAGATTCTTTGTCAATTTCAATGTATATTTGTGCATTTGTCATGACATCTTTTTTAGTCAATTTGTTTAACGTGTCTTGTTCAGTGATAGCGTCAATAGCGTTTTCAATCAACTCTTTTAAGACGGAAACCTGGGATTGCACCGAACTGGTGGAAACAATACCAGCGGAGACTAATCTTGGTAGCTTTTGAATGCTCATATCAATGAACCTGTGCTTCAGTTAAATTTAATTTAAAGGTAATACACCCCAACAAAAATAGCGGGATCAATATTATTAGAACCAAAAAAAGAATAAGATGGAACAAAGACCGAAAACGCCTTAAGGAGAATCAAAATTTCCCTCTTCAGCTGTTATCGTTCCATCCTATTTTTCTTCTGAGTTTCTTTCTTTGTTTCTTTGCTTCTTCCTTCTTCATTTGTTAGTGATCAATAGTTAATTTTGTTAGATATTTGTTAGCAATCAGAATGTACCTAGATATAAAAAAACTGATCAAGTTTGTTGGTCCAGGGCTTTTAATTTCATGTGCCTATATTGATCCTGGAAACTATTCAACATCTACAGCTGCAGGTGCACAATTCCACTATTCACATTTATTTTTCATTTTAATAGCCAACGTCTTTGCTGTTGTCTTACAATGTCTTTGTATTAAACTAGGTACAGTTACGGGTCTTGATTTAGGTGAAAACTGTAGAAAACATTTACCACCATGGTTGAATATCACTAACTATATCTTAGCTGAAATTGCAGTTATCTTCACAGATTTAGCAGAAGTCGTTGGTACTGCAATTGCGCTCAACA
The DNA here is from genome assembly GCA_030570315.1 of Pichia sp. NRRL Y-12827. Classification (NCBI taxonomy): domain Eukaryota; kingdom Fungi; phylum Ascomycota; class Pichiomycetes; order Pichiales; family Pichiaceae; genus Pichia; species Pichia sp. NRRL Y-12827. Next base: position 259,099 of record JAJLVN010000004.1, read on the forward strand.
TTCTTTTTAATATACCATTGAAATTCGGTGTAATATTGACCATTTTGGATGTTTTGGCGATTATCTTTGCATATAATCCAGATGGTTCGATGAAACACATTAGAAAATTTGAGATTTTTGTTTCAACTTTAGTGATTTTGACATTTATCTGTTTTATGGTGTTGGTTACTAAAGTTGACATTGAATCTAAATTAGATGTCTGGAAAGGATTTTTACCAGCAAAAGTTTTATTTAAAGAGAAGAATGCTATATATCTTGGTTTGGGAATTATTGGTGCTACTGTTATGCCACATTCAATGTATTTAGGTTCAAACTTAGTCAAGCCAAGATTAAAAGAATTTGATATCAAGTCAGGTTCCTATAATATACATGAAACAGTAGGAGGGATAAAATACCATAAACCCTCATTAAATGCAATCAAATACTGTTTGAATTATTCTTATATTGAGTTGATTTTGTCACTTTGTGTTATTGCTGTTTTCATTAATTCTTCAATTTTAATAGTATCTGCAGCATCTTTATTTGGTAAACCAGGTGCAGATGATGCAGATTTATTATCCATCTATGATATGTTATGTAATTACATTTCAAAACAAGCTGGTCTTATATTTGCCTGGGCAATGTTCTTTTCAGCAATCGCAGCAGGTGTTATCTGTACAATGGCAGGTATGGTTATTTCTGAAGGCAGTGTTAACTGGTCGTTTAATCCATTAGTTAGGAGAGTTTTTACAAGAACAATTAGTATTATACCATGTCTTTTCATGGCATTATTCTCTGGTAGAGAAGGAGTTGCAACAATTTTAAACTTATCACAAGTTGTTCTTTCATTAATTTTACCATTTGTCACCGCACCATTACTTTATTTTACTGCAAATAAAGTTATCATGTCCGTCGATGTATTTACTCATGATGAATCTGAATCAACTACAACCGAGACCACTGCATTAGTCAATGATAATAGTGGCAGTAAAGTGGTTGATTTTTCAAATTCAACAACCATGAACCTGCTTGGTTTCTTTTCGTGGTTTATTATTGGGTTTTTGAATATTTATTTGATCATTCAATGGACAAGAGGGGAAGATATACACTTTTAGACTTTCCAAGTAGTAATTTTCCAAATAGATTTTGCATTTAATATAAATTTAATATAATGTTTTCTAAAAACATACCCAGTAAATTTTAGGTTTCATCGGTCTCAAATCTATCAGTAAGGAAGTCTTGAATTTTTCCAGAAAAAAGAATAAGAATTCTTTTTCATGAAACTCAAAAATGCCCCGTGCTCGGGATATCAAAAAATCTGTAGTATGAAGTTTGCTTCTTTATTTTTAAATGTAATCGACTACTCCTTCATTAAACAATCAAAAGCATACTATACAAACCATGGATACGTATTCCTGGAATGACAATGATTCACGTGTGGATCTAGACGCACTAGATACAGACTCCGAAATTAGTAATACAGAATCATCAAATGATGAACAGTCAATGATATCTGATTCATCAGATCCTCAAAAGGACAGCCATCCAAACAATAAGATCATTCATAACGATTTACACAGTTCTGCAAGGCGTAAATTCCTAGCGACTTTAACGTCTAATTCCAATCCCTTATCTATACATAGAACTAAATCTAGAAATAATTATAATCTCTTTAGTCGACTAAAAACACAATCTCAATCGCAAACACAACAACCACAATCTCAACAACAAATACAGCAACCACGACTACAAAACAAAAATTGTAGACCATCAATTAAAAAAATACCCACTGATAATTCTTTTAGCCAATCAATACCAGTAACAATAATATCAAACAACTCTTATGATCCGTTTGAAGATGAAATAATAACACATCAGCAATCAATTAGAAATCAAAGAACAACGACAAACTCAAGCGATTATAACAATTTTTACTCTGATAGCTATTTTAAAAATGAAAATAACACATTTGCAGATTATATGAATGATGTTGAAAAAGATGGAAACCCTAATGTCGATTATGACAATGATTATTTAGTTCCAAGTAGTGATTTAAATGATGATAGATATTCATATGATTATATATCGAATGTTAAAAGGAAAACAGGTGATAAATTGAAAACAATGTGGCCTATGCCGATTCAAAATGAAAAACAGTACAAGGATCTTCAAATAATATGTGAAGTGTCAAAACTACAAAATTTAACCTTTTTTTCTGAAAGTTACGCTAAGAACTTGGAAAATTTGAAAATATCTCAATTAGGCTTACTTATTGATATGGTTAAATTAACTGACGATTCATTTGATGAATTTTATAACATCTGGAATAACTTTGGTACTGATGAAAACGAAGCTAACGAAGAAGAAGTAGAAGAGAAAGGGAAGAAACAACACAATGAAAACGAGAACGAAACTAATCTTAAAATGTCACTCAAAAGTGACACAACTCCAAATTCATCAACGAAGACACTAGATTCAGAAGCGTTGGATCAAAACTCAAGTCATTCCCCAGCAGATATGAGTGGGTTTATTGAAAAAGATGGTAACACAAATGATAAGGTAACTTGGTTTGATATTAATAATAGTGAAGGCTTCAGATTAATGGAAAAACATAAACAGGATATTCTTGACGATTTAGACAGGATTAATGAATCAATAGATCAAATTGATTCTTTCACAAAATCGATGTGGACCGGTTTATAATGTGAAATGGAAGAGGTTTTAAGCTCTTTTTTCAATATGAACGTTTTAGGAATGGAAATATGATAGTGCCATGTATCTCCAATAAAATCATGTCAATGTGATAAATGGTTAACTATGCAATCTTACCTTTTATATATGTTCAGTGGATGAAAATCGTTGGATAAAACTATTATGAAGAATGCTTTTGCTTAACAATTGATATATAGTTATATGAGACCAAGTAATCATGATAGACAAAGGTTTCAAGAAATTCTTGTACTTCAATTATTAATTATATATTATACTATTTTACAAAGTTGTAACATCTGGTTTAAGGTCAATTTTAGTATCCGTTGATTCTTCAGTAACTTCTTTTTGCTTCTCGTTTTCTTCTTCTGAGTTATTATCTTGCTCCTCTTCTTTTTTCACACCGAGATGCATTTCATTCTCTTTTTTTATTTCTCTATTTCCTTCTCCATTTCCATTTTCACCTACTTTTCCATTTGCTTCACCGTTTTCCTGTCCTGTCCTTTCTTCTTCTCTTACTTGTGTCTTTTCTTCTACCTTTGTTCCTTCATGCCCTTCTACATCCAAATAGCTTTCTTCTTTCTTCTTTAAGATAACAGAAAGACGAGCTTCATTTTCATCTTGCTTTTCAATAAAAAATGCAGTTGGGACAAACTTCTTCTTGATTTGTGTAATCTTACCATTCGGTGGAATTTTCGGTCTGTTGTTTCTTTGTTTTAATGGTAAATCATCATCCTCGATTAACACCAAATCTTCTTCATTTTCTATTTCTGTAAACGGTTCTTCGGGAGTTTCCCCATTTTGAACTTGAGCTTGATGTTTCTTGAGCAACTTGGTATACTGCATTTTAGATTTGAAAAATAGATCTTCGTAAAACGGTTGTAATATTCCAATTTGATTTTTAATGTCTTTTTTACAAAGTTTGGGTATTTTAACCTCTTCAAAGTCTTCATATATTCTTTTCAACATTTGTTTATTCATTTGACTAAACTGTTGCGATAATTTAGATTGAAGCAAATGCAGTGGAATATTAGAAGTCAATAATCCAAATTCCTTATCTAATCCCAACTCTTTGAACCCAAAGAAATCATCGCCTATTTCATCTGAAAATTCACCATTAACAAATTGTTCAGAGTCATCATTGAATTGTGATTCACTTAGCTCTTGCATACTTGGTCTCAACAAATCACATAGAAAGTTTTCTAATCCATACTTAAGATCAACCAATTTTTTATGTTGTTTAGTTAATTGTTCTTTATAATATGCGTAAATGACATCTGGCTTTTCGACTCCATTGTAGTTTAAAACAAGTTGAATAACATCCTGACACTTAAGTTGTGACTTACCATTACTCTTAATCTTATTGATGGATTTGGATTCTAGATGAAGCTTCATTGTTTTGCCTAAATTACAAATATAATCCTTTGCTATTTGTGTTAAAACTGCCGCACACGATGATGTTGTTCTTTCAAATCCATTTAACATTACAAGTGCAGACACCGACTTACTCAATGCCTGTGATGCAATATCCTCAGTCATCTGGTCTCTTGTTTTGAGTTTAGACATTGGATCAATATCTTCAAATTTTATCCTTGGTTTATTAGGTGCAACAAATTGTGATTGATGAACAAACTGAGATGTTTGCATGGTTCTAATCAAATTAATCTTAAAGCAAATTTTTCGGATATCTTGCATTAATGAAATATTTTCTAAAACTAGACCATTTGAACCTATTAGTTTGACCTTTAAGTTACTATCAGGTAAATCCTCCAGAGTCTTACCTTGAGATATCATATCTTCTAGTAGATGCTCTTCAACCTTATCAAAATTTGTCTCCTTGTGGTTAATTTTAGGTATACCACCCGCAACATCATATTCTATCAAGTATGGATCATCATTTTCATCAAAATACTTCCTATTTCTATGCAATACTAACTTAACTTCATCTTCAAGATAACAGGAAAAATTATACATCTGGCTTTTAGATCTAATAGTAGCTTCAGTATCTGGTTGAATTTTATTGTCCTTAAATAGCCTGGCTCTTTCATTACATAACTTATATCTTGTATTAGAAGTTAATGTTTTCCATGTTGCTATTTCCAAGTCATCATTGTCATCATTCAAATCTTCAGTAGTATTTTGATTTTCATTGGTAGTGTTATTCATAATATTTTCATCGTCTATAATGAAATCTTCTTCTTCTTCTTCTTCTTCTTCTTCTGCGGTTGGCGCAGTAAAAGATGCAGAATCTTCTTCACCGCCAGCTGTGCTTACGGGTGTTGCCGCAGGTAGCTTAGTATCTTCATTATTAATGTTTATACCTGATGATAATGGTAATGGGGTTATATTAGACTCAGGTGATCCAAATTTACTTTCTGTAACAGAATCATCAATTGGAGTCTCTGCGACAACTGAACTTTCAATTGATTCCTCATTCTCTATATTTGTAACACCTTTTCTACTTTTCCTTGAAATATTACTTCCAAATCCCATACCAGATGTTCTTCCAACTTTAGAGTTTTCATCCTTTTCTTTTGCGGCTAGTTCTGCTGCTTCTCTTTCAACTTCTGCCCTATCTCTGACAACAATATCTGGAATTAAAGGAATTAACATCAATGTTTTCTTTCTCATTGCAATTGCATCAACTCTCAAATAATGTTTAGGATCGGAGTTATAAGTTAGGCAGTTTTGCCAAATTAACATCAAATCATCAACAAATTCTTTTTTGTTTTGATATTGCAAGGTTTTTAATTTTTTTAAAACGGTATTCAAATCCATTGGTGTTTTAATAATTGAATAATAATTAGGTGCTTCTCTTTTGGAAACTCTGTTAAGGAATGGGGTTGAGTGCTCAGTATATCCTCTCAATTCAGTGACAACTTTTTCACAGGCTTCATAAAGTTCTTCTTGTCCAATTTTATTATAATTTGCCCATTTTGATCTATTTTTCCTGACATCCATTATCAAGTTCTTCAGTTCAACATCAGTTACGGAAAGTTGATCCCTATTATCTTCGATTTTTTGTAGTAAATTTTTGATAGAAAGATTGGCAGCCCCACCTAATGACATTAACTTGTTGACCTGTTTTGAGTCTGAATCTTCAATCACTTCCTTTTCATTTGAGTTATCAGACATTTCTAATTGTTTATCACTTCTTTCCAATTTTCTTTTTTTAAGTATGTTAGGTAAATCATTTTCAAATCCATGATACATCTTATTAAAATTCTTGATCAGTTTGAGTTCGTTTTGTTTTTCAATATTTGATTCAATTGCTGAGGAAGAACCTAGTATTGGATGTAACATTTCACCAATCACTTCTTCCGCTGCAGTTATTTCTGCAACGGGTGGATAATTTGGCTTTTTCAAAAGTTCTTCTTTACTTATTAAAACGACATAATCTTTAGTTTTTTTATCTACTAGTAAACTTGAATTTCTTTCATTTTCTGTATTACTGTTTCTTTCGTCTGATATTTTAGATTTTATTTCTTCATCATAGTCATTTTCCTTTTCATCTTCGTCCTCGTCATAATTATCATCTTCATCATCGTGTTCTGTGTTTGCTTTAGCAATTGACTCAAAAAATTTGGTGTCTGAAGAATTAGCCGAATCTTTATCAGTATCTTCAAGCAATTGGAATTCTTGAATTAATTCAAAATTTTCATCTTTGTAATAACAATCTATAATTTTTTCATATAACAGATATCGTACTGTTGCATTTAAATTCCTCAGAGTTGAATATCCGGGTTTCATATACATATTATCATTTGAATTTGAATCATCATCATTATCTTCTTTGAATCTTAAAATTAAAGAGCCCTTCAAAAACGAATTCCAAATAGTTTTGACTTTCTGATTGTCATCTAAGTGTATTAGATGGTAAAGTAAATTAAATTGTTGTGGTGTCAAGTAACAATTGAAAAACCCGGTTTCATAGAGCTCTTTAGTGATGTTCCAAAGTTGTCGTTCGTCACCTTGTTTAAACACTTGTAGCGTTCTTTTCCTTTTCAAAAAAGTCATTGGTTTTAGATGTTATATAACTCTTCACTTCCCAAGCCAAATAAAATGAAAATGTCCGTTGGAAAAGCTGTTAAATATTCTGAATAATTTTATACATACCGCGTGCAATCACTCATATCCATGTCAAGTTTTTAGTTTTTAGTATAAAACAAAGTGTTGCCATAGAACAATTTTTTACAGCTTCACTTGCGTTTTGGAAGATAGTATATGTGAATGCCAAATGCCTGATTTTGTTGATAAGGTTTTCGGATATACTACAGTTGCTTTTCAAAATACTAATGCTCTGTTTCAGTCTGGCTATTCGGTTTCTAAAGATGTATTACAATACTCATATGATACTTCTAAATCAGTAGGTGATACAGTAGTTAATGGCGCCAGGGGATTATTTGGAACAATTCAAGACAATGTACCTAAAAATCTGAACATAATGGCATCTAACAATAGTGTTAGTTCAGCTGATATAACAGTTTCTAGTTTACTGTATCAGAATATTACAGGTTTTGCCCGGAACCACACGAAGGCGATTGGTTTAGGGATTTCATTACCAATTATTGGATGCACGTTATTCCACACATACAGGTTTTTCTTTCCATTTCCAAGGTTTGCAAATAGACTAGGTGGCAGATATCGTTATGAAGTCATCCTTATTGTTGGTTCCATGAATTCTACATTTGTTTCCAAACTAGTTAATGACTTAAATAACCGTGGCTATGTTGTTTTTGTTACTGTTTCTGATGAACAGGAGTTGAAGTTAGTTGAAGAAATCAATGACGATGATATTAAGCCATTACTAATTGATTATACAAATGAGAATAGCGTTAAGAATAGTTTACTCAAATTAGGTCAATTTTTAGATACAAAGATTTCGAATTTAATCGATGAAAGTTATTATAACTTTAAAGGAGTTTTGATAATTCCTGACTATTCGAAATTACCAAAAATCAAGAAGCTTGATGAACTAAGTCCAAGAGAATTTATGCGTGTAACAGAGACTTATTTTTTGAAAATCAACAGTTTATTAACTAATGGAATTTTGACATTCATACAGGAAAGTAACACACGTAGAAAAATTGTTGAAAGTTATAATAACGAGACAACATATGGTGGAAATGCAAAACTTTTGTTCATCAATTTCTTAGTTTTGTCAAAGAATGATAACAGGAGATTAGTCCATAATTTAGCATTAGATATCAACACAATTTTTTATAACAGATTGCATCACGAAAACACAGTTTCAACTAAGGAATCACTTTTAAGATTATTTGGTAAACTGCAAGATTCAAAAAAGATTGACATTTCATCATTAAATATCGTGCTACATAAAAATCAAAATTCTGTGCTTGTTCATTATCCAAGTTTTGAATATATCATGTCAATATTTACAAATAAACTTACACCTAAAGATATTCACCATAAAATTTATGACTTACTTAATCAAAATTGGTTATTTAAAAACTATTATATGGAAAATTAACTTGGTTTCTGATTACTAGTCAAAGTTACTTACGTTGTTGTATACCTCAAAACATTCTCACTATATCTTTTATTTCCTTTCAATATGTTATGATTTTGTGTTTACCTCTGTTATTTAGTTATATAATTGCTCTCTTTTTACCTGATGCCTATTGAAGTTAATAAAATATATTAATGATTGATAAGGCTCTAATGCTATTTATATTTTACATGTATTATTTTATTATACATTAAAGAATGCTATGACTGCAATTAATTAAGAAATAATTTTACTTCTTGTAACCGAATGATCTTCGACTGTACCAGCAGTGAAGTCAGCTATTGATAAAACACCCTTTCTATCTAAAACATATAATCTATAGCCATCAGAATCAAATCTTATAGACGCGGATTCTTTAACTCTTGAAGCATTGGAAACTTCTAAAACACATGCAATTCTCTTGCTATCATTATCATCCATTCTCGGTGCAGTCATTATATAAACATTGCCATTTCTATTTATATAAGCAACACTATCACCCCGTGGAGAAACACAACACTTATGAATCGTTGAGCCAACTTCATCAATTTTCATTAACAATTTTGGCTTTGCAATTCCATCAGGTCCAGAAATTGATGAGAGATTTGTATCAATGATTAGGGGCTCAGAGTTATGAGACAATGATGTAATGGTCATTAATCTATTATCGGGGAAAAATGCCATATCCGTTATACCCTCACTATCTAATGAAGTATCTAATCTACGTTGTGATTTCATAACCAAGGATGGTTTCAATGGATCGATTAAGCTGATAATTAAAAATCTTGATTCCAAAACAGTTGCAACTGAAAGTAACGTTGAATCTGATGAGAATCTAAGTATTCCAATTGGGTCTCTATAGGGTAATGAAAAGGGATAAGTTGAAACTTGAAACGGTGATTTTGAGGTTTCTAAAGTTAGTTTCAAAAGAATGATCACAGCTTGTTCAACCTGGGTATATTTATCTTTTCCTGTTATTCCTAAAGCAATATAATTTTCATTTGGCGAAACATCAAAGCATCTAATTGGAAAATTGCATTGATAGGTAAATAAACATCTTCCATTTTGATTCAAATCAATTATTCTCAAAAATCCTCTAGTACCTGAAATAATCAACAAGTTTTCAGTTATTTGACAATATAAATGTTCCCAATTTTCCAATAAAGCTGCTGAATCACTAGCATTATTGGTAAAATTGGAATTTGATACTATCTGATCTGGCTTTATCTTCTTTAGGTGATCAAAGTCTTGACCATATGAACCATTAGATTTACCACAACACAATAGTTTTGGTTGTTTATCGGGTTTATCGGTATCCATTGTATAGACTTCCCATTTCTTTTCACTCAATAAAACTAATTTTGTCAAATTTGGTGATAATTGAGTTTGGAGGTATACTTTTGTCTTTATAAGGAAACTACTGCTATGAATATTAAAAGTATAAACTCTCCTGAAAAAGGGAAAGTTTTTAGACAACAAAAACTCTTTGTTCGAAGCATTTTTATTTATATGAGAAGGTCCCATAATGGTATTTGAATTGGAGTGTGGAGTAGAACTACTGAGATTCAAATTGGTATTTGCAGTATTATTGTTTGACGACAACAAAGTAGTTAAATTAGATGTACTTTGAAAAGATTGTTTTGTTTTTTGTCTGTGAATTGAACCAAATGATGAAATCACTGATGTATTTGTTGGAGAATGAGAGTTTGGGTTTATAATATTCAAAGTTGAATGATCTTCGAGTGCATAATCACGAAGAGATGATGGTTTTTTATTAAAATTAGTAATTGGTGGTGAATTGCTAGAATCAACAGACAGATTTTGCATCTCCATTAAAGCTTCGTGAAATGCAGTTAGAAAGGATAAATTCGTTTGAGGAATAGTAGTCCCGATTTGCGTCGGTTGTTTTTGCTCTTGAATTTGTTGTTGCTTCTGTTCATTACTTGGTGCCCCTAAAAACATTGATAAAAAATCCCCAGAATCTTTTTCACTGTTATGATTGTCAACTATTGGTTCTACCTTTAGTTTGTGCTTACTTTCTAGAAATTTGTTTGAATTATTGCTATTGTTAGTTTCACCGTTTGTTAAACTATCCTTTTCTAATAGAATATTTGATTTTAATCGACTTTCTTGTTGTATTTGTTCTTTTAGTTTTGTCCAATAAATAAATAAGTTTTCCATATTCTTACATGGTGCAATCACATATACATCTTTAGTTTCACACAAAGGACAACTGAACTTAGTTTCTTGGATAGTTTTGGTGTCTGTTTTAACATCATTTAAGTTTTTATCTAATAAGCTTAGTGTTTTTGCCAATTTTTCCGATATTATACAGCCACAGGACACTGTAACTGGATCGCAAACTGGCTGACAAGCAACTGATGAAGAGTTCTGACGGTAGTCAAAATCTGCTGGTACAGAGAGCAAAGTTTCCAAATGCTGCAAAACCACCTCCATAGTAATAGGTGGTGTGCTTTTTCGGGAATCCATTTCTATGAAGATACCAATATTCAAATTGTTATCCAATATAACCAAGACGGAAATGTGATTGAATCACAGATACTGATATATGTATGTATAATAATTTATAATTCGGATCTTCGCGTTGCTATTGAGAGTTTCTCATCACGGTTTCATGGATATAGTGATGATAACACCGGTCCTCACAGCGTAGTCATACTGATTTTGCAGCCCAGGCCCGAGAAATATTGAAGATTAAATGAGATTCCCACAATTATTGTGTGGTATATTTGTAGTGCATTAAATAAAACCCCAGCTCCAGCTACTTATATAACAAGACAGTTAACAAAACTGTTCCCCAGTTACATCTGTATGGACCGCATTTTCTTACGCCCGCGAGTAAACACCTTAATACCTGACAGTGCTGGCTTACAGACTTCTAGTAGAAACTGCTGATGCATGTATGAAGAAAAAGGTTAGCAGGCAGTTACCAGGTGCCTAAAAGAAGAATATGCTATCACATTAAGGATTAAAATCTGAACACTTAAGTGTAAAGTACTTTCATTATATACTACTATGCACTGTTCCTATACGCAAAAGGCGCCGAGTGTGGTGTACGGGTGGGGGTTTTTTATGGCCAAGTTGTGTATGGATCATCGAATTGAAGCTGGAATTGGAGCTGAAGAAACAAAGGAAAAGAAAATGTAGAGCAAACAGAACAAGCACAAGAGTAACAACCAAATGTCTCAATTTTACGGCTATACAGTTGATGTGGTGCTTAAGGAGCCAGCTGGCAAAACTGTGAGAGGAATCATTGAAAACATTGCTGAAAACGAAGTTGTATTGAAGAACCCCGTTATAGTGAAAAACGACGGCTCCTATGATAAAGTCAATAGGAAAGAAATGTGTGTCAAAAACAACACCATTGCTGATTTAAATGTTGTGGAGTTGGTTAAAAACAATAGTAGGTACATCAAAAAACAAATGAAAATGCTGAAAGAACAACAAGGACACAACCAAAACCAAGACCAAGATCAACCCCAATCTTTTCAGAATGGCAAGGAGTCTAAAAAGAAAGAAAGAAACAATAGACAAAGAAATAAGAAAAATATTGGCAATGATAGCGGAGAAAGTGGTACCAATGACAGTAACACAAATATCAATTCTGAAACTGATACTACCAATAATGAGTCGACTAAAGAATTGGAAGTTAAATATGTTGACATCTATAATGAAAAACCATCCTCTTCATCATCATCAGCAGCAAATCAAAAGAAACCTGCAAATCAATTAGAAGAATTTGATTTTGCGTCAAACTTGGAGAAATTCGATAAAGAGTCGGTTTTTAAAGACATCTCACTGAACGACAAAGTTGATAAATCTGCAAGATTGGTTAGTTTTAATAAAAATGATAAAATAGGTAAAGATCAAGATAAATATGCTATTGATGAAATGGTTTTAAAGAAAAAACATCAAAATGATTGGGATGATAATAATGCCAACTATAACTATTCCAGTATTGTTAACCCAGCAAGTAAAGGTAGTACTAGTAATATTACAACTGAATCAAATATTTCTGAAATGAGCGATAATTTACTGTCTGCTTTACAAAGCAGACAAACTTCTTTAGAAAGAAAAGCATCTTTGACTCCAACTTTTGCACAATTTTTCAATTCATCATTAGGTGAAACCCCCCTACCAACTTGTTCAACGTTGCAACTATCAGAAATTTTCAATCTATGTAGATCAAAATTTGATTTAACAAACCAAATTTTAAATGAAAACTCTGGTAGGAGCATAGCTGAACTAATCATCAATAATGTTGTTGGAAATTTTAGAATTGGCTTTAAAAATCATAATGAACCTCCTCTAATTTTATTACTAATTGGTAATAACAAAACAGGTTCAATCACTGTATCTTCCGGTAGACATTTATTCAACCGTGGCATAAAGACTATAGTTTACGTGTTATATGATGCAGAACATTCAGAAGATGAACTATTGCCCGAAGTTGATGCAGAACTAAAAAGATACAGTAACATAGGTGGTAAAATTGTTAACAATATAGATCAATTAGAAACAGTTTTGACATCAATGAATGGTTCCCCACTTGAATTTATTCTAGATGGGTTACAAGGTTTTGACACAGATCTAAATGATTTGATACCAGAAGAGCTAAATCAAGCTATCAAATTAATTGAATGGTGTAACTTAAAAAAGTTACCTATGATGTCATTAGACATCCCTACAGGATTAGATCCTTCATCGGGTACAACAGAAAATGGAGACGTTCCTATGTTAAATAGCAGATATATTGTGTCAGTTGGATTACCACTTTCATCAGCGTTAAATATCTACAAATTTGGATACTTTGAAAAGGGTAAAGTATCGCACTATCTGGTGGACTGTGGTATTCCACGTAGGGTTTTTGGTACAAAGGGCAGTCTAAGAAAGTTTGACAGAAGATGGTTTGCTGATAGTAGTGCTATTGACATGACTGTAGTGTGATGTTTTGTATAAATACTGTATAGAATGTGATAAAATATGATAAAATTGCCCAAACAGTGGTAAAACAGTAGTAAAACGGTAGACAATAGAAAACCCACATTGTGTCGAGCACTCTAATTCTCTTCCGCATTTAGATTTTGGGTTTTCCAATCGTTCTCGTTTTCGTTTCAGCGATCAATTAATCAACCAAGGAGAATTGCACCTTGGTCCAATTCTTGCCACCTGTTTCTCTCATCCATATACCAACGAGACTTCAGCTAAAATCCATACAAACCAATACTTTTAAAATAACTAAGAAATATCCACAAAGATGTCAGACACAGAATTTGAGTCAGGATACAATGACAATGCAGAAATGCAATATATTAACAAAATCGTATACAGTCCTTCTAAATTATTAGAATTAAAGGTTTATGCAATGCTTCCAACAGATCAAATACTCCCTGATAGATCATTTTACAGATTTGATGCACCTGTGGTGATGAAAATGAACTCATATTTACACAATCTGAACAATTCTAATGGTCAAAGAAGATCTAATAAATCAAACAAAAGAACTAATAATCATAATAATAATCACAATAATAATAATTCAAGCAATTTATTCAATCGTCATAATAGTCATACCAATCATGAATCACTTGAAGATGATGATGGTATTCCTGAATGGGCTGAAGAAACTAATTTTAAAGTTGATCATGATTTCAAACTTTATATGAAATCCGGCTCTCATACTACTGATGAGTTTGAAAAGGAAAAACAACTTTATCGTTTGAAAATGAACAAGAAAAATAATGATGATGCCGATAGTAATAAACAAAGTGATCCCTCAATTGGATATAAAGTTCATACTGATATTGATGAGATTACATCAAGTGCAAATACCAATTCTGAACTAGAATCAGAATTGAAAAGACAATTGGAAGAACCTGAAATTTTAGGTCCAACTGAACAAGAGTATTTTGAAAACTTAGAAAAGGAAAAAGAACGTAAAAGATTAGAAGAAGAAAGAGAAAAGGAAAGAAAAGAGAAAGAAAGACAACAAAAGGCTAAACTTGGTTTTGGTGATCTTCAATTTGCAATGGAAGCAAATGCAAGAAAAGAATTGGATCAAATTTTTTTCAATTCTTTACTGACTAGAAATTCAACTAGCTCTACCCCGAATGTTAACGGTATTCCACAAACTTCAACAACAAGCACAGCTACGATTTCAACAACTTCAAGTTCAAGTTCGATTCCTTTACTGGCTGCTTCAAATCGTACCGGGTCACAGATTTTACCGAGTGATCTGGATGTTTCACGTAATTCACCAAGATTAACACCGCAAAACTCGGTAGCTTCAATTCATCAAAAGGCAACACCACCAGGGTTAACAGATTCAAGCGATCCATTATTACAGCAATCTCAGTTACCAAATAATATTCAAACTCAACAAAGATTGCAACAAATGCAACAAATGCAACAAATGCAACAAATGCAAAGAATGCAACAAATGCAGCACATGCGACAGATACAACAAATGCAAATGATGCATCAAAGACAAGGCCAACCTTTAGGCCAGTCAAATAACAATCAAGAACAACAACAGCAGCAGCAGCAACAACAACAACAACAACAACAACAACAGCAGCAGCAGCAGCAGCAGCAACAACAACCTCAAGTATTACAAGGCCAGATTCCAAATCTTCCAATGAATGCTTCGAATGATATGTTACCACAAATGATTCCACCTATTCAGCCAAATGGTACACAACAAGGGTTGAATAACTACGCTCAAATGACCCCAAATCAATTACCTAGACATATTTTGCAACAAATAATGGGAAATAGAAGCATGCCTTCAGGTATGAACAATGGGGGAACACCTCCACCAGGAATGATACCTAGCATGAATAACAGTATAAATGGTATGCATCAAGCATATCCTCCAGGATTGGTCCAACAAAAAGATCAAAAAAATGGTATGATAGTGGGTTCTCAAGAAGGACACCAGTCATCTATGAATGAAACACCTGCTCAAAACAATCTACAAGCTCCAAATTCATCACAACTACCACCATTTCCACAACCTCAAATGGTACCATTCAACCTTCCACCACCAGATCAACTTCCTTCCCCATTTAAGGAAAAGTTCTTCCAGCTTCAACAAATGCTTTTCCATTTCCAAAAAAATGGACAAACTCCACCACCAGCTTTAATGCAAGATATGATGAAATTTCACCAACTGCTTGAACAGCAATTTGGACAACGTCCTGTTTCTCAACAAGGACTAACTACACCATAATATAGTATCCTTATATATTTTCACGTACCTATTTGCTTAACATTTAATGTACTTAATTCTAAGCTAATGCTATATTTTAAACCATTGTGCATCGGCTCGTCTTTATACATCGTTCATAGTTTCAAGGCAAGAATTAATTCATGCCGGATAAAAATTATAATTGATCCTAAAAGTTACTTGCATGTGAAACTAAACATTTTTATTACAATATGAGCTGTAAAATTATATATGTAATTTCTAGCTTTATTTGCTAATAGCTAACTGGCAGTTAAAATGTTCAACAGCTGCCAATATTAATCACTAGTTGGTGAAAATTAGTTTTTGAAATTTCCTTTTTGGGCGATATATGCAAATTTTCATGCTGAAAATTAAACTTGAAAAAAAAAGGTAACTGTTATTTTTTCTCCTTACATAGAATACTTCTTTTAAAAAATTCAAATCATCAGCAGCCATATAACTAAATATGAAAATCATTCAACAGCGAGATAAGCTATTATCAAATTTTGAAGTTTATCAACATTTGTGTGAAGTTCAAAAGGTAAATGAATGGGGATTCACTATTCCTCAAACTCAAAACAAACGTAAACATAAATTTAATCCACAATTATTAGATCTTGAAATTATAACGCGTGATTTAAGTCAATATTTAACGAAAGTAGAACAAGGAAATGATGTTAAAACTCAAGACTTCATTGCTTTGATGTTATTTTTGAATACTTTGGAGTTAGAAGTCATTGAAAAACTAATGATTATGAATTCATTACCACGTTCATTAGTTAATTTATACTCAATTATTGAAGAATGTGAAGCTAGATTCACTCAGGAGCAATGCGAAGAGATATTGGCTAAGGTAGAAACATATTTCCCAGCACCAGAAGAAGAGGAGGAAAAGGAAGAAGAAGAAGAAGCTGAAGATATCGAAATGAATGGTCAACATGAAAATAATGTAGAAGACGAACAAGAGGAAGAAGAGGATGACGATCAATTTGTACAAGATGACGACTTGGAGCATGAAGGTTATGTTAAAAAGAAAAGCGATGACAAAGAAATCGATGAAGTTGATGCATGATTTTATGTTTATATACAATACAATTAATTTTATGATATAGTTTACTTTTGTTTTTACTAATAAAAACCAAATATACAAGTGAACAAAAAAATAATAGTAAAGCACAATAAGATTAATGTAAAGTTTTATCACCATAAGAAGAGTATATGCTACGAAACAAATAGATTTGATAAAATGGATTTGGTTCAAATTCAAATTAAATCACTAGTCCTAGTTCCAGAAATTGAGCTTGAAGGGGCTGGAGATTCCGATGGTGAAACACTTGAAATATTAGATGAAGCACAAAAAAGACCTAATAAATCATTATCTGTTTTGGAACCACTGGTATTTGAATCAGTGCCTAAACCGGAGAACAAATCATTCAATTCATCAAGAATACTACCACTATTTTGGGTTTCGCCAACATTAAAACCATTGATATCAGCATTATTTTCACTTTCATTTTCAACATCATCATCAAAATCTAATAAATTATCCGCTTTAACTGCATTATTAACAATTTCATTTTTGGCTATTTGTTGTAATTCTTCAAACTTCTTACTTTGTAAATCAGAAGATGATATGAATGCTTTATTTGTATTGTCAATTCTGATAAATGACGATGTGGGTTTATAGAAAACAGAGCTCAAATTACCCAAATTATCAAGTAATTCTTCTAATAACCCTGGAGAAAATGTTTCAATTGTTGAATTTAAAGCTGGTAGTTTATTCAATATAATATCTTCTTGTAATTTTTTATTGTCAGTTGAAAGCAATCTCCAATACAAGAAAGCTTTATCTCTCACATCAGCATTCTCAACTTCCTTTGTGGCTTTATTTAAAATTAATTGTAATAATTGTGGAATTTTTGCAGTTGGCTTAACTAAACTGATTTTAACTAATGATGTCAATGCAGAGGATTGAACGATTGGATCAAAGTCATCAAAACTTTCGACAATTAGGCCTAATTTATCTTCCAAATGTGGAATTTCTTTTGGATATTCCCCAAGAATCCAAATATATGAACTCAATGATTGACTACTATTCAAGTCTTCAAATTTCAAATCTGCAATAACAGTAATGACTGTTGACATGAATTCTTTTGGGTATCTTCGAAGAATGTTTTGAATAACAAGTACAATTTCTTCGACAACATATTCACCTCTACTTAAGAATAATTCATATAAAATTTCAACCGACTTCTTAGAACATTTTTCAACTTTAATTGCAATCTGACCAATACCATTTATTGCTCTATTCGCTAAATCAACTTCAATTTCCATAGAATATTCTCTTAATTCTGATAGTAATAGCATGCAATTGTCATCATTTGCAATTCTTGTCATAATTTCAATTTTCTCTAATTTTAAATATAAGGGATCATTGTATTTAATGAAAAATGCACGTAACTCTTTATCTAAAATTTTTGGATACTTCTCCAGCAAAATTCTAATATTTTTCAACGCAACATATTGAATTTCTGGAGCTGTTGATAATAATGAACATAAAGGACTTGACAATCTATTCAAAACATTATTCGTTTCATTGCTTGGTAATCTATTCAGTTGTTTTATTAAAACTTTAACTGTTGTTAAAACAACGGCGGGATTCTCATGTTGAAGTTGAGGTGAAATCTTTTCCAAAATTTCATGAACTTCAGATAATTTTTGAGCATCATATTCAACCAAAGCCGATAGTATTGAAATCCTTCCCCATTCACTGCATTCATTCAAGGTAAGTAATAATCTTGTTAAAATTTTTGAATTAATCTTTAAGACGTCCTTTTGAGTAGCTTTTGAAATTTCCATCAATGAAGCAATTGTATTTGCAACAACCATCTGATTTGGATCGTCAATTAATTCCAATAAATAGTCCAAAAAGCCTTGTTCTAAACAAACATTCGAATTCAGTTCGAATAATTTAGCAACACAAATTGCCGCTGTTTTACGAACATAAGGGTTATCATCTTTCAAAGTTCTCTTCAAAGGAATTGCAATATAATCAACCATTTTATCAACTCTTATACATCCCATTGTTCTGATAGCCAATGCTCTGATCAATGGATTTGGATCTTCGGCATCTCGTACAAATGTATTAATTGCTAAAACAACTAATTCTGGATTGGTTTTTGCGTAATTCATAAGATAGAGATAAACTAACTTTTTTTGTTCTAAATCATGAGTTGCAATATTTTTCAAAACATCTGGGAATAATGCAGAAACATCTTTGCCGGTTGTCATTGCAGCAATAACACGTTGAATTGTGTCCTTTCTTTCATCTGCATATTGAGAAACCAAACCGGCACGGAATTCATAGTTTTCACCCTTTTTAGGGACATTAAAAAACTTTCTAAGCTTACGTTCCAATCTCTTGGTGGACATTGTATCTTAGAATTGGAAAGTGTCTGTTTTGACCAAAGAACACAAAGAAAGGCATGGCAGGACAAAAATCAGTAAAGCAAATGAAACGGCCAAACAAAAACACAAAATCATCGAGCGAAGAATTTCAACATGAAATTTATCAGTTTATTAGCTGTACACTATAAATATAGTTTCAAAAAAACATTGCAGAATCTAAACAAATGCCACTTGATCTACAGTTGCATAGAATACAAAAACTTCTTTTGTTACTGAAAAATCCACATCACAAGCCTAGATTCATCCATGTTGCAGGTACAAATGGAAAAGGATCAGTATGTTCTTACATCTCACACGTACTTACTGAATCAGGAATAACTAATGGTAAATTCAATTCGCCGCATCTTATAACAGCTAGAGATTCTATTCAAATTGATAACGTGCCAGTATCTTTAAAAGTTTATGAAAAATGTTGGAAACTTATATCAGATACAAATACAAAATTCAACGTGGGTTGTACGGAATTTGAGCTACTGACATGTACAGCATTCCAAATATTTGCAGAATCAAGAATCCCAATAGCTATAATGGAAGTTGGAGTTGGTGGTAGATTAGATGCAACTAATGTTATACCACCAGAAAGAACAATCGTTACTGGTGTTACTAAAATTGCACTTGATCATCAAGTCTTGTTGGGTAATACATTAGCTGAAATTGCATATCAAAAAGTTGGTATTTTCAAAGAATGTGTTCCATCAGTGATTGATGGATCAAATTCAGATTCGATAATCCAGGTTGCTAAGGAGGAAGCCAAAAAGCTTAATTCGTCTTTAACAATCACAAACAGAAAAACCGATTGTTGGATCAAGCCTGCTTTGTTGGGTGATTATCAATATGATAACTTAGCAGTTGCCTTGAAAATGCTTGAAGAAATTAAAGATCAAAGGATAACTAAAGAAAGTACTAAAAATGGAATAAAAAAGACTGTATGGCCAGGCAGATTACAAAGATATGACTTTGAGCTAAATAAAATAGGAAATGATTCGAATGAATGTATTTCAATAATACTTGACGGTGCGCATAATTCACAAGCAGCTATTGAACTAGGCAAATATCTTAATTCATTAAGAGATAAACACAATTTTATTTTTGTTATTGCTGTAACCAAAGGTAAAGATATATCAACGTTGTTCAAATCAATAATTACATCAAAAGATAACATTGTATTAACACAGTTTAGCAATGATGTTGAAGGTATGCCATGGATAAAATCTTCTGATGTATCATATTTGAAAGAACAAATTTATCATCAAAAGATTTCATATGAAGATATTCATACAGTTCCAAATATTAAAGATGCCATTAAAAAGGCATATGAAATCTCTTTGCAAAATCATAAACAAATAATTGTTTGCGGCAGCTTGTATTTGGTGGGTGATATCCTTAGACTTCAGAAAAGCTAAAACGAATGTTCATTGATTATACTATGACATAAATTGTATACAACTTTCTTTATAAACATACTATACATCATCCTTAATGGGTTTTCCTTTTTGTACCCTTCGTACATTTTTGGCCCACTTACGTATATCATTACGGTATTTTGAACTAATTCTCAGACCATCAGTATCCAAAAAGTCAGCCAAAAATGAGTGATTCATTAAATCCCATGGGCTTGACCTTTGATTTTCCTTTTTCAGGCATAATGAAACAAAATCTGATAACTCTTCACTAAATCCATCTTTAACAGGTAAAGTTGGGGGCTGTTCATTGACGATTCTTTGTAATAATTCTAAAATGGAAGTTTGTCCAGAGTTATCATTAGTAAACGCTAGGTTACCTGATGCTAATTCATATAACATTATACCTAGTGACCAAACGTCACCTTTAATAGAATATACACCACCTTGTATTCTTTCTGGTGACATATAAGTTGAAGTACCAACAAATGTGTCAGCCATCGAATTGATTAATTCTCTGGAAACACCAAAATCACATAACTTGATTTTTCCCTTTGAAGTCAATAAAACATTTGAAGGTTTAACATCTCTGTGAATAATACGGTGGTTATCGTATAAATAAATTAAACCTGATAATATCGAATATGCTACATGTTTTAACATGAACTCTGGAAATGGACCAGTTAGTTTGAAAACGTGAGCTAACGAACCACAATCTGCATATTCCATACAAATAACAACATTACCTTCGTGTAAAAATGTACCATAAAACTCGATAATGAATGGAGAATCACATTCATGCATAATTCTTAACTCTCTCATAATCTGTGATTGAATAACTTCTTTAGCTTCAAGATGAACAGTTTTCCTGGCCATTGTTTTTTGTGTCGGTAAATGTAATACTTTTGAAACAGTACCTGATTGGCCAGATCCTAATTTTTTTAAACGAACTAATTCATCAGCACGTAATGACATTTGATATTCTAAACCTAGTTCCAAATTTCTGATATTTTTTATCAACTCATCAGCATCGATTTTTCTTTCTGGATCTTTTATATTGATTTTAGCTAGTTCATTGATGTTATTTATTCCGTTGTTACTGTTGAGACTTTCAAATGATGCATTGGTGGAAGTACTGAGTGTATTCAAGGTCAATTTCTTAAAGTTACGTCGATTCAAAGATTTCCCTGCATTGATCATAAGCTTTTGTTCATGTTTTAATTCATTTGATCTCATTCTGGCAGACATGATGTTAGTTGGAGAATTTTGATGAATAACTATATCCTTTTTCGATGACTTGAGGTTCAAATTTAATAGTTGTTCTTTTAATGGATTATTTGACAAAGAATTAGAATCTTCTGTTGAAAATATGAAGTTGGTATCTTCTGTTGAACTTGCAGAGAATTGTGCTGGACTTATCAATGATGAATCGAATGGACTTTTCAAGCCAATTGTAGGGATGTGATTGCTGCTCATCGTTGCTCGTAGGTTCAACGTCAAAGGGGGTGCTGCTCTACGAGACGTTAGTGATGTAGAGGTATCACTCAACGCTGGAATATTACTATTGTTATCATCACTGAATGATTGTTTCAGTGGATATGGGTGGTCGGTTTTCGATTTAACGTTAAGATTCACTGGTGCCATTTTCCGCTTGGGTATTTCCAATGTAGGTTTATTCACTATCTCTGGCAAATCAGATAATATTGTGTTCCTAGATTTGCAATTGTCCATGATGTGCCTATAGTTCTAGCAAAAGTTCTTTTACGTTTCGTACTATTTACGAGTTGTTTCATTTTCTCTGTTTCATTTTCTCTTGTTTCTTTCATGCTTTTACTAGCTTTACCAAAAAACTCCATATATCCAAGGCATGGCGCGTTGAGAAAAACAAAGATTCAAGATGTGAGAAGAAGCTACCTACAATATTGGTGTTTTTTAGCGGTTTTTGCGGTGTTTTTGCAAAGTTTTCAGTGGACCTGAAACTGGAAGGAGGCAGAATAAGAAAATAAATCAATTGGATTAAAATGGGGGGATTTGAAATTAATGAAAAGGTGTTAGTTTATCAAGGCCCGGTGTTGTATGAAGCAAAAATCACGAAAACTTTTGATCCAGTAACACAAAAGGTCAATCAATATGATGAAAAAAAGAAAGAATTTGTACTTGTTAAGCCTGATAAAAAATTTCCTAACAAATATTTAACTGAAAGAGTATTTATGGTTCATTATCAAGGTTGGAATGCCAAATGGGATGAATGGGTTATTTCTAGTGTGATTTTGAAATACAACAATGAGAATTTAATGTTGATGCAAAATATACAATTAGAAATTCAGCAAAAGGAACTGGAACGACTGAATGCTGAACAAGAAGCAAAGGAGAAGATGCTGAGAGAAAAAGAAGAAAAGTCCAGGAGTAAAAGTAATGGAAAAAAAGATGCAAGAAATGGTGATTCAAAGGCTATAAATACTAAGAAAATAAAATTGAAGATAAATGGCCAATCAATTAATTCGATTTTGTTTGATGAGAAAAATGGAAGTCACACTTCAAAGGTTACAAAATCTAAGGGTATATCATCCAAAGGAAAGAACAAGTATGAACGTATAAACACAGAAGTATTGCACAGTAAAAATTTGAAAAATAATAAACGATCAAGCAGGACAGAAAATGAAAACCAAAGTGAAAATAAAAGTGGTATAGATGCTGAAGCAGCAAATAACTTGTATTATAAACTAAAATCATCAATAGAAACGTCAGCTTCATCGCTATTATCAGCTTCGAAATTACCAAATACACATTACGAGTCACATAATGGTTTTACGCATAACGAAATTAAGACATTGATACCTGATGAGCTGAAAATTATATTGGTTAATGATTGGGAGAATATTACGAAAAATAATAAGTTAGTCATAATACCATCAAAGCTATCAGTTTCTCAAACAATGGAAGATTTCAAGGAGTATTTAGAAGGTGAATTTAATGATGAAGATAATGAAATAAATGTGCTATTAGAAATAACAGAATCAATTAAACAGTATTTTAATCAATGTGTTGGCACATATTTGCTATACAGATATGAAAGAATCCAATTTAATGAATTGTTAGAAAAATATTGTAAAGAAGATAGAAATGAATTTTATGATACCTATCATCCGATATTTTTATTGAGATTACTATCGGTATTTCCAAGCATATTAATTTTAAATGAAGTTGAACCAAGTACAATTCGTTTAAGTAAAGCATACTTGGATATATTGTTAAATTGGTTAAATTTAAATAAAGAAAAATATTTACTTGATATTGAATATGAAAATCAAAATCCATGGATTTCAATCATGAACGGTGGTTAACTGATTTTGTTTTTATAGAATGTGTACATAAATAGAAAAATTATCAAGATGGAAAATTGTGATTAAATAATTGAAAAACATTCAACAGTCGAAGGAGTGTAAAATAATAACAAGGGGTAATTAGACATTAATTATTAGTAAAAAGGTTGTAATAGAAGTGAAAGGCTAAAATGCTCAAAAGCTATAGATAAACAGCATCATTAATCGTTTTGATATTTATGCTTTTCAGCATATTATTAATTTTCTTCTCATATTCTACTGAATAATCACCCGTGATCCGTTCATATGAAGAATCCATTGTTGAAGTTTCACTTGTTTTTCGATATTTATTATTGGTAGCATTTCTTGAAAAAACATCGAATATTGGACTTGATGGTGTAGAAACTGCTGAATTGTTACTATTGCAGGATATAGTTCTATTGGAAAAAAGTTTTGAATTTCTTTTTGTGTCTAGCACAAGTTTTAAATTGGATTCCTCTGATATTTTATTATTAAGAGATACCCTTTTAACTTGCAATCTGGATTTACTTATATCTGATTCATTAATTTCATGTAAACTCAGGTATGAATTGTCTAAGCACAGTATACTATTATTGGTTTTATCTTGTGATGATTCCACTATTGAAATAATGCTTGAATCTGAAATTTTGAAATTTGAACCAATTCTAGCTATATTCTGATTAGATTTATAAGTACTCACATGATTATTGTTGCTATTCATACCATTATTGAATGTACATTCTGTATTGTTAAAGCATGATACTTCATTCAGTTTCCATGTTGATATGTGACCATTATAATCACCTGTCCAAATTGTATTATTATTGTCCCAATTGATTGATAGTATTTCACTCTGAAATCCTGACAATGTAGTAATTGGTTCCAATTTTCGTATATCCCATAATTGAACAATATTCTCATCAGCCGGGATAGTTGAGATATAGTTTCCATTATAGCTACTCCATTCACATTGAGTGAATCCTCTCCGTTTTCTGTTTGTTGAAGGTGGTGAATAAGAACTACACTTATTAAAGTTATGTGATTTCAAATCAATTAACGACAAACCAAAATCCCCAACAACTGCTGTTAAAGAGTCTTTTTGAGTATTAACTTTGCCGCTTGTTAGCCCGTTCATACTTATAATTGATAACGGAGTATTATTTTTTGTCGTATCCCAATGAAATAAATGATGATCATAAACAGTGACCATGGAATTAAATAAATTAGAAGAATGAGAATTAAGTATATTAACTGAAGTGATTGATGTTGAAATACTACCATTATTTAAAGTGAAAGCTTTCCGTTCATAATTACTACTATTGTAGAGTAATTTTAATTGCTTTTTGTGATTGAATCTTTTGATAATTTCTGCATTTTCAAAAACGCTATTTTCGTTCAAAGGAATAGCAGATAAATGAACAATGCCATTTGAATGACCAGACAATAAGAACTTGAAATCTTCAGATTTTGAATCAATAGGATCTAAAAATTTAATTGATTGAATATCAGGTAGGGTAATTGATGCAATATGAATCAGAGAGTTGGCAAATAGCTGGAAGATTTTCAGGTTATCATTCAAATAATTAGAACTAATTGCTATTGTGTTGCCATTTTTTGAAAACGCTGTATTTGAAGGTGTTTGCAAATATTCTCCTTCATTTTCTGAAGTATCAATTTTCCAGTAATTGGAATGAATTTTATGGCTCATTAAGTATTGTAACTTGATGTGAACTGAAAACAAAAAAGAATTGGGACTAAAAGCTGTAGTTAAAAACTAAAAATTAGATCGAAAATGAATGGAAAACCGATGGAAATGAAAGAATGTAAATCAGGTTCTTTGTTGCAGCTTTAACTGAGTGTGCGATCAATAGTTTTATAATGTTCCTCAAGTATATACTTTGCTACTTAATGCTTTTCTCTCCTTCTATATGTCCAACTGTAGAGAACAAATAGCTGTTGACAACAGCCAATATTGCAGAAAAATGTTGTGGATGAGCTGAAAAAGAATGGAAAACGCAGCTGGTGCTAAATTCCAGGACAAAGCAGATATATATAATTTTGCAGCATGTCAACTGCTAGATAAGTCCTTGATAGGACATTTTCCTGACACATTCAGACAAGCACACAAGAAACGTACAGTAAAAATTACCCGATTAGGCAGGTGTCCGTGCAAGCCATCCTAGTTGTTACCTCGGTTCCCTTGTACTTTCCTATAGTTTTCATTGTTCGCACGCGCCGAAATTCTACAAAAAACAGGTGAAAGTTCGGATACTTGAAAAACCATGTAACAACAATAGCCAGCAGCCGATAGCCGACACCCGTTATCCAGCCGCTTTAGCCGATGTTGCAATCGTCAACTGCGCGTCTGCGTCGATCGGCGCGTGCTGGTTTGGTGTACTGGTGCGTGGTTTTCTTCTTGGCTTGTGCAACAAAAAAGACAAAAACCTTTCTTCTGCTTTTCACTTTCTATGAACTCAGCTGCGGTTGAAAATCAATCCCCCCACTGAAACCCGGGTTTCCGATTTCCCTCACTTTTTCCCACCTCTCGCTGGAAACTACTCACTTTTTTTCTCTATTTCGCCTCTGTTTGACTGATCAGGCTGATGGGTATTATTATAGTACTTCATTTATACATCTTCGTTTTCATTTCTTCTCTTTCACTAATTGGCCTCTTTTCTTCTCCCACTTTCTAACCAACGCCTCTGGTTTGTCACTTATCAACGTTGCCAAGTATCTGATCTCTCTTATCTGATTCAGTTCAATTGGCTTCCTACTATCACCAGACCATCCAAGTCTCCCTATTACTCATTTCCGATTTGCCATTATGTCTAGCGCAAATCGTTCCAAAATTACCGTTAAAGTATTATCTGCTGAAGGATTATATAAAAGAGAAATTTTTAAATCTCCTGATCCTTTTGCCGTTCTTACTGTTGATGGTTCT
Organism: Pichia sp. NRRL Y-12827; assembly: GCA_030570315.1. NCBI lineage: Eukaryota > Fungi > Ascomycota > Pichiomycetes > Pichiales > Pichiaceae > Pichia > Pichia sp. NRRL Y-12827. The sequence goes on from JAJLVN010000004.1 coordinate 285,698, forward strand.
CAAACTCAAACAACAGAAACTGCTAAAAGAACATCGTCTCCTCATTGGAATCAATCTTTTGAGTTTAATGTAAGTGAATCATCTGTTTTAATTATACAAGTGTTCGATCAAAGAAAATTTAAAAAGAAAGATCAAGGTTTTCTTGGTGTCATTAATATTAGAATCTCAGATTATATCAACTTTAATGATACTTCAAGTGAACAGACTGTTGCTGAAGAATTGAAAAAATCAAATTCAAATTTACCCGTTTCAGGTAAAATTATAATATCTTTGTCTCATAAAAATAACACTGCACATCCTCAAAGCTCAAGAGATCCAACTAATTTCTCAAGACAGAGCTCAAGTGTAACTGCAACCAATTCAACAACAACAAATCCTTCACATCCCGCAAATGTGACATCCCCAGTTTCAAATAGTGCAAGTCAATTTCCAGGAGTCGCTGCGACATCGTCTTCTACCACAAGTAATAATAATTCAAATTCAAGACAATTCTCATCTTTTGAAGATCAACTGGGTAGATTGCCACCAGGTTGGGAACGTAGAACTGATAATTTTGGTAGAACTTATTATGTTGACCACAATACAAGAACAACCACTTGGAAGAGACCAACTTTGGATTCAAGTAATAATAATAATAATAATACCAGCAATAATAGACATTCTGTATCAAGTACTACAACAAATACAACTACCAATCATAATGCAACAAATATTCCATATACACAAACATCGAATTCAAATATAACAGAAGAAGAAGCTTCAACTTTAGAAGCAACGGGTCAAACTGTTCCAGGTTTAGGTGAGTTACCACCTGGTTGGGAACAAAGGTTTACACCTGAAGGTAGACCTTATTACGTTGATCATAATACAAGAACAACAACTTGGGTTGATCCAAGAAGGCAACAATTTGTGAAAAGTTTTGGTGCAAATTCAGGTTATAATGCACAAAGATTATCTGCAATGGGCCCATTACCAAGTGGTTGGGAAATGAGACTTGCAAATACATCAAGAGTTTATTTTGTGGATCATAATACTAAAACTACAACTTGGGATGATCCAAGATTACCTTCTTCATTAGATCAAAATGTTCCACAATATAAGAGAGATTTCAGAAGAAAATTAGTTTATTTTAGATCTCAACCCGCTTTGAGAATTTTACCTGGTCAATGTCATATTAAAGTTAGAAGAGATTGTTTATTAGAAGACTCCTTTAGGGAAGTTATGAGGCAAACCCCTGAAGATTTAAAGAAGAGACTAATGATTAAATTTGAAGGTGAAGAAGGTTTAGATTATGGTGGAGTTTCAAGAGAATTTTTTCAACAATTATCTCATGAAGTTTTCAATCCTGCTTATGGTTTATTCAAATATGCATCAAGTGATAATTATACTTTACAAATTAATCCGAACTCAAATATTAATCCTGAACATTTGAACTATTTCAAATTCGTTGGTAGAGTTGTTGGATTGGCTGTTTTCCATAGAAGATTCTTAGACGCATTTTTCGTTGGTGCAATGTATAAAATGATGTTAAGAAAGAAAATCGTTTTACAAGATTTAGAAAGTGTTGATTCAGAAATGTATAAATCACTGTGTTGGATGTTGGAAAATGATATAACTGATATCTTATACGAAAGTTTCTCTGTTGAAGAAGATAGATTTGGTGAAAAAGTTACTATTGATTTGAAAGCAAATGGTAGAGATGTTGAAGTTACAAATGAAAATAAAAGAGAATTTGTTGAATTGAAAACTGAATGGATTATTTCAAAACCAATTGAAAATCAATTTAAATCATTCATGGAAGGTTTCAATGAATTAATCCCTCAAGAATTAGTTCAAGTCTTTGATGAAAGAGAATTAGAATTATTAATTGGTGGTTTAGCGGAAATCGATATTGATGATTGGAAAAAACATACCGATTACAGGGGGTATCAAGAAAGTGATGAAGTCATTCAATGGTTCTGGAAAGCAGTTACTGAATGGGAAAGTGAACAACGTGCAAGATTATTACAATTCACAACAGGTACTTCAAGAATCCCAGTTAATGGATTCAAAGACCTACAAGGTTCTGATGGTCCAAGAAGATTCACTATTGAAAAAGCTGGTGAATGTGATCAATTACCAAAATCGCACACTTGTTTTAATAGAGTTGATTTACCACCTTATAAAGACTATGACTCTTTAAAAAAGAAATTAACAATTGCTGTCGAAAATACAATTGGTTTTGGACAAGAATAGATGATTTGATTATTAACTACAAATTTTAATCATTTTATATTTATTTATTTTGTATATTGTTTAACTTTCTTATGTTTGGTTTTGATATTCGTCATTCTGTTATTATTTTAATATCCGTTGGTTTTTGATATTTTTCATACTTTTATTCTTATTATTTTCTTTATTTCATTTTGATTCTCATTTCTATTTCTACTTTTATTTTTATTCAGTTTATTTCTTTTGTATTGTGTATGTACTTTTATTTTTTATAGTTTTCCTTTTTATATTTTATGAGCAAATTTCATTGTTTTCATTTTAATATGAACTGACAAAAAAATACTTGATCTTCGAAAAAAAAAAAAAAAAGAATAAGCTATTCTTGAAAAAGAATACAAAAAGTTAAGCTAATGCCTGCACCCATGCTGGGAGTCGAACCCAGAATCTTTTGATTAGAAGTCAAACGCGTTAACCATTACGCTACACGGGCATTGCTTGAAAAAAAATTGTTGATGTTTTTTATCACTTCAATATTTATGATATTGCACTAAAAAAAATGACTTTACGTTGATTTGATTTGCAAGTAATGAAATCAAATCAGCTCGCATAATTTCAATACTATACTAAGTGTTATACATTATTTTTGGTCTTATGATGTTGAAATAAGATCATACTTGATCAGTCTGATCTCACTCCTACACAATGATCCTGTTTCAACAGTACTAATATTCAAGTCTAATAATTATATACATTGAACTTTATAGATACGAAGGATGTTGGCCCCACCACCCAGCAAAAACAAGGCTTATTGAGTATCTTATATCTTATTTTTCGTTAAATTTCTGTTATATGTATTTAGAATTAATTTCAGTTTTTATAATTTATTATTCTTCACCTCAAGTTATACCGCAGCACTTATTGTGTATATCATTACGCTCACAACACCAATCCGACAGTTTATTACATCAATTTTCTTCTACTTAGGATATATATTCGTTCCTATAAATAAAGCTATCATCTTTTTTCTTGCAGTGAGTTCAATCCCTTTTATTTTTTTTCATGTATAAAATGCATCTTGCTATTGGTGGTACACAAAATAGAACTTTTAAAAAAAAGGAAGAAAACGACATAAAAGCAGCAGAAGATACATGCTACGTAAAAATCCCTTCTTTTATTCATGTTAGTAATAGAGCAACGTTGAACTTTAGCTGAAACAGTTGTTTTCTGTACGCTGTGAGTTCTTTATACATGACAGATCTCTGTATTTTCTCTTTTTTTCTTAGTCTGTTAATAAACCAGTAATTTTGCTTTTTAAAGAAATGAACAACACATCTTTAAATATTACCATAATAATCATATTTTTTTAATCTTTTATTGATTTATAAGCTGCTGTACATACTTTCACTAATTTATGAAGATTGCAATAAGCTAACTTAGTCTTGTTTTCTTCATTAATAATAGTATTTCCACCAACTACACTACCATCGTGTTGTGTACCAGTAGTTCATTTATCTGATTATATTTTTTTTTTAAGTTTCAGCTAATTTCACGTTATATGAATCAATTGAATCTCCTAACCATTGTAGTTAGCGTCCTTGTTTTTGAAACAAATAGATGATTTTAAGATTTATCTAGTAAGATCGGCAAGTTTATTATGCCTATAAAGAGTATACATCTGTTTGATATTGTGGTTGCTTTGAATGTAATTTATTTTTTTCTTTGAAGTGCCCTATTGTTTTGGTACAAATTATTATGTGAAACAATTTCATATTACATATCCATCAGAAGAGAGTTTGCACCTTTTTTAATTTATCGGAAGTCATTCAGTATAATCAATGATTGTTGCATTTTTCATGAAGACATGGCGTTAAACTGTAAGTAACACCTTGGTTCACGCAGTTTAGGCCTGTGGTTAAATATAACGTTTTATTTATTAACATTTGGAATCAGTTTGAATATCACAAGATTGGGCAACCTTATGACAACTGAAGGTAGCTTTGCTTTGATGGTAAACAAAAGTACCAATCTACATTTGAAAAAGTGTTAGACTAAACTCTGAACACTATCAATTGATGATAAATCTATTACTTCTTGCTATGCTAGTATCTTTGGGCATACTACTGCGATAGATAATATGCAAAAATTACTTAAGCGTCAAAAAACAGAAATATACTATCTTCAAAAGAAAGCTAGATGATAGTGGCAATAATGGAGAAGAGTCAACATTAACAAGATAGAAAAAAATCACTCAGACCATTATTAGTTGATGCTAAAACATTAACGAAGTTTGATTCGAGATCTCCCGGATTTAAAACGGTTGATGTTGATGGGTTTGCGGTTAAAAAAACTTTGTGTGGTGGATCATTTGTAGTTTAAAACATAAACCAGAATTATTTTATTTGATAAGCAGAATCATTTTAGTAAATACTTTTTCCCAAAAGTTAATCTTTTGTTCGAACTGCAACTTCAGACTACTTTAGTTCTCCCCCCTCCCCCTTCCTCCTCCAAGCACAGTATAATGCCAATTAACTCAACTTGTGGTTCATCAATGAAAATGGTTTTATATTTCAAATTGATTGCCGTTCTATAAAGTTATTTTCTCTTGTGATTAATTGTAAAATGTCTTAGAGAATATTTGAAGCTAAGAAAAGTCTGTTAAGTACCAATTTCGTGAGGCAAATCTACATCATATAGTTGCCATGTGCATATTAACATTGAATTTTTCACAATACCTTTTCGACTGGTTTTTCACTAAAAATTGATGGTATATTTATGTCCTAGTAATAATGCTATTATTGTTAGTATAAAATCGAGTTCCTAAATTTTCAGTGTTTTTTTCAGTCTTTCATTTATACAAATATTTAAAGATACCACTAGTGCTATTTCACTGTGCCAATTCACAGTGAGTTTCCGGTACAGGCTCATATCAGATTTGTATCAATAAATGGTGTTAATCAGAGTAGTAAGCTACCTGTGACAGATATTAGTGTTAAGATTTATGTGTCTGAAAGAGATTGAATACTTTTACGATTTTTTCAAAATTTGTGGCAGAAAATGTCACATAGAGTGGTGGAATTACTCTCTCTTTCCAGGCTTGCCAAGGGTTTAATTATGAAGCTATGGTTCACGTTTTGAATTACTTTATAAGCCTCATTAAGGTGAAATGAGAAAAAATAAAACGGTGATAATGATTCTGTTCAGTAAAAATTATTAAGATATATTACTAAACTCTTTTTACCTAAATCAATCTACACGATAGAATTGTATGTGTTCTTGGAGACACCAACCCGACCGACAAAACGGAAATAACGATTGATGTACTATGATGCACATTTTGATTTTTATACCCCTAAAGTTTTGAATTATGAACTCCCATATATATTCAATATTTTAATACTGATTTATTCAAAATATATGAATAATTAAGACAGTAAAATCTAACTAACTAACAAAAACTTTAAATGAATACTTTCTTTTGATATTAAATATAATGAACTCTACTATTGAATCAAACATGAATTCTGTTTAAAATATCAAAACTAAAACGATCGCTAAAAACGGTTATCACAGCAAAACGCCAGATAGATTGTTAATAGATGTTAGAATGTATGGTGATTCACGCCGACCTCTAGTCATATATGATATTTCAAATAGAAATCTCGAGTCAATTATAGTTTTCAAAATATTCAAATCATGTGAAATTAATGTAAAAATTCGAGGTAATTGCTCAAACATTAATCAATCTTCCAAATCTTGGCAATTCATTCTGAATTTATCATAAAATTATGAAAAGGAAATTGATACGTAACTTAGGGGAAATCTGCTTGAATCTTATCTATCAGAGCGCACCAATTTATTCAATCATTTTGATCTCAAAGTAAAATTGATAAATATCTGGCTCTTGAAGTATCACAAGTTCAGCTTGTAAGGCAAAAAAAAGTGTGGGTGTCTTAAGACCAGTTGAAAATGAATCGAAAATTTTCAACATGGTTAACTCGCTCTTGAAAAATTCCAGAAAAGAGAATAGGAGACTAAACTAAACAGGGTTTTTTTTCTTTTCCGTTTAGTACCAACTCCCTTTTCGCAAAACATCAGACCCCCCCGAAAGAACTAGACTCTTGGTATTTTGCTTTGAAGAAAAAGTATAATGCTACAGATAGAGCATATTGATGAATCAATTCATAGCTTATTGCAAAGTCAAACTAAGCTAACATCGTTATCCGATGTCATCAGAGAGCTCGTACAAAACGGAGTTGATGCAAATGCGGGTAATATTACAATCAAACTTAAAATTAATCATTTAGAAAAATCAATCGAGTTGGAATATATTGATAATGGTGAAGGTATCGATCCTGAATCATTTAGCAAATTTGGTAAAAGATTTTATTCATCAAAGTTAAACTTGAACTCCGAAAACAAACATGATCAAAGTAAGTTGTTTTTTTTGAGAAATTGTAAAACCTTTGGTTTCAGAGGCGAGGCTATGAGTTCGTTAAGATTGATATGCAATTCAATGATTGTCATTTCAAGAGTTGAATATTATAACAATGGATTTCAAGTATGTTTTGCTGGAAACTCAACTATAGGTGATGTGATGAAATCAAATACTATTGTTCCTATTGGCACACAAATTAGAATTGTTGGATTGTTTGATCCTGTATTGATCAGGAAAAATATAATATTAGACAAGTTGAACAAAAGTTGGATTGAAGATACTTATCAAATTAGGAAAAGTATCATAGATAGTTTGGTTAATAAGCCATTAGTTCAAGTCCACATTTTTAAACAAGAACTGAAAAATGGTAAATGGATTCGAAAAGATTTAGTGAAAACATCAGCTTTGGGTGTGGAGCAAGTTTCATTTCAGAATGAAATGAAGATGCTAAATCATGTTTTTGGTGGTAAACTTTGTGAAAATTATGAAATTTGTAAAGTTCAATTTCGGGATTTTCAATTAAAAGCTGGAATTGGAATAAATACAGTGCAAAGTAAGAAGTATCAATTCATTTATCTGAATGGCAGGCCATTCTACAATGAAGATTTTAATAAATTTGTCAATCAATTATTTCAACAACACTATGAATTATGGGGTCAAAATGTCAAGCGTGGTGAAGCCGAGAATGAAAGTAATATGTATGGAAGGCCATATAGTGTTAATCCTATTTTTATTGCAAAATTCATCACACCTATCGAAGTAACTGAATTAATCCAAGATCCAAGTAAAGCTTGCTTCAACAGTAAAAGCCAAAAGATCATGCAATCGTTATTTAGGAAAGTTATTGATGTTTATTTTGGCATTTCCAAAAGACGTAGAAAAAATGACAATGTGTTATTCTTGGGGAAAACTGATGATTTAAAGGTTAAATCGAAGAAGAGAACGGTCAAAGAGTCTGTTACTATAAAATCTAAAATACGCACATCCAAATTCGAAGATTCTGAAATGGATGGCAGAATTTGTATAGGTAAAGAAAATGAAAATAGATCAGTTAATGAAGTTTTCGATTTTGGCACGATTCAAGAAGGTTTACTAACTCACGTAAAGGAAGAAGAAAAGAAAAACGACGATGAAAATGATGGTAGTGCCAGTGATACTACAGAATGTGGAGAGTGTCATGACCATCTTCCATTAAGTCAAGGAGAAATCAGAAGGCAATCCGAGTTTTTCAATAAGCAAGACGTTTTAAACTTCAACCGAGATGATATTTCGAAATTTGAAATCATTGGGCAGGTCGAAAATAAGTTCATATTGGTTAGATACGGAAATAAGATTATTGGATTAGATCAACATGCGTCCGATGAACGTATAAAACTCGAAAGATTTTACAAGGATTTGATCATCGATTGTATTGAAGGCAAATTCAACGAGTTGGAAGAATCCATTACTCTCGAATTCAAAGAAACTGAGTCTGAATTGGTTGATAAGTTTGAAGAATCATTGAAGTTCTGGGGTATTCGCATGGAGGAGCCTAAAACCGAAGACGGCAATTTCCGTTTCATGAAGAAGCTCACACACCTTCCGAAACTTATTTTCCGCAAGATCTCTAAAGTGGAAGCAGGGTTGCTGCGTAAGGGTATTATTGAATATGTTGAAAACTTGGAGAAGAAAGAAAAGCAGGAAATGAGGTTTACGCAGATGGCTGCTCACGCAGAAGGGACGTTCGGGTGGGTTCGGTTGCAGGGCCAGCTCCCCGCTCTCTACACGGAGACGGTGAAGTCCCGGGCGTGTCGCAGTGCCATTATGTTTGGGCAGTCTCTTTCCAGAGAGGAACAGGGGCTGTTGGTCAGGGCCCTCCACGAGTGCTACCAGCCATTTTGCTGTGCCCATGGCAGACCCTCGCTATATCCGCTCTGTGTGTTGCGGCGGCGCGAGAAGAGAATGGGGAGATGAACAAATAATGAAAAGTGGAAAACAGACGGAGCTGGCCAAGGTCGCACTGCTGCATGGAGAAAAGTGGAAATGAGAAATGGGAAATTGGAGTGGGAGATAAATGGATGGCGGTGGTCATACATCTTTCTGGTCTGTTTTGTGGGATTTCCCTATTTAACGGCCACTCTTTCTTCTGCTCCACAAGAGAAAACCAAGAGAATCAGCATCCACAGAGTCAATTGAGTCTGGCTATTGCTATTCTAGTTTGTTATCGTCACCTCGCTTCCCATCAACACCCCCCCCACCCACGTTATCAATCCCCATTTTGCTTACCCCGGATTAATTACTTACCCACTTGCCAATCTTATTTATTTTTTACCCATGTCCAGAGATATTGAAAACCACTACCTGTTCGAAGTCGCCACCGAAGTTGCCAATAGAGTTGGTGGCATTTATTCTGTTCTTAAGTCGAAGGCTCCGGTCACTGTCGCCGAATACAAGGATAGATATATGTTGATAGGTCCATTGAACTACAAGAGCGCTTCTGTTGAAGTTGAAGAACTACCTGTTAACAACAAAGCTTTGAAGCAAACTTTAGATGCTATGGAAAGTAGAGGCATCAAATACTTATATGGTAGATGGCTAATTGAAGGTGCTCCAAGAGTTATATTATTTGATATTGGCTCTGCTGCTCATAATTTAAATGAGTGGAAAACCGATTTATGGAAGATTGCTGCGATCCCAACTCCCGAAACTGATACCGAAACCAACGATGCTGTTTTATTAGGTTATTTAACTGCTTGGTTTATTGGTGAATTCAGTTGTCGTCAAACTAAACGAGCAATTATTTTACACGCTCATGAATGGTTAGCAGGTGTTGCACTACCACTTTGTAGACAAAGAAAGATCGATTGTTCAACTATTTTCACAACTCATGCTACTTTATTAGGTAGATATTTATGTGCCGGCTCTGTTGATTTTTACAATAATTTGGATAAATTTGATGTTGATTATGAAGCTGGTAAAAGAGGTATCTATCATAGATATTGTATTGAAAGATCTGCAGCTCATGCAGCCGATGTTTTCACCACTGTTTCTCATATTACAGCCTATGAAAGTGAACATTTATTAAAGAGAAAACCAGATGGTGTTTTGCCAAATGGTTTAAATGTTGTTAAGTTTCAAGCAGTTCATGAATTCCAAAATTTACATGCTGAAAAGAAGGAAAAAATTAATGAATTTATTAGGGGTCATTTCTATGGCCAACTGGACTTCAGCTTAGATAATACATTATATTTCTTTATTGCTGGTAGATATGAATATAGGAATAAAGGTGTTGATTTTTACGTTGAAGCATTGGCAAGATTAAATCATAAGTTAAAAGCTGCTGGCTCTAATTTAACTGTTGTTGCATTCATTATCATGCCTGGTAAAACAAACTCTTATACTGTTGAAACGTTAAGAGGTCAAGCAGTTATCAGACAATTAGAAAATACCGTTAAAGATATTCAAGATGTAATGAGTAAAAGATTATTAAATTGGTGTCAAGATCCTCATCATTTTAATGATTCAAGCAGAACTGAATTACCAGAATTAGATGATATCTTAAAATCAAGCGATAGAGTCTTATTAAAGAGAAGAATGATTGCGATGAAAAGAGATTCTTTACCTGCAATTGTCACTCATAATATGATTGATGATGCAACTGATCCAATTTTAAATCAAATTCGTTCATGTCAATTGTTTAATAAAAAAGAAGATAGAGTTAAGATTATTTTCCATCCGGAATTTTTAAATTCTTCAAATCCCGTTTTACCAATCGATTATGATGAATTTGTTAGAGGTTGTCATTTAGGTGTTTTTCCATCTTATTATGAACCTTGGGGTTATACACCTGCTGAATGTACCGTCATGGGTATTCCATCAATTACCACTAATCTATCAGGTTTTGGTTGTTATATGGAAGATTTAATTGAAAATTCTAAGGACTATGGTATCTATATTGTTGATAGAAGAATGAAGTCTGTTGATGAATCAATTGAACAATTAACCGATCAAATGTTTGAATTTACTCAAAAGACAAGAAGGCAAAGAATTAATCAAAGAAATAGAGTTGAAAGACTAAGTGATTTATTAGATTGGAAGAGAATGGGTTTAGAATATGTTAAAGCAAGAATGTTATCACTAAGAAGAGCTTACCCTGATGAATTCAATCAAAAAATTAATCCTTTTGATAATGAAAAGATTAAATTAACTAGACCTTTAAGTGTTCCAGGTTCACCAAGAGATAATAAATATGGTGCTATGACTCCAGGTGATTTAGGTACTTTACAAGAAAACAATGATTCTGACTATTTAAATTGGTCACTGAGAGATGATGATGATGAAGATGTTACATTAAGAGGTGCAAGTGTTGCACCAAGTGACCACGAAGATGATTAGAAAATTGCAAATATCATGTGGTAATTTACCACCAGACTTTTTTTCATATAAAATAATTAGATGAAAAAAATAACTTTAAAAATGTTTTTAACTTTTGTATTATTGCATATAACTTCTGTATTATTGCATATTTTTAATAAGAGAATTTAATTTACTATTAGAAATGAAACTTGTTCTAACAATTTTTCAAAAGGTATTTTCGACATTTGAAACTTTATTTACAAGGATTTTATTATACACAGATAGTATAGTTAGTACAGAATCAATTACATTCTAGAGTTTAGTTAAAACTAAATGAGAAAAAAAAATAATCAAAGTGGAAAGTGGGTCTTATCTGTGAAAGTTTATAGACTCAAAAGTGAGTATTTTCCATTATAATAAATAATATTTTGATTTTACTAAACTCACACATCTCCATATTAATTTTTACATATGTAAGGAAAATCCCCCTGACTAGCAGTTCTGCCTTATATATATTATTCACATACTGGTTTGCTAGTATACTCTGCTTATGCAGTATAGCGTTATTTAAATTTTATTCATCTTCTTACATTATCAAAGCATTTTTCGAGTGCGGATAAGTCCCGAAATGGTTAGGATGGTGAGATTATTTTATGAGGGTCGGAAGTACTAGATAAGCATTGAAGTGGTACTGTTTTCTATTTTTTTTATTTTCCCTATAATTTATCAACGAGTTTTATTTTATCAATTGATAACACTTATTAGATTAAATTAACTAGGAATGAGTAATTACGTTGTCGTTGGTGCAGGTGTCATTGGTATAACCAATGCTTTGGAAATTTTGAAAAGAGATCCACGTAATAAAGTTACAATTATTGCACAACATTTTCCAACAGATTTTGAATTCAAAAATATTTACACGTCCCCCATTGCCGGTGCAAACTGGGAATCGTTTGCTGCCATCGATGATGAATTCGTTCAAAAAATTGATGAAACTGGATACAATAAATTCTATGAATTTATCAAAGCAAGACCAGAAGCTGGTGTGACTGCACGTAAAAATGTTGTTCTAGTTACAAATGAGCAATTTAAAAAGCAAAGTAATGTTAAAAAACTACCATGGTTTGCATTTGGATCATTCAGTAAAAAATGTGGATTCAAAGAACTGAATTTAAATGAATTTGATAATGATAAATTTGCATATGGTTATGAATTTGATGGTATGGTTATTAGAACAGGTTATTATATGACCTTTTTGATTAATGAATGCTGGAGATTATCAGGTGCAAATGAAGGTCCAAATGCAAGATTCTCGTTACGTAGAGGCACAATTAAAAGATTATCTGAAGCATTTGATTTACATTCCACTGGTTTAAAGGCTGATTTTGTTATTAACTGTACTGGTTTATTGGCTAGAGATTTACAGGATATTTCAATTGAAGAACGTAAAAAAATGTATCCTGTACGTGGTGTTGTTTTTGTTGCTAAAAATACAACTGGATTAAGAAAAGTCACAGTTGTTGAAATTGACAAAGAAGATGAAGCCTTGTATATAATGCCAAGACGTGAAGGTGAGTTAATTATTGGTGGTTGTTTTCAAGCCGGTAATGAAAGTAAATTCATTGACCCAAGTTTAAAGAGTAGAATTTTGGGCCGTTGTATGAAGTATTTACCTGAATATAATTGGGAGAATCTAGAAATTGTTAGAGAGCAAGTCGGATTACGACCATTTAGAAAAGGTGGTTATAGAATTGAGAGAGAAGGTAAAGTTATTCATTGTTATGGTATTGGCAGTGCAGGTTTCCAATCAAGTTGGGGTTGTGCTGCAAAGGTTGGGGAATTAATCACTGATTTCCAAAACCGTAGTAAATTATAAGTTGCTAACAGCTACTTCGTATCGTGTACAGTGTTGGTATGCTTCAATCTTTCCATAATCAATTTACATTTTGTCCAGTCAGTTGAAAATTTAACTCGATTAATGATAAAAAAAAAATAATCTTGCATCAATTCATATAAAAAAACATTTTATTTAAATATTTGTAACGCCAAGTTATAAATTATCAACTTCTACAAAGGTATATCTAGTTACATCCTTTTTTGTATAATCATCTCTCCTTAAACAATGATTTATATTCCGTTTCAGAAACGCTAATTTTCTCTATTATCTTCTTTCGTATTGAAACCAGACCTATTTCTCTGTGATGATCATCCAAGAATTCGGATGCATTGCTGACAAGAAGATTCGATTGATCATCTATACTTATAAGAACACCCTTTATTATCCGTCCATCAGTTATCTTTATTATGTATGTCCGACCTATGAGATCCAATGATTTCATTGTTTGATTATTGGTATACTCTGTAGAGTAAATGAGTTGATAAAGGAATTTAATCATTGGAGATCGATGTTGGAAAATTACAGTAATCATGAATTCATGTTGCAAGAATACCGTTTTCCATTTACGGAAGGCGCGAATTAAAGTATTTCCAGTTTTTTTTCCGCTTCATTTTCCATTTTGGTGTATTTGTCTGGCTTGTAGATGGATCTTCTCTGAACTTGCAAGAAACAACTATATACCAGCATGCCTATAATTGACCACTCATCAATAAAAAGAGTTTCTCAAGACGACGGACTTGAAAGTATTACTCTTAGATCAGATCTTGCTGCAAGATATACATTTTTAAACGAAACGCTGCTGGAGGGGCTAGGCGGTGTGAAAATTGACGATAAATTTAAACAAACCATTGATCTTAAGGACATAATCAAGGATAATCAAGGTAATCTCATATTAAATGAGGACAAATACCTGGAACAATGGGAAAGACGTTTGAAACATGAAGTTGCAGAAATTGAAAAGGAACAAACAACATCCAATGAAACTAACTCCCCTCTTTCCAAAAATGACACCAGATTACAACAACTTGAAGGAAATTTTACCAAGCCCGAAGAGATTGATGCTGTCATGCAACAATAGAATAGCAGTTTTTATATTCTATAACATCGGCAAGCAGTAGAATAAGTTCATCCCATACATTGAACCAACCCAACAAGCCGCGATGGGGCGGGAATGACTGTGCAGATACCGATAGAGATAAAATTAGTTCTGTTTTTGACTGATTTAATGTCTTGCCATCACTTGTACTAGCTTTGTCCTCCTAGGTTTCTTCCTTTTTTTTCTCTTTTTCTCTTTTGTAACAATAGCACACAGTATAATAAACAAGAAATATGTCAGAAGCTGCCTCCTCCAGAAGAAGAGTCGAATTAGACGTCATGAAATTGCTCATGAGTGATTTCAAAGCATCTTTAATTAACGATAATATCAGAGAACTATGCGTTTGTCTTGAAGGGCCAAAAGATTCACCTTATGAAGGTGGTTTGTGGAAAGTTCATGTTGAATTACCAGATCAATATCCATATAAATCTCCTTCGATTGGGTTTGAAACTAAAATATTCCATCCAAATATTGATGAACAATCAGGCTCTGTTTGTTTAGACGTTATTAATCAAACTTGGTCTCCCATGTTTACAATATATCATGTTTTTGAAACATTTATACCTCAATTACTCAACTACCCTAATGCATCTGATCCATTAAATGGCGACGCAAGTTCACTTTATCTAAATGACAAGGATGGTTATATAGAGAAAGTTAAATCTTACGTCAATAAGTACGCCAATAGAGCTGATGTTTTACAACAGTTCAATGAAGAAATGGGAATCCAAGATGATTCAGATAATGAAATGCTAGATAGTTCAGACGATGAAGATAATAGAAAAGATAAAGACAATAAAGACAGGGAAAAAGAAGAAGGAGAAGGAGGAGGAGGGAGGGAAGAAGAAGAAGAAGAAGAAGAAGAAGAAGAAGAAGAAGAAGAAGATGATGATGACTTGAGTAGTGTGGAAATTGATTATGATGATAATGACGATACTACTATGAACTCAGATAAAGATTTTGGTGAAATGGACCTTTAATGAAAAAAGCAGAAATAATATATACGGATCTAAAATAATCTGATCTTTCAATATAACAAAATAATTATTTAATACACTCATGAATACCCTTCTTTATTGTTTAAAGTTTGAAACATTTTTCTCTATTTATTGTCTTTCTCTCTTTCTCTCTTTCTCTCTTTTTATCTTGCCCATATATATAAAAGAATACACATTACTAATTACATAAGAATAACTTATTTTATCTCCTTTTAGTGCCGAATGTAGTATCACCAGCCACAAATTTTACGTGTCAAATCACCAGCCACATCACATGGGCTTAGATTAAATTTCAGATCATCCATTACTTTAATGGTGTAAATATAGAACAACGTCAGTTATTAGCAATATCACTTATCTGATCTTTTGTAGATCTGTATAGTTATCAATGCAATCACAGAGAAGTGACCAGAGAAAGATCCAGAGAAGGATCTCACTTCAAACGAAAAAGAGAGATGCACAACAAACGCTACCCGAAGCAGTCATTATGTCAATTATCGATCACCAATATTTGATATTTAAAAACAAATCAGCAGCATTGGGTAAAGCATATGCATCAGAACCATCAACTGAAAAACATTCTAAAATTTTGAACGATTGGGTTTATATTGCAAGTAATTATTGCTTCATTTTATTCCAAAATGATCTAGATGGTTGTGATGAATTAGCATTGGAAATATTTTCAGCTTTCTACTTTATCATCAAATTCGTTTTCAAAGAACAGACGAATAAAAATTACCATTTAATAAGTACCACAGATAGATCAAATATTGATATATTATTTAAAAAATATAATGATTTTTTATCTTCTCCAAGAAGTTTATACTATCAATTTATTATCAACAATATAGATACACTAGCAACAATCGATGAAGAATACGATGAATTTACAAATTCAAAGGAAAATAAAAACAGTCATAGACGAAGTCTAGACCCTAGGTCACACAGAAACTCAATTCAATCACCTTCTGAATTATATCCACAGTCTGATTTATTGGAAATTTCTTCCAATAATTCTGATTCATCACTTGATAATTCAGTTAATGGAAATATATCAGATACAATATTGCAACCAATAGATATAAATACATTTGCTTCATTAGATCCAAAATCATTAGTTGTTCTTAACATCCAGTCAAGAAGTTTACACTCATCAAACAGAACAATTGTTACAATTGATCCAAATCTAGTTAATGACCCAACTTTTTTCAAAAGCCATGTTTTACCGTATTTAAAACACGATTTAGATTTTAAGATAGTCCTGTTTTCAATGGCCGAAAATATAAGTTTACTAGAAAAATCGCTTTTCAGTCAATTAGTTCATAATAATTTTAAAAATATTTATTGGTTACAAGGTGGCTATTATAAATTCAAACAAACTTTTATGAAATCTTCATCACCAAATAATTTTCGACAAAGCAATGCTACAGATGTAGATATGCCTTTTTTCCAATTAGATAAAGACATCGACACAATAAATAATCAATCAATGGTGAAGAAAAATTCATTATCACATTTAAACACTTCTAAATCATTATTATCACCTCCACCAATTCCTTTAACAATGTCATTAATACCACCAAATAATAGTTTATTATCAACTCCAACTTCACAGATCCCCCCATTGTTATCACAGCAATCTTTGGACGCACAAGTTTCAACAACTAATAGAAGCCATCCATACTCGATACCAGTGACAAGAGATCCATCCCAGATCCACTCATTTCAGTCCCCATTACCACCGTCATCAGTATTATCAATACCTCAACCAAGACAATTACATCAAGACAATTACACACAACCACAAATTCATTATCAGGTGCCAACTAAATTGGATTATAAACCGGTTATTACTTTACGTAATTTGGGTTCAACATGTTATATAAATTCAATGATCCAATGTTTGTTTTCACTTGATAAATTTCGTGATTTTTTTATAAATGATGAAAAGTTAAGAATATACTTGAAAAACTTGAATGGATCAAATGCAGTTTTAACATCAGGAATTCATGAATTATTTAATTTGTTTTATTCAAGAGCAACGCATGGTTTATCACCACCAATTATTGAGATGAATAGATTTTTATCTATTATTGCAAGATTGAATCCTTCGTACAACATTCCAAATGAACAACAAGATACATCACAATTCTTTTATTATATTATTGCACAATTGCATAAAGAACTAAAGTTTTCTTCAGAAAATGCACAAAAGTTACATATGGTCACAATTAATGATGCTTTTGGGGAAGAATATTATAAATGGCAAATGAAAATATTACAAGACGAAGGTTTTAGTTTAATTCAAAACTTTTTTAATATCAAGGAAGCAGTAGTACTGAAATGTAATAGATGTGGTTACACAAGCACAAGATACGACACTTCAATTATGCTTCATTTGTCTTTGAAGAATTCTAATTCCAACTTGAATGATATTATATTAAGTAATTTTGCTGCTGAAGAAATGAGTTCAAGATTAGGTAATTCATGGGATTGTGATGGATGTACAAAGGCTGAAAAGCAACTTGAAATACTTCAAGAGAAATTAGAGAAAGAACATGATATGAATTTGGCATATTCAAAGCAGAACGAAAAAGGTAAAGAAAAAGAGAAAGGGAAGGATCATAAAAGAAAAAGGTTTTTTAGACTCACAAAGGATAAATCGTCGAAAGAGACAGATTCTGAATTACAAAGTCGTACCCAAACACCAGATTCTTTCATTGATGTATATTCAAACACATTGACTGATAAAGAGAAGCAAGAGTATAATAGATTGGCTGATATCTTCACTCGTGAAAGAATTGCATATAGATCAGTTGAATTAATTGAATTGCCAGATGTTTTGGTTTTATGTTTATCATTATTCAACTCGAGCCAACAAGATGTCAAATTCAATCTGAAGAATCTGAAATTTCCTGAAAGATTGAAAATGGAATTCAATAAATGTGGTAGAGTTTATAAATTGAACTCTTGGATTGATCATTGGGGTTCTAATATTCATTCTGGTCACTATACTGCAACTGTTGATTTGGAAAAAAAACAATGGATTACTTGTGATGATGATAAAATCCAACCACCTTGTGATAAAACCGGTGGTACTGTAAAAGACTCCTATGTTTATTTACTTTTTTATGAAGCCATTTAATAGTAAACGTTGTATATAATTATCATGATTCTGTGTCAAATATATGTAGTACTTTTAAGTATCGGGTATATTACCCAGTAAGGCAACAGATTTTTTTTTTTTTTTTTTTTTTTTAAGTTTTTACAACATGAATTTTTAAATTTTTGATTTTTCTATTAAGAAGTTTTTGAATTTTTTCATACTTATATTTCTACAAATTTAATTGAACAAGACAAGATTTCTTTTAGATAACTAAGAACATTACAATGTCAATAATATCTATAACGACTCCCACAAGGTCTAAACAAGAAATAACATCTATTAAGCATGAAGATGATGATTCAATGGCTGATGATGAAATTGATGATGTTTTAAATTCAGCACAAAGAAAATTCATTGGATTAGAAAATAACAGTATTGTTACACCAGGTGAATTAATTACAGAAGATGCAACATGGATGAGAGGTCATGGTACATATTATCTTGACGAACATACATATTCATCTGTTGCAGGTATGATTTCAAAAGTTAATAAATTATTAAGTGTAGTTCCATTCAAAGGGCGTTATAGACCAGAAACTGGTGATCATGTTGTTGGTAGAGTTATTGGTATTAGTAACAAGCGTTGGAAAGTTGAACTAGGTGCAGAACATGCGGGTATTCTACTTTTAGGTGCAGTTAACCTACCCGGTGGTGTCTTGAGAAGAAAAAGTGATAGTGATGAATTGCAAATGCGTTTGATTTTAAAAGAAGGTGACTTATTAAATTGTGAAGTTCAAAGTACATTTAGTGATGGATCTGCAAGTTTACATACACGTTCATTGAAATATGGTAAGCTAAGAAATGGTATGTTTGTTAAAGTTAATTCAGCGTTAATCGTGAGAACCAAGAATCATATGCATGACCTACCAGGTAATGTAAGTGTTATACTTGGTGTTAATGGATATTGTTGGATTTTTAAAAAAAAGTCTATTTCTTCCTTAAATACAGATACCAATAATGGAAACAACGGTAAAGCAGAAAGTGAATTCAGGGCAGCTGCATCATCGAATGGTTATTCTGTTGGCATGGGTAGTATCAGTATAACTAGACTAGAAGAAGAAAGTTCGTGGGAAATTTATAGTGACAAAAATGATTTCATTAACACAAGTATAAAAGAAACAATTTCACGTTATAGATGCTGTTTAGTTGCATTGAGTTACTGTAATATTGGCATTGATGTTAAAAGACTTGTTAAAGCGTTTGAAATTAGTTTAGCTTATGGTGATGTTAATAACTTAATTAGTGAAGAAGTTAAAAGATCTATTGGTGATGATTTAATTAACAATGAAAAAATGAGAGGTTAATAATTTTCTTTTAAAAAGTTACTTTGTATATTACATTTTATAATGGCTATTAATTAATTATAAAAGGAATAAAACTATTAAAAGAATGAAACTATTAAAAGAAAATAAAATAGATTCCTCAGTGGTTGAGTTTTAGTGCTTAACAATATATCCAGTATAAAAATTTATTTATGTGATTAATTTTCTAAGTTATGTTTTATTTGGTTAAATTGTACATTAAAACTATTTGTATAAATCTTTTAATCGATTAATTTCATTTTGTGGAATGACTTCATTAAATAAAGAACCTTTTGTATTGTTTATTAATCTTTTTTCAAAAAGAGTTCTTTCTTTGGTTTGCATTTGTCCACTATTATATAATGACCAAATCAACTCTTCTTCCCCAACTTTATTAACAGCTTTACCATTATAAATGATCTGAGCAACATCATGTAAAATATTAGCAGTTAAACCCCAACAGTTTCTTGTACGAACATCAAATTCTTGATCTTCGTGGGTTTCATCTTCAGATGCAGAAGATAAATCATCAACTTCCTGTAACCAATTAACTTCGTGTTTATTAAAAAGTGGAAAAACAAAGGATCTGAGGTTCCATGGTATACCAGCCCATTTAGTTCTGATGTGACTTTGCTTTAAACATTCTTTTAATCTGAATTTATCAGTTTTTGGTTGTAAGAAATCTCTCAATGGAACACTAAAAACGCTAGCAGATTCACCAGGATTCAAAACTAAACTATGTAATCTACGTTCAGTTCGTTCAACATTTTCGTGCCAATTAATGTAGCCAACACATGGAGCAACTGCCAAAAATGTTCTTGCCAAATAAGTTGGCAAAGTTTTTAGCTCATCCAGTGAAAAACCAAACTCATTGAGAAGATAACTATTGTGTCTTGATATTCCGATTTCTTCATCCATTTCTCTTCTAGCACATTGGAATTCACTTTCTAAACCATTATCAGCTTTACCACCAGGTAGGGAAATATGACCGGAGAAATTCCTTAATTGTCTAGATCTTTTTGTTAAAATAACTCTTAGTTCACCTTCATTTCCTAGAAATAATAAGACCATTACAGCAGAACGTCTATGGACAGGTACCTTATGCCACACACTGAACTTGGATTGATTCTTAAAAAAAGTTGGTTTGAAATTTACCAAATTTGTTAAATATTTGGACTCCATTTTATGCCTAATGATTCTGTTCTGATAGTTTGATTTGGGAATCGGTGGAGTCGGTAATTGAATTGAATGATCAAATTTGTAAGAAGATGGAGCACTATATGTGATCGAGTGGGATAAGTCACTATACTGGGGGTTGAAGTTGCTATATTGGGGAAAAAAACTACTATTGTTAAAAGATGCAATGGAGGATACGTTAGAGACAAAGATTCTGCTAGAATGAAGAATAGCTTGGGTAGTACTGCGAGGTGCCGAGGAAAGCATGGATTATGGAGAGTAATTGCCTTTTTGGGAAGCGGTGAAGTTTTTCAAAAAGTGAAAAAAGCCTTGAAATAAAAATAAGCAAGAAGAGGTTTTGAGATAACCAGAAAGGAAAAGAGAAAAAGTAAGAAAAAACAGAAAGGAAAAGAGAAGGTCCATTTTATTATAAGCTCTCAATCCCCTCTCTGTGTTGGGCGTATAATGTGTAAAAAATGGCAAGCCAAGTAAACAGAAAGTGGGGCAGAGGAGAGGGAGTTTTTTACGTAATACGGTTTTTTTTTTTAATTTTTATTAAATGTTCATAGAGAGTTAACTCCTAAAAGTTATATCTGACACAACTCATTCAAAACGTAAACATGTTCTTTTTTCACTATAGATATTATTAAATTATTTCATCTTGTTCACTTCATATTTCAGTATTGTATTTCTCAGCTTTTGCTGGTTGTTCAGCAAGCTCTTTTTCTTTTTCTTCTTCCAGTACTTCAACACGAACACGCAAAGTTGCAAGCTCGTTTTTCATATCGTTTAACAAGTCAAGTAAATGAATTGTATTACACCCCTTTGCTGAAGCTTGACCAATCAGTTGTCTCGCACCCAAAACTGTAACACAGTTCTCAATTCTTGTGATATTGTGATCCAAAAATAATAACATGAAAGATTCGACATTTGCTAATTCTTGTCCAATTGTACTTTCTGTATCATTCTCAACACCATCCGTAAATCTTTTGTACTGGTTAACAGTACCTGTATTTTGATAGGATGCCAGATAGGATGCAATCTTTTCCAATTTAAGTGCAATTTTACGTAAACCCCAGGCCGTTTCTGGGGTAATACCACTAACTGCCAATTTATTAGTTTTATTATTGATTTGTCCATTTTTATTTGTGAGAATTTTCAATCTTGAACGCAATGGTTTTGGAAAAACTAACCAAATGTTTTCAGGAGTTTCCAAACCCTTTAGTTTTTTAGCACCAATACTTTCCAAAACGATTCCAATTCCGTTCAGTTGATCCAATTGGTTCTCAACATCTATACCTCTAGTTCTATAACCGTATGCACCATTTAAATCAAGTTTACCAGTTTTAACCATTTGATGAATTTTTTTAACTTTCCTCATTTCATTATAGAAATCTGTACTAATTGTAATTTGTCCACCATCTGCAACTGCACTGACTCTAGAAGCTCTATTGACCATTGGACCAAAGTAATCCATTCTTTTGGTGATAACATCCATTTCACAAACGGGAGTACCCCAATGAATACCCATTCTAACAGACAAGCCTCTAAAAAGTAAAGTACCATTACTATCTTTAATCTCTAAACCTTGATCACTTGATAAAATTTCTTCAGGCCATTCATTGGTAGTTAATAATTGTGATTGAACAATAAAACACCATAATAATGCAGCTGTTGGTGTAGGGAAACTAACAATAAATGCATCACCTTCAGTTTTGACTTCATATCCTCCAACTATACGTAATTGTCTCCTCATTATTGCATTATGAACTTTAATGGCTGATCTCATTGCAGTTGGATAATTATCCCATAATAAAGTTGAGTTTTTAATATCAGTAAAAACCATTGCTAAATCTCCTGTTGGGGGTTCAATTTCATCATCTAACTTACGTAAAGTTGAATCTTCAGGTTTTGATGTATTGTGATGTTTTTGTTTTGTTGAAAATTGTCTTAATGATAAAACAACTGATGTTAACTTTTGACCTTTACCACCATATGAAATTGCAAAATCTCTTAATTTTTCTGCTGCACCTGTTGGGTTGGATTTTTCTTGCCTAATGATATCCGCTGCAAGTTCAAATGAAACTCTTTTCCAAATTTCATTAGTACAAATTGCAATCATTTCTTCGTTTTGAGTCAACTTGAATTTGTGAATACTCGGTTTAGCATTAATATGAGGCATCAATTTGAAGAAACCAACTGCTCGTGAAACATCAGAAACAGCATCTAAGTAACCATCAGTCGTAACATACCCACCTGAATCTCTGATTCGAGTATATTCTTTTGGTGCATAAGGTTCATGTTTCGTCGTAATAATATTAAACTCACCATTTGACTTTGTTAAGATACCCATAATATCACCAACATTTGCAATATAGACATATTCTTTTTTAATATAAATGATGGTTGCAGCACATCCTGACAATGCATCTTCTTCCAGTGTCAATTTATCGGTAGTCTTAGTTCTGTGAACAGCTGCTGAGCTGAAAGTTAATGATTCATCCTTATTTATTAAAAGACTCATTTCACTATTCATAGTTAAAAATGCGCCTCTTAGACAATCCTCAACAGTTTTTGGTGATATACCTGGCGTAATAATATTGCCCAACGTTTTCAATTCTTCTGCCAAGTGAATTTCAAAGGTTTCCTGAATAATCTTGGAAATTTTATCACCACCAGTTCTGACCGAATTTTTACCATCAAAGATGGTAATTAAAAATTCATCAGAGATACCTCTAAATTTTTCAATAACAACATCCCTAGTAGATAACGAATCAAACATACCTAAGCAATCTGAAATACCATAACCAAATTCACCTAATTGAGAAACGGTGGATCTAATTCTTTTACTGACACTTTGATCAGGGACTGCATCAGTTGTAATAGTAACATCCATCAAACCTAACATTCTTAATTTTTTTAATCCAAGGAAGGAATCAAGCTTTTCACCAGTTTCTTCATCATAATTTTGTTGAGGTTTGATTTCCAATCTTTTATTACCTGAAAAATTCAAATATTTCAGATTTTTGTTATAACACCAATTCCAATCATATGGAACGTTACCAATATTATACTTCAATTGATTAGAACCAATATCTAATGATGATAATAATGGCAACTTAGATAATTCCGCAGGTAATGTAACAAATCTATTACCATTCAAATGTAGTGTATCAATCTTATTAACATTATCTAAGTCTTCAATTGGCAAGGACGACAGGTAATTACCTGATAAAAATAAAGTTCTTAGTTTTGATAATCTTGAAAGATATCCATTAGGAATATCAAAAAAGTCATTGTATGATAAATTCAAACATTCAAGATTATAAAATAGAGATATGGTAGGAAAAACGTTTTCATTTAATTTGTTATCACATAAACATAGTTCCTTCAATGAAGTAGGTAAACCCAATTTTTCTTTATCAATTGTATTGCTGAAAGATGTATTTTCACTTATTCTTCTATTCTTTGATAAAGATTTTCGCATTGGCAAAATGGTAATACCATCACTATCATCCTCATCATCAAGGTCACTCTCATCTGAGACAAAAACTGAATCAGCATTTCCATCACTTTTACTACTTTTAAATTTGCTTGTTTGACTTGATGAATGGAGCATATTATAAGGGGGTTCAGGGAATGTTTCCAGTAAATTAGAAGCCAGGTTCAATAATCGTAATGAGCTTAATTGCCAAATTTTTTCATTGACTCTACCAATATTATTCAGATGAAGATCTAAAACTCTCAATTTTTGCAGCGTACATAATGAATCTGGGATATTAGTCAAATTATTTTTAACAATTGAAAAATGTTGTAAACTTTTAAGTGAATCAAAAGTATCAGGTAAAATACTCAAATGATTATAATCCAAAACTAATTTTTCAACAGCAACAAGCTTGGAGGCAAATGAACATGATGTCAATTTACCTTTGGAAAAATCAACAAGTTTTAAACTTGGCATTTCACATTCAAAATGAACATAAGTCAAAGGATTCATATTGAGTTCAACTTCAAATAAACTAGCGGATTTTGATCTAAAAACTGAAATCATATTACCAGTTGCTCTGATAACTTCTAATTTCACTGCACTTTTTAATGCATTGATCGATGTAAGTTTATTGAAACGTAAATCAACTTTAATAAGCTTATTGAAATTTTTAAAGAAATCAGGTAAATCACCACTAATTTCATTACCAGCAACTTGTAAAAGTTCCAATTCTTTCAACTGTGACAAAGCCTCTGGAAAAACTGTAATTGCATTATATGATACATCTAAATGTCTTAAACTTTGAATTTTAAAAATTTGTGATGGAATCTTCTTTAATCTATTTGAACCTAGATTGAGTGATTGTAAATTATATAGAGCTGTAATTGCATCTGGAAGCTGACTTAATCTATTACAAGCCAAATTTAGTGATGCCAAAGTTGTTAAACGTTGTATATCATTAGGAATATGTTTGATATAATTCACTTCGAGATTTAAAGCTGATAAACGTGGTGCATAAACAACCGGTAATGGAAAACTGGGAGTAGCACTTCTTGTAAATGACAAAGATGTCAAGTTTCTTGAATCATGCATAAATTCTTTTGTAAATTCAAATGATGGATTTTGTGAGACATCCAATGTTGTAATTGGCTCAGCATACAAAAAGTTAGGGATTTCTTGTAAATTCCAATTATTAAGATTTACAAATTGTGGATTAATTAGTCTTTTCCTTTCTTCACTTATTAATTCAACACCCTTTTCTTGAACAATGAATTTGAATAAAAAACTTAAATCGGTTCTTTCAATAAAGTCCAAATTATCTCTTTCTGTATAACCATATAGGAACAGCATCTTCCTTTGAATCTTCAAAGGTATTTCATCTAAAGGCAGAGTCCTGGTTAAGCCACCACATTTAAGAACCAGCATATGATCATCATCTTGTTTCAAAAATCTTTTTCTTCTTAATATATCCAGTATATTTTTAGATGTAGTATGAATTGTACAAGGTAAAAGTGAAGATTTATCACCTTTAAAAATTCTAACCGAAGATCTTGACGAGCCAGTTAATTCCTTTCTAACAATATTTTGTCCATCGGACTTCTTATTTTTATCTTTTGGTTTCTCTTTTCCTTTATTGAATGACTGCGCTTTATTAGATGCCGATGAAGTAGTTGAAGCAGAACCAGACGCAGATGGGATAGTTTCTAATGCAGTTCCAACTTTTGAATTCATAATTGTACTTGAATTTGGAGTAGATTCAAATGAATTTGAGCTTGACTCATCCGAATATACCGTAGCTGAATGTATAGGTGTTTGCAATGCAACTTCAGAATTATCAGATTTCACCTTCCAACTGTCAGGTGCTTTCCACGATGGTTTGTCCTTATTCACAGATGCTGATGTACTAGCAATTGAGCCGAGTCTTGCCATATCAGGAGATCCCTTTGTAATTGCACTCAAATCACGTGGATCGTTTCCATCCAACAATGATATGCCATGTGATTGAGCCAATGTATTGCTGGTAGACATCGGAACTGATAAAAAGGCATCATCCAGATCAATCGATTCAATTGTTGAAGATCTACGCATTGATTCCCCATAATGAGGAGGAGGTATTGCACTTGCATTACGATAGTGAGATAATGGTTGAGGATGTGATAAACTTTGTTCTGATGCCAACCTACCTCTGGCAAGTGAAGAAGGATTATTAGCTTGATTATTTGAAGTTTCAGGATTATGATGATCACCTGAACGAGAATCGGATTGGTATGTTAAATTAGGAGAAAATTGAACTTTTGTGGGGGTGGTAGAATGAATTAAATGTGAACTTTTTGATGAAACAGAAGCTGTTCTTGTATTTGAATGATCACCGTTTCTTAAGGATTCACTTTGTCTTCTTGTTGGTAACAATTTATTAAATAAACTTGATCTTTTGCTTGACTTTTTGGATGAAGTTGAAGATCTACCCGAACGATCATTTTTTAGGGAAAGAAAACTAGCATATGATTTAGATGAACCCATTGATGTTGAATTAACTCTGTCTTTCGATTGTGATGGGCTCATCATGGCACCTGACATTGAACTATTGTTATTATTATCATTTTTGGTAGTACTATCATCAAAGGCAGAAGGCCTATGAAAGTGATGATAATAATTGTTTAGACCATGTAAGTTAAGCTGGGAATGTGTAGTATGCACACTTGATTCATTACTGGGATGATTCATCTCCAACTTGTGATCAATTAAATTAGAATCGGTAGCATAATTAGATGAATTTCTTGTAGTACTTGGAGAAGTTGAGTTTTCAGAATCACCTGAATTGTTTCTTTTTTGGGAGGCTTCTAACTCAGTAGAAGAATTCAGGTACAGATGATCGTCATCTTCCATGTATTTGGCATTAAACTTCGGTTTTTCAAGATTTCGGTTTTTGTTTTTAGCTTGTCCTTGTTGGGGTTCCTTAGAAGGCTTCATAGTGGAATAACCATCTACACCAGTCAGCATATATGTGTATTGTAATGTTGTTTAGTGTTGTCGTACGCTTGAGCCAGCAGATGGCAGAGAATTCCATACCAAGCATCTTCACGATGACCTGCATATATATGCACCTGCATTAATCTGAAAAATGAAAAGGCAAATTGCAAATTGCAAATTGCCAAAATGCCAAAATGCCAAAATGCGAAAAAAGACATCTGCTTACGTCCCAAAACGGCAATGGCTATTCTCGACATGTTTTGCACTGGATAAGGTGAAGGAAATAATCATCACCGGTGGATAGATTTGCTGACCTTTTTGTCTGCTGCTTCTTCCTTTGTGCAGCGGTTTTCCGTCCTTGAAAAAAAGCCACACATAGTTTACGTCAACAGTTCCTTTTCTTTCTTGCGCAACCTCAAGTTCTTGTTCTGATTTTTGCTACTGCAGCTTAGTATCTCATTAGTATCAGTGTTCTGTTTCCCATTGATTATCTTTAAAATGATTGGCAGTTTATTCGGAAAGAAAGAAACGTTTTATAACAATGAATCCAATCCACCACCGTTACCGTCACCAAATTTACAACATAATTCATTATTTCCATCATCATCCAATACATTTCCATTTGCAAACTCTCTATTGGATAGAGACAACTCACCAAACAGTCGGAATAATAGGAGTTCCTCTTCTCCTAAATTTAATCAAAGGAATAATTTCAAGAACAACGCTAAATCAGATTACAATAGTTCATTTAGTTCAAATTCAAATCCAAATGCAAATTTGAATTTGAACGCAAATGCTAGTTCAAACTCAAACCTAAAATCAAATTCAAGCTCATATAATAATTGTCACTCTTTGAATGCTTTACAAAAATTGACCAGTCAAGAAATAGATGGTTTATCAAAAGAATCGTATCTGCATATGCCATCTCTTTACGGGTTAAATCCAAATTCAAACACCCCACTACCCAGTAGTAAGTTGTCCGATAGGCTAAATGGCTTTAGATTGGTTATTATTCAAGATGCTGGTATTAGAAAGAAACAACCTTTGTTTGATTCAGCAGTTCCATGTAATACTAATTTCAAAATGATACCACAGAAATTAAATAAGAGACTTTATCATTCGATTGATGAACTATCTTTGTATATGTTTGGATCTTACGGTATACCGATTTCCGAACACAATATGACAACAAAATTACATTATTTGCCATCTTTAGTAAACATGCAATCATCGGTATTGATAACTAGACTGTTTTCAATAGACTCATCATTTCAATTGAAGACTCACAAAATATCAGGACAGTCATCCGACTGGGAACCTCATCCAATTCTAAATACAAATGAATTACCCCTTTGTGAAAATGCTTCAGTAAGGTTTTCTATTGGTATAATCTTACCAGTTTCCATGTCCATTGAATCTGCTCGTGATGAAATTACCCAAAATTGGTTCCAAATATCAGAAAGTTTATTGTCATTACAAAATGTGATTGTATCTAAGCTTAAATCAAACTATTTATTCAACATCAATAATAATAAATCTAGAAAGTCAAATACAAATGCATCAAACAACAATTCACCTGTTTTCCCAGATAATCAAAACAACAAAGAAAAGCTAAATTATAACATTTACTGCTTACAATCTGAATTTGAATTATATCAAGAACTTGCATCTTTTCTGAAACGCATAATATCACTGTTAGAAATTCCAAGACTTTTCATTGATTTAAAACACTCAAATCAATCGTTATTAAATTGGGCATCGACCTTATCTTTATGGTTAGAGTTGAAAGATGGTAGAATTCCGTCTTCTCATGACCAAGATTTACATTTTTCACCATCCTCTGCAAATGATTTTTTAAATTCAATGTCTTCGAATAATTCACATTCCCTGAAATACCTAGCTTCATTGATTTCAATATTCTTACCACTACGAAATGAAGTGTTTGATTTTAACAATTATGAGTCCATAAAATCAAAAGTTAGAATTGTTGTTGGTACAAGTAATCCAATGGTTTCACAGAAATTGATCTTTATCTTAGCTGGTATAATAGGTTATGAAAAATTTTCAGACATTTATGACTCTCTGAATAATTCAGACGTTATTAAAAGTCGTAAATCATCAGTTGAGTTAAATCCAGTTTCAGTTCCACAACCAATCAATAACGCTAATTCAACACACAAAAATGTTCAAACAAATACCAGTGGATTATTTATTGATATACCTCCGAATAATTACGAACACAACACTATAACAAGATCTTCACCCCTGACAATTTCTCATTCTTCAAGTGTGTCAACTATTTCTGCAAATATCAAAAGTCAAAGAATACCGATACCATCAGTTCATAGAACATCATCTTATGCTTCATTACAGAATCTATCAAGTTCTTATAGTAAGAATATTCCGAATAGTATAGGATCCCAAACTTCATCAAGTTCATGGCGTACTAATTTTGGTTCTTTTATGGAAAGATGGAAAAACTCAATTACTTCTTCTCCAACTACACCACAAGCAATTTTTCAATCGTCAACACAAACCCCCTCCCCGAGTGTAGACTATGACGAATTTCCATGGCTAGCACCCAGAAGATCAACAAATATGTTATCATCTTCTCCAGGATCAAATATATCAACGCATACACTAAATACACAATTCACCAATAAGTATTCTTTGACAAAGAATTCACTAAGCAATACTTACAGGGCACATGACAACTATGGAATAAATAGATCTACAAATAATTTGTTAACGACACCATTTCATAATATTGTCAACTTAATAAATTCTGAAATTTCATCAATCATTGATTGTGATTTTGATAGTAGCGTGATTGATTCCGATCCTTCGGTTTTGGACGTTAGCTTGAAGTCAAGTAGTTTTAATGATATAAATGCAAGTACAGAAATTCAATTACCCATGCTTGCTGGATATCTTTCACAATTTAGGCCAGAGTTTAATATGATGTCATGTCCAGTTCACACTTTAGTTGACGATCTATTCATACAGTCGCTTAAAAATGATTTAAAAGTTTTAAACATTACTCAAAGTAATATATTTTTTGTTAATTTAGGTATGAGGTGTGTTAGTATATGTCAAATGAAATCTCATGATAAAAATACAATACATAATTCAGATGAATTATACTTTAGATCTCCAAATGCAGCAGATTTTAAAGATAATCAAGATTTTACCAAACCAAAGAAGTCAAATTTGACAAAATCTCTCGAATCTGGTTTAGAATATCATTCAACAACCATTTTTTCTCCTTCCAAATCATCAGCATCAAACAGCCCAATGAAAATGCTGTCATCTTTATGTCAAAATGATGTCAATGCTATTGATGAAATACTAGGAAAAATTTCGTTTATAGTCAATGAGTTTTTTTATGATATTAGTACAAACACATACGATAAGAATTTTATGGTTGAGAAAGAAGAAAAATGCTGCGATTCAATAAGAGTATTAATTTTGGAATTAATTACTACTGTTGATGCCCAGGAAACCCCGACCTTTTGTTAATCTATAAAAAATTTTACATCTTACACTACCATACCATATTCCCTTTTTTTATAAATTTTTCTAGTACCTTTATTATACACTTTTATAAACTGTTAACATAGTGACAAAATAACTTAGTCAAATAACTCTTAATTATAAAAGCGGTTTCCTATCACCCAAAAAAGCTGCTCTATGAAATGAAAAACAGTGCGTTCAGGCGTCAAAAAAACACGCGTACCATGTTAACTATGCAACAATAAAAAAGCAACTTTATAGTTGTTCCAGAACATTTTGGTATCATTAAGTTTATTGTGCTAAAATCTTGGTCAAAATTTTTAGCGCATGCATGTGTTTGTGAAAACAAAGACAGTAAGATAAAATAGTGTGAAGGAAACTGAAGTAAATGTCATTGAATCAACTATTACAGATTTGATCTTTCAGGAGGAGAGATTTCATGAATGTTAACCGATTTTTTATCTAAACCTTCAACACCAGCAACTCCTAAAGGCGTAATAAAAATAGTTTGTCTCTTTGGATTTTCTGCAACTTTATTCAAGATTAACTTCAATGCAATTCTACGATTAATGTTATCCATGAAAACATCGAATTCATCCAAACCTCTGATTCTTGAATGCATTGGACCCCAAATTGCAAATAAGAATGCAATTTGTCCATAGGATTTCTCACCACCTGAAAAGGATTCAACTGAACGTAACGGTCCAGTTTCCTTTGTTGCAACTTTTAATGTTAAAGTACCCTTTTTAACATTAAACTCAATTTTACCTCTAAAACGACGGATCTTTAATGCAGAGATGAAGACAGATTCAACTTCCTGGAACGTTAAGTATGTTGTTTGCAACAAGTTACTTAATCTGTTTTCTAAAGCTTCACTCAAATTATTGTATAGACTGATAGTTTCACTAAACTTAGTTTCAATTTCTTTCAATTCTGAATTTGTCTTCAATAAATCTAGTTCCGCTTGTTCTTTTGTTATACCCTGTCTACTTTCAATTTCTCTTAGATATACATCAATACTGTGAATTTCTTCATCAATTGATTTCACTGTGGTTTCAGGTGTAATATTGGCTTCTTCTAATGTACAGAATTCCAATGCACGTTCCTTAAATGTTTTCAATTCTTCAGTTGTTTTGGAGATATATTCAGTCAATTTATTGAGATCAAGCTCAAGTTTGGAATTTGCATGATCCATACTCATAATATTACTTTTATTGAATTGAATGTTTGAATCAAATGATCGGAGATCCTTTTCCTTTTCAGCATATAATTTTTGCGCATTGTTATAGTCAGCTGAAATTGACTGGTATAATACCCTTTGATTCTCTAAAACATTTTGCGCTTTATGAAAATCATTTTGTAATGGTTCCATTGTTTGAATGTTCAAAGCACGTCCCGATTCCAAAATATCCTTTTCGTTCAGCAACGAGTCCAATTTTGAAGTACCAGATTGAAGTTTTTCTAATTTATCATCTGTTTTTTCTACAGATTGTGCAATTTCTTTTATTTCATTTCTTATTTCCTTTGATCTCTTTTCGTAGTTTCTTAAGTCTTTTATCAAAGATTCCAATTTAGTATTCAATTCTTGTGTTTTTTCGTTCCTGGTAGTTTTCAATTGATCCAAATCTCTTTGTAACATTAAATGTAATGAATCACCTTCGATTCTTAATCTCGCTGCAATGTGGTGGCTTGGATAAATAGGATCAGTTTGAAATTTACCATTCTTTTTGTATAATCTTAAAACACCATTGTCAACAAAACAGAGAACAGATGAAATCAAACTCTGGTGGTCATTGTCTAATTCCCTTTGTGCTTCCATTCTATCCGAAATAAGTAGTGTAGAATGTAATTTTAAAGAATCAACCAAAAAACATTTCAAATTTTCATCAGATATTTCTAAAGCATCCAAAATTGAAGGATATTTAGATTTTGGTTTGTATTTATCATAGTCAAAAATTTCATTCTTTCTAACAGTAATTTCATTTCCAGTTCCAAAAAATTTGGTCCTATTACCCAATATTTGGGCATCATGGTGATTGGAAACTAAAAACGATGTCATCGAACGTTGTAGTATGGATTCTAAAACAACAAGCCAGCTTTTGTATTCTTTCTTTAATTCTATATACAAACCTAATGGGCCAGTATATCCATGTTCAAATCTTTGAGACTGAAGATCTCTCATTAAGCTATGAATTTTAGAATTAAATGAATTTTCTGGACTATTTGATTGTTGCTGTCTTTTAGCATTTGAAACTTTGACTTCAAGATTTTTAATTTCATTATTCAGTGATTGGAAAGCCTCATTATTTGAAAATTCAGTACTTTTAACTTCCGGTTGCAAAATTGCAATATTTGATAGAAGTAACTCTCTTTCATCATGTAATCTTTTTAATATTCCTCTTTGTTTTACTTGGAACTGCTTCAGCCTTTCAACATTTTCTTCAGTTGAATTTTCAATTCTTTTTCGTTCGGTTTCAATTCTTTTTTCAATTTTAGAAAGTACTTTATCATCAGAAGCAATTTTTTCTTTAATATCATCAATTTTACTTTTACAAGAATCAACATCTGCTTTTGCAGTGCTAATCAATGTTTGTGCATCATTTTTCTCACCTGCACAGTATACAGTTTTCTGCCTGTATTTATCAAGCTCACCATTTTCTAAATTTCGCTTGCTTTCTTCCATTTGAAGAATTTCATTTGCAAGTACTTGCTTCTTTTCATTATTTAATTGTATTTCGTTAGCTTTCTTCTCGAGAATACTGTTTGCTTTTGCACATAATTTTTCTTGTTCATTATACTGAAGCCAGATTTTTTTACCAATTAAGAGACCTTTCTTTTTAGTGTACTTATCTGAATTTTTGAAGGAGTTCCAAGCGTTTTTAGCTTCTTGAAATTTTTGTTTCATTTCATCATAAACATCTTTGTTCTTACTTAAAATATCTTTAATTTCATTCGCATTATTCTCAATGTCTTTAATGTTATCAAAAGATTCTTTTAACCTGGTACCTGCCATAAAGCTATTAAATTTATCTTTATCACTTGAATGAGCAAGAAAAGTCTTTGCCTCAGTTTGAGTTAAAATTGTCATCGGATTGGCAATGGTTATACCGAAATACTCTAGAATCTTATCAATAGTTTTTTTGGTTGTTGAAACCGTTTTACCAGATGAGTTTTTAATTATTAAACTATGCGGTCTGTCATTTCTAATAATCCTTTCAACAATAATTTTTGATCCAAATTCTTCTGGTAGGTATGCTTCCAGTCCTTCATTTTTCAAGGTAACGATCGCACGTGCAACATTCTTGCCATGCATAATTAAATTCTTCAATGAAGTACCACGATCTGTATCAGTTGCTCTGGCTCCTAATGCAACAGAAATACCAGTTAGAACAGCAGATTTACCAGATCCATTTCTACCAATGATGAAATTTGTTTGTGGACCAAAGTTCAAGGAAAAAGCTGAATGACACATAAAGTTAAATAATTCTAGTTTCTCAATAACACCAGCTTGAGAAGGTGAATCATCATCAGGAACAATATTTGAACCAACCGGAGCTTGTGTCATTTTATCGATTGCTCTTCTTCGACGTTTATTCTTATTCCATCGTTCATCTACTTGCGTCATTGCTTCTTCAACATTAATTTGTGTATTATTGAGTTGTCCAAGTGAACCAGTTGAAAAATCAACAGATTGATCATTCAATGATCTAGTTTTATGACTTGTCTTGGATCCTGTGGTTGATGATGTGGTTTCTGAGCTATCACTTGAAACATAGCTAGAATTAGCCTGATCATCACTGTGATCAGAACTATCTTCTCTTGTTCTCTTCATATGGTAACAGACCGTTTTTTTCACAAATAAGAAAATATGCTAAATAGAATAATTTTGTAGCTTTATCTTTTACGTGTTTTCATGTCATGTTTGATGTTACTGTACGCGTTGGAAAAAGAAAGATGAAGGAAAATGGTACCTCAAAACGACGACCGACGCAAACTAATTTATCAGTTTCTCAAAGTTACATGTTATGAAAACTGAATCTCTAATTGATGGTTGTGCAGATCAAAGTTACTCACAAATAGTTGGTTACATTTGAATCGTTCTGCACAAAAAGAAAAAATATTTGAATATGAGTGGGCATACCGCATATAAGAGTGCAATTATTGCTGCTCAAAATATGGTAGATTTGGCAAGTTTGGATGCAAAATGGTTGAAACGTTGGACTGAAAGATGTAAAAACAATGGATTTATAAATCCACGTCGTATCATTAACAAAACAATACCTCAAGAGCAAATGAAAAAAATGTATTCATTAACTATGTTTCCATATCCGTCTGGAACTCTACATATGGGACATTTAAGAGTCTATACAATCAGTGATGTCTTAGCTAGATACTACAGAATGAATGGTTATGATCTAGTCCATCCAATGGGTTGGGACGCATTCGGATTACCTGCTGAAAATGCTGCTGTTGAAAGAGGTGAAAATCCTGAAGCTTGGACTAAATTGAACATTGAAAAGATGAAGCAACAAATGAAAAGTATGTTAACTGATTTTGATTGGGATAAAGAAATTTCAACGTGTGATCCCAATTATTATAAATGGACTCAAAAGATTTTTCTTGAACTATACAAAAATGGTTTAGCTTATCGGAAGAAGGCAGAAATCAACTGGGATCCAGTTGATAATACTGTTTTAGCCAATGAACAAGTTGATTCTGAAGGTAGATCTTGGAGATCGGGTGCAATCGTGGAGAAAAGATTGTTGGAACAGTGGTTTTTAGGTATCACAAAATATGCGAAAGCTTTGAATAAAGATTTGGAATTGTTAAAAGATTGGCCAAGTAAAGTTAAAGCAATGCAAAAGAATTGGATTGGTGAATCAAATGGTTGTGAGATAAAATTCCCTGTAAATAAAAGTACTAATTCAGTAATTAATGAATCACTACCAATGGATACTTTAGATGTTTTTACAACAAGATGTGAAACCATTTTTAGTGTTCAATATCTTGTGCTTTCATTTGATCATCCTATTACTCAGTTATATGCCCAACACGATTCAAAATTAAAAGAATTTATTGATAGATTTAATAAAGAAGGTAAAGAAATGGAAAAATCCAAAGAAGGTTATAAACTAGATGGTATTAATGCGGTTAACCCACTTGATGCAGCTATTCAAATACCTGTTTTTGTTGCACCATATGTTATTGGTAGCTATGGTAGCGGTGCAGTTATGGGATGTCCAGCCCATGATACAAGAGACCATGCTTTTTGGCTAAATAATATGGGTTCAGATTCTTTAGTTCTTCACACCATTGATTCAGTCGTTCCCAGTGCTGGAGTTCAGTATGAGCCATACATTTTAAAGGAAGGAAAAATGAATATAAATTCAAAATTCTTACAAGGCTTGACCACACATGAAGCAAGAGATAAAGTGGTAAAAGAATTGAAGTTAATCAATATGGGAAATTTAAAGACAAACTTTAGAATCAGAGATTGGTTGATTTCTAGACAGCGTTATTGGGGTGCTCCAATTCCAATAATACATTGTGATTCCTGTGGTGTTGTTCCTGTTCCCGAAACCGACTTACCTGTTTTATTGCCTCACGTTGATAAACTTTTGGGTAGAGGAGGTTCACCATTAGCTCAAATTGAAGAGTTTGTGAACTGTGAATGTCCAAAATGTCATAAACCGGCAAAAAGAGATACCGACACGATGGATACATTTATGGATTCATCGTGGTATATGTTTAGATTCCTTGATAGCAAAAATAATCAAGAACCTTTTGGTAAAGAAATTGCAAGTAAATATATGCCAATAGATCAGTATGTGGGTGGTGTAGAACATGCTATTTTACATTTGTTATACTCTAGATTTCTAAGTAAATTCATGAATGACATTGGATGGTATGAGAATAATGAAATGAAAGGTGAACCATTTAAACAATTGATTACCCAAGGTATGGTTCATGGTAAGACCTTTGTCGATTCAAAAACTGGTAAATTCTTGAAGCCTGATGACTATACACTTACAACAAGTGGTGATGCAATTGTTAAAAACACTGGTCTAATTGCTAGTGTGTCATATGAAAAAATGTCAAAATCTAAGTATAATGGTGCAGATCCTTCAGAATGTATTGCCAAACACGGGGCAGATGCTACAAGGGCTCATATTTTATTTCAAGCTCCAATCAATGATATTCTAGATTGGGATGAGGCTAAAATTATAGGTATTGAAAGATGGTTAAAAAAAGTTATAAAATTAGGTGTTGATTTGGGTGTTAAGAATTTTTCAGCCATTGAAGACGCTGAAGAAACTTATCACCATAGATTGATTAGAAGAAATGTAATAATTAATCCAAGAACTCGAAAAGATATTGTTTTACACAATGAATTACACGAATATGAGATTGGCATAGACAACTCATTTAAAGGAAATCCATCATTGAATACCTTAATTTCTTACTATATGAAATATACGAATGCATTAATTAATTCATTGAGATATTCGGGATACACATATGAATATACTCAATATAAATTTTTGAATTTACTTAAATTTATGGCACCAGTTGTACCAGCAACAGTAGAGGAAGCATTTGAGGTATTTAATCATAAAAATGTAGAATACTTAAACGCTGAAGTTAAGCCATTGATACTTGAATGTAAATGGCCTAAAATTGATGACGCAATCATTAACCAAATTAGTTTTAATGTCATGATTAATGGTAAAATGAAATTTGCACATATAACGTACCCTGATTTTGCCGGCAAATTACCTGAAGTTTGTACCGCTGAAATTATGGCTACTGAAGAAGGTGCTAAACACTTAACCGGTCACAATATCAAAAAGGTTATTGTGAAAAAAAATGCTATTGTTTTCATGACTGATGGTGGCAAACACAAACGTCCTAAAAAAAATTAATTATAACCTAACCTGTATATACATTTGTACATATCACAGACATGAAA
Organism: Pichia sp. NRRL Y-12827; assembly: GCA_030570315.1. Taxonomy (NCBI): domain Eukaryota; kingdom Fungi; phylum Ascomycota; class Pichiomycetes; order Pichiales; family Pichiaceae; genus Pichia; species Pichia sp. NRRL Y-12827. The sequence goes on from JAJLVN010000004.1 coordinate 323,253, forward strand.
TGTATAATGAAACTTTATGACACTCATACAGCTTAATTATAGCTTATAATTTTGCCGAAGTTAACCTCTCCTCATTAGGAAGGTGGGACCAGCTAAAAAAAAAATCATGACAGGACCGTTGACATGAAATTGTAATTTATTCCGAGATTTTTCTAGGATATAAATAAATGGGTAATCCTTGTTGCTTGAAGAGGGGCTTGAAAGAAGGCATATATGGAGCAAATTCGATCATGAACTCAGAAAAGCGTATATTACACCCACTTCATAGATATACTCAAAGACTCAAGCTTTTAACCTCATTGATATATAGTCCACAATTCTATAGAACTATCAATGATGTTGTAGCAGATTCATCCAAGTTAGACATGACATTGGGTACAATATGTTATTCAACATTATTTGTAAGTGCTGCCATGAAAAGGTATCCGAAAATAAAACTATATCTATTCAAACTTTATATACGGTTAATTATATCATTCAATAAAATTCTATCAAAAATAACAACACGGGTAGACTTAAAATCATTCCAGTTAGCACTACCAAAGACGAGCACAGCAGAAGAAGAAAAGAAGTTGATATTGAATAAAGATCTTGCAAAAATATCTACTGTTTTGAAAAGTGTTTCCAGTTACATCACAGATATCAGAATATTCAATAGAGGTTTTTCCATTCCATCATGCATTGCAGATATACTTGAAGCTAAATCACTCCTAAAAGAGAAAGATTATTTGAATTACATATCAACGTGGTGCATATCATTATATCAACCATTTGAAACGGTGGCGTTCTTATTTGATCATAATTGGTTGTTACCAGACAGAGAATCTAATAATTGTCTTTGGTGGTATGCAGTTTCAACTAGATTCTGGTTTGTTTGGGTTATTGCAGAATTTTTACAGCTTGCACATAAAGTGATATTTGTTCAAAAGGGTAAGAAGATTGAAAAGGAACAATTTATTGGATTATTAGAACATCTTGCAACTTTGCCTTTATGTGTACATTGGAGCTTGGAAGATGGTTGGTTAGATGATTTGTATGTTGGTTTATTTGGTACCATTGCAGGGGGACTTTCAACATTTGATATGTGGAGAGATATATGTCATAATATTATTCGTAATAAAAGATAAATAATGTGTAGTTGTTAATTAATGAATGAGTCGAAAGAATAAACATAAAAGCAAAAATTGTCATATATAGTTAAAAAATTTATAAGACTTACAAATTAAGACATTATTGATTTCTTCATATTTTCAATATATTCATCATTAACCATTATATTTTCTCTTAAGAATTGTAAATGTGGTAATAACTGTTTTTTACAAATCTTTTCAATGTTCATTGATTTGATATATTTCATGGATTTAGCGGATGTTTTATATTGTGAATCAATTAATGAAGATTCATCATGTACTTGAGGAAGTGTGTTTGGCACATATGAAGAACATAATAATTGTGTCATGATTTCCCATAACTGAACTTCAAAATCATACGGCAATCTTTTATCTTCAAATTGTCTAAAATGTTTCCCTTTTTTAGTAACATAATTTGCAGTGATTTCATCAGGAAAGTATTTTGGATTTGACAAATGTATAAACATATAATCGTCACATTTAGTAAGCGGTAAATTGTTCCTGACAATATAGTCTTCCCTTTCATTCATAGGATTACATTGACCCAAACCACCAGCTACAAATCCTGATTTAGGATAACTACCTAAAAACACAACATGTTGTCTCACTTGATAAACTGGTTGATGTAACGCACGAGCTGCAAATATATAAGTATCTTTATCACCTTCACCTGCACCACCTTGTGTCAGTAGTGGATAGTAATAATCATTACCATAAATATTCATATAAAGAACCAACATTAATGTATTGACATGTTTTCTTTTGTTAACTAGTAACATACCACTTTCAGTTGAAGGATTTGGTATAGAGCCAGGTAGATCATGCATATCATAATTATCACTATTCTTGATTTGCGAATAATCAACATCAATATGTAATAAATCAAAGAGAAAAGGATTTGTAGTTCTGATCCAACAATCTGGCCATAAGATTAATTGATTTTCAGAAAAAACATTCCATTCAAATAACTGATCAGGATTCTGAACAACTACGTTATCGGCATCCAACATCAAAATATTTTCAAAACTGGAGGCTAAGATTGCTAGAATTTTATGCTCAAATCTTTGAACCTTAAAGTGTTGTTTAAAAAACTTTAATGGTAAAACATCATAACCTAAAATACATTTACCAAGGACACTCGGTAATATCTCATTACAGAATACTGGATCATAATCTTTAGGCTTCGGTATATAAACTTCAACTGGCAATTGTGATCCCATCCTTCTCAATTGATGGATATTTAGTAAAGCCAACCATGAGAATCTCCCACCACCAACCATTACAATACCATCGCCTGTAATTGGACGCAAACTTTCAGATCCGAAAACATCAAGTGTCAAATTCCTTAAACCACTGAGGTAAGTTTCATAGGACTTGAATAGTTCTAATTTTTCACTTGTTTTCAAATCTATTAAATTATCTAGTGTTTTTCTATTGAACTTAATGTTGTCTTCGGGAAATTTTTGAATTTCATGATTATCCCGATCATACCTAACAATGGGTTTTAGATTTGGTTTACTATTTGCTAGTAATGCAAACAATTTTGAATATGATCCATATATGCTTTCATCAATTTGATTTGTGCCCAATCCACCATTTTTGACTTTAGAGAATGTATTGAATAAAGGTCTTGTGACATGTGTGTGTCCAGCAGTATAGTTGTCATCATTTTCTTCCATTGATATTATCAAAAGTAAGAATAACGAGGCGAGTAGTACACTTCCAAGCATCCTTATTCTTCCCCTTGCAGTGACTATTCTTTTTAAAATATGCAACATAATGAGTTGTATGTATATGTATTAATTAAACAGAGTCAATACTCCGGTCACCTTGTTGTTTATTTCTAACAGAAAAGAAAACACCTCCAGATAACCAAAAGAGCAACCCATACAATGCAATACAACCAGAAAAATGTGAAAAAATGAAAAAAGCCCGTGAAAAATTGACCTCTGCCTAACTATTCTCTAATTTCTCATTTCTACTTTTTTAGGTCTCCTTACTAGATGTGGATGAGCCTTCAGACCTGCCAAAAGTTGATATTAAAGTTTAGCTACTTGATTGAAAGGCAAGAAATAACAATCATGACATCTGCAATCACTACTAAGTGCACTACCAAACCTGTAAAAACAATCATGCCTTTCCCCCCTTTCACCCTATTATCAAGCAAGCACCCCTTATATTGTGCAACGCGCAGTGCACTTTTTATATAAAGTGTTTTTACGTGTTTCAAGTTGAATCTATGTTTTGCTTTTATGCTCATAACCAATTCGAATAAAGTATATCATAATATATATATATATAACGTCATGCTACAAATGCTAAATAATTGTATATAATTACAAAAAGTTTCTGTCTTTCATTTGCCCAGGATTCTCTATCGGATCAAACGGAGTTCTATTATCCCATGTTTCTTGTTTTGAAACATCATCCAATGTATAACTATTGGTATCATCGTCATTTGAGTCCGGAGTTCTATTGATATATTGATCAACCAAATCACCGTAATTTGACTTTAGTAAATCGGACATAACAATGAACATCATTGTACCATACCAGAAAACTAAAGACCATTCCATCACTGCCGAATACCCCCAATATTTGGAATCTTTACCTTCTGAGTTTGCTTTACCCATAAATGCACCATAACAGACAACAAGAACAATTGCAATACAAGTCCATACAATCTTAGTTATTGCACTTATCAAAAAGTATCTGATCTTGTATTTTCTATAATGCAATAAAAATGCTAAACTATGAGCACATAAATAACAAAATGTAAAAATAACAAACAAAATAACAAAAACTGAATGGGGCCTTGAATATTGCCAGTTATCTTTAAGACATGAAACCATTAAAATACATAAACATGCAATAATAGCCATTGAAATAGCTAATGCATGAACTGCTGTAACAAACCAGTGATATGTAGGCGGAAAATAGTTTTTTTCAGGTGTTCTAAGATAGTAATCTTCAATAACTGCCCAGACAAAAAAGATTCCCATGATTGCAGAACCTACAATAAATATAGGTTGTAAATCAGTTGCTGCAATATTAGATAAATAGACAATAAAGTGAGGCATTTGTGTATTGCCTGTATCCAAAATAGGTCTTCCTTTGGCGAACCAGCAGATCATTAATGCCACCAACATGGCCCACCATCCGAACAACGATATAAGTGGTAAGATCCAGGCTCTTTGTGGGGGAATATTGGGGAGGGTAAGTTTTCCTATCTTCATAATGTGTAATTGATGTTTGAATTCTATAGATTTGTGGAAGGAAAACAAGTGAAAAAGCTTTCAAAGACGTGAAAATAGTAACGGTGGACCTTTTGAGGATTCTCTCTAAACAAAGCCTTTTTTTTCTTTTTTTAGGTTTTCATTTTCATGATGCCTGATAAACGTTCTTTGTTTTTTGTTTTTGTTTTTTGTTTCGTGACGTGACGTGACGTGACACATGAAAATCTGGGACAACTCTGCGTCGATCGGCGCAACAAATGATTTTTCATTTGTCAACATGAAAATTCCAAAACTCGATTAATAGAATGGATTACTCTGGATTTTTTCTCCGAAAATAACAATGTTAGCCTTAAAAATAGTACCAAGAACATCGGTAACCAGCTCCCTTGCATTAGTATCCAATAGAACATCTATTAGATTTCTTGCTGTTCATTCCAAAACAAAAGCATCTGATGTTGCTTATGATTCAAATAAGAAAACCGAAACTAATAAACTTGAAAAATCATTGGCTAAATTCTGGGAAAAAGTTGCCATTAAACAAGAAACCGATGGTTCACACGTGATTCAATTAGATAACAAAACCATTAAGACGCCATTAGGCTTTGATATGAAAATTCCATCCAATAAAAAAACCTTAGCTTACTTACTATCAAATGAATGGAAGTCATTACCAAGTTTACAAATCCGTCCATATTTAGTCCCATTAACATCGATCACTTCTAGATGTATTGATTTAAATGAAGCTCAATATACTAATGATGTTGAAATTAAAACTAAAGTTGGTGATTTATCAACTGTAAAGAGTTTGCTATTAAGATATTTAGATACTGATACAATGTTGGTATTTTCTCCAATGGAAGATTGTGATGGTGAATTAAGAAAAGAGCAAGAAAAATGTTATAGACCAATCATTGCAGATATGGAACAATTTTTTAGTAAGTTTGCAAGTGACAATAAACCAATCAAACTAACATATTTAGATTGCGATAAGGATGGATTAATTGGTAATTCTCAAACTCAACATACCAAGAAAGCCGTTTTGGAGTATTTAGATTCTTTGAGTATTTGGGACTTGGTTGCGTTAGAAAAGGCCACATTGGTTTCCAAATCTTTCCTTTCAGGTGTTACCATTTTAAGAAATGCAGATTACAATGATGACTTTAATATTACAGTCGAAGAATTAGCTAGATTAGTGACTTTGGAAACAGTTTTACAAACTGCTAGATGGGGTGAAGTTGAAGATACTCATGATGTTGATAAAGTTGATATCAAGAGAAATTTAGCAAGTGCTGCAATTGTTGCATTTAAGGAGAAATAAGATAGTGTATATTAAAGTATCATTAGTTAAAAAAAATCGTGTACATAAAATTATATAATTACCAAAAAGCTACATTATTTCATTTAATTTACAATGCATTCATTAAATTGATGGAAATCATCATGTGAATCAAATGAAATAATGTAGCTTTTTGAATTACTAATTAATAGTTGTAAATCATCTATCTTTCTAAAGTTTTTACAAGCTAAATTTTTCATTTCAATATTACCAAATTCAAATCCAACCAAATCAACAGAAATACCAACCGCTGCTTTATATTCAACATTCATAACACATCTGTTTAAATCTTTCAATTTATTTGTTGATTTTTCCAACTCAAATAAATTACCAACACCCGTCCAATCTTTAGATACTGAAGTAACTGGTTCTTTTTGCTTTCCTTCATTTTCTTCTTCAATTATGTTCAATTTATTCATTTCTGTTTGAATAGAGGTCATGCTTGTACCATTAGAGATACAACCATTATTATTTTTATTATTTGAAAGATAAATATCATCTGATTGACTGCTCAAATTGGATTCAATACTTTTAGATGCTTTGATTTGATCATCATTATCTTGATCACAATGATCCACCATATTGATCAATTCAGGGTTAACTAATGAATTGGACAGTGAGTTCATCATTAATCTATCTATTGGTCGAATTAATAATGTGATGATTGAATCCTTGTACGTTTTTGTTTTTATTTGGATATCAATTGGGTTGAATATACATTCAGTAGATTCATTCAATTTGATTAATATCAAGGGAATAGATAAATTTCCAGATTGTGTATTTTTATTGATGGAGTTGGAATCGTAAAAGCCAAGATAGTATTCGCTTGTAGTATAAGCCTCATTGTTTAATTTATATAATCTTAATTCAGTATCTTTCGAAGTTGTCCAATTATTCCTATTCCAGACAGCAAGCTTTGAATGTGCTAACAACTTCGAAATACATTTTGTATCATCATTTAATACTTCTAATAATTTTAATAAATTAGATTCAGTATTGTTTAATGAAGAAACTGAAGAAATTGAGTGAAGCGAATCTGTTGGAGAAACCTTCTTCTCATTGTCATTTTGCAACTTATTATCAATTTTAGTTGATTTGATACTTGATTTGCTCTTATATGATAATAAATTGGACAATGATCCAAATAAAGATGATTTTCTAATTCTTTTTTTGGTTTTTACAGATGAGACAGATGATAATTTTGATGTTGTTGGTGATAAAACAGGCGTTGCAATTAAATTTAAACTATCTTGGTATTTATTGAAATCCAGTTTAGGACTGATATTACCCTTTGGTTCATCATCTCTTGGTAATGTCGGTAATTTGGAAATTGGTTCAATTTTTATACCATCAACTAATGATATTCCTGTATTAATGGATATTATACTTTCTCCTTCTTCATCTTCATCATCAGAAGTTTCATTATTTGATAAATCTCGTAAGAACTGCCTAGATAAGTTCCTTTCTTTACTAGTAATATCGACTTGTGAAGTTGGTTGCATATATGATTTTCTGTTCAATACTTGAGTAACTGACAAATCGGTTGTCCTTGCAGTGAAATCTAATTTGTATAATGGAACATTAGATCTTTTAATAGTTGATTGTTTCTTTTCAAATGTAAATTCTGGTGAGTCAAAAGGTTTATTTTGAGCTTCGGGTATAGTTGGTATTTCAGGAAGTTCTTGTGGTTCGTCCACCGTTTCAACCGTGTCATCACTATCTGAAGAGTTTGGATTAGATGGTAGTTTGATACCTAAACCATCTGTTGGTATATTATAGATTGCAGCTTGGGCAAACTTTGGAAACATGTTCAACAATCTATAAGCTAAATCAGATGTTGGCTTAAAACTGAAGCAAAGTTGCAGATTATCATTCAACACTAAATGATTAAATAATAGAGACGTTTTATCATCGTTATTTGTGTTATCAGATTTCAAAAATTTGAATTCATTTGAACTTAACGGTGCAAAGATCAAAGATTTACCATAAGCTTCATTTTCAATTATATACAATGAATTTTGAATAAAATATAATTGAATATTCATAAAATTCAAAGTTGATTTTTCGGTTTTATTAACATAATGTAAAGTCACATCTTCATATATATCAAGAGTTTCGAAATGTTCTTGACTTAAACCAACACAAACAGGTTCTAGAGTAATAATATCTTTTGCATTTGAAATAGTCATTGTCTTCTTACATTTCATTTTTTCAGACTCGTCTAAGCTTCTTGATGTCGCAAGAGCTTTAGTTAATTTAAAGTTTATAACTTCTAAATTAGAAAGGACATCTGGAGAATATGAATTTTCATTCATTTTAATTATTATGTTTTTCAAGTTCTTAAAAAAAATATTCAAATAGTTAATTCTGATTAATGGCCTTCTTCTAAATTTAATTTCTGACTTTGACTGGTTTATATCTAATTTGTAAAATGATATATATTCAAGATATAATTGATCAACGTTCAAAGCCCAATTAGTGATCTTTGTAATGAAAGACTGGAAGTTAGTAATAACTAATATTGAGTACAATTCACTATGTTTAGCTGTTAAGTTTGATATGATATCAAGGAGATGATTATTCTTTTCGGTTCTAGTTTGAACCATTTTGTTGGTTATGTCATCTAACGATTGATCATAATAATTGTCATAAATAGGATCGAATTGGAACACAATTTCCTTCAAAACAGCCAATTCATTCATATATTGAATTTCCGAAGATTTATAGTTAGTAATGAGAGTTGCAAGAGGATCATCATGTAAAATACTAGCAGTTGAATTAGCAGCTTCTTGAATTGAGAATAGCGGAGTTGGTAAATAAGAAGGCATTGCAACTATTATTCAACAGTTACTTGTTAGTTATAAAAGAAAATTAAAAAGAACTAAAAGAGAGTAAGAAAGAAACAAAGAGGATGGAGTTTAGTACAAACGAAAAAGAGTTGTCACAATCACACAACATAATGCTTATTTGAAATAATAAAATACTACTCTATTCCATGTACCACCTGTAAAAAAAACACGCTAAACGCGTTCCGGTTGGTATTTTCTTTGTTGTTGTTTACATTTCAGCCAACGCCAAAAGCGCGTTCACTGCCTGCGCCACATCCAGGTCGCTATTACTGCCACCCTGTTGATGCGCCACTCCTGCACAGACGTCAGCAATGATTTCGCGGTCGATTTGTGGGAACATTGCGCAGAGCTGCTCTTGCGTTTCGCGTTTCTGCGCGAGCGCGGACTCCTCCGCAAGGGAGTCTGCTGTCGCCTGCGCAAGTTGCTGGGAAAGCTCGTGGGCAGATTGGTGCGGAAGGGACGGGGATTGTGGCGAAGCTTCATGAGACAATGCTGGTTGATCCTCAGGAGAGATGGTTTGCAGGAAGGAGGTCAATGACTGAGAAAGCGTTTGTTTGACCATTTCAGCAGATTTACTCAAGACCCGTGAAGGGGTGTCTTCCATAAGTTGCTGATGTTGCTGTGAGTATTGTTGTAATTGTGGATATTGTTTCACTCGTGACTCAGCCATCAGCTTCTCATATTCGTCGTCTTGAATTGTCAATTGATTTTTACTGATACTGATTATAAAATCACATGCTAGTTGCATCGTACTCACATAATATGATGTCTCTCCTATCAAAAACTCAGTATTTCTAAATCTTTCAATGTATTGTAGATTTGAATATAGATCTTTGACTTTAGCCTTTATTAAAACATAGATTAACAATGGAACAAAAGAATCTGCATTTTCTTCCTGTGTTTCTTCATTTCTGATCAATCCAAATATAATTTTACATGAATTTAGTATACAAACAATTTTATCTCTTGGGGATTTGTATTCATTGATTTTATTCAATTCTTTGATTGCTAATATTATGAAATTGTTATCTTTATCATTACTTACTATATTTAAATCTAAATGCTTGAAATCGATCCAACTGTATAATTCACAATTTATAAGATATTTCCTATCCATTATCTTATCTCGTTTATGAGAGTCTGTTAATTTGATGAATGATATCAATGGACTGAAAACGCATTTATAGATTCTGGTCATGATTAATTTTTCTAAACCTTCTTTGACATTATCACCATCTTCTTCATTAAATGGCTTTAATTGAATTAATTTATCATATAGAAAATCTTGAAATTCCTTTATTAACTTAATTTCTTCATCAAGTGTCCAAATCCTTTGATTAAACTGAATCAAGAAAGATTTTAAATATTTATGGATTGGTTCACATTCGTGTGATTTGAACTTTGTTAAAAACACTTGAAAATCAAATGCTTGTTGTTTACGTAAATTATTTGGTGGATTTGGTATATCCTTAATTGAATTATGCCTTGAGGTTTTAAAAATTTCCAAGCCGGTGTCCAATGTTGTATTTATGATTGGTTCAGAAACTTTACTATTGTTTAATACTTTTGTTTCTTCCTTTGGTATACTCACTTCTGTAGATACATTTATCTTATCTTCATTGTTAATTATACCGCTTATTTTATCCTGATCAGTATTTCTAATCAATTTATCAACCACTGGTGTAGGTATTTCACGAGGTGTAGGTATTTCATCAGGTGCAATTTCCTTCAAGGATTCCTTTTCATCAATTAATTCATTTTCAGATTCTTCTTCAGATTCTTCTTCAGATTCTTCTTCTTCAGATCTTTCTTCTTCAGAACAACTTTCATCATTTAATAACTTCCCTTTTCCTCTAACTGTTTTCAACTTAGTGTTTTCTATAATTTCAACTAGATGTGCTTTTTCTTTGGAGGTTCTTAAGAGATCTTCAAAGGATGTTATTGGTGGCGAGACTTGGGATACCGTGCCACTTAATTGATTCTTGTTAGGTGTTCCATCCACTTTTAATTCATCCAACTTACCTCTTAATTCATCTAATTTGGTTTCCAATTCGGTTTCAGTGGAGCCCACATGCGACACATTAGTTAATTCATTTGATACTTGATTATTTTCTGATTGTTCAGCACCATCATTTGTTTCTGCAGATTCTGATTTATTCATTAATGAGTCCTTTTCAGCATCTACCTTGCTTGAATTTTGAGGTAGAACCGATTCTAATGATTGTGATGTTTCTTTATTATTATTGCATTCATTAATTTCATCATTTATAACAGCAGATTTATCATCTACTTTATTTGAGTTCAGGATATTTTCCATATAATTTTCTGCATTTATTTTGCTATCAACTATTTCATCATTATCATATTGATTGATCTCGGATAAACTAGCACTGTTAGTTGACGCCATTGCAGTTTCTGTAGTTGGAGTTATGTCCGAAATACTAACTGTTGGTTTCACATTCGTGAATGTAGGTAGTGTAAACCCATTGTTTTGAAGATTACCATTAAACGACATGTATTGAATGAGAGTTATGGGTGGAGTATTTGTGCTGTAGTATTGAATTACAGTTATAATTAGTTGGGAATTCGTATCAATCAATCAACTGTGGTTCAAATTTGAAACGGTCAAAAGAGTAATCTTCAAATTCGAGGCTTTCATTTTACGTAATACAAATTGCAAAATTGAACATTCAAAAGGCAAACTCAAGATCTGTATGATTGCTGCTGTCATTGTAATAAAGAACCCAATCAGCAAAAGCATTTATGAATCTTCATTCATCTATACTAGCAACGCTATTATATTGGCTATTTACCTATTCATATCCTGTATTATCTAGTGGAGACTTGTCTGAAGAGTTAATTTGTCCAGATTCGAACCCATTAAATTGTTATCCAAAATTATTTCAACCTACTGAAGATTGGCAAATTGTTAAAGAAGGTCAAATTATACCTGTTGGATTAGACATTCGGTTAGATTTAGAAAATTTGAAAAGAGAAGCAAAATTAATGAATAGTGAAAAACTTACTGAACCGAAGAATCACGAATTAATTGTATCTGATTCTAACAATAAGTTTCAAAATGCATTAGATTTTATTATTAAATTTAGTGAAGGTTTTATGAGTAGAACATCAATTATTGTTGTTAAAAATAATTTAGAATATTTAGTTGAATGGTCAGGTGACATTGAATACGGTGTACTTCTTGCGCATAATCTTCAACCACTTTTGAAACTAACAGCTCTTTATGACGAAGATATGGCTACAGAATTAGGGCTCAATGATATTCAATCGCTTGAAATTAGAGACATGGCATTTAGAATTTTATCCATATCTTTTCGTAATAATATTGAGGCACAAAAAATATTATTAAAATATTTAAATGATCCCAAAGATCTATTGGTTAAACTAGTACAGTATGATCCTAACACGTTAATAATGAAACGTAAATTAGGTTTACTTGGCTCGCTCTGGAACAATAGCGTATTTGATGAATGGTTTAATAGTGCTGGTATTGAAAATAGACTAATTATATTGTATTCAAAAGTTAATACTGATAATATTAAGGAGCGTATAATGAATATTTTGCAAGATTCCCAATTAGAAAAACGTAACTATGGTAGTCTTTATAGTAGTGACAACAACAGCAATAGTGACGAAAATAAAGATGATAGTGTGGATTTAAGATACGCAAAATTTACGCAAGAAAAGTTATTAAGTCACGATCAATTGGATTCCGAACTATTTGAAATTTTGCGAGGCCTAGAATCCATTAAATTAGGAAATAAACACGCTTTCAAGGCTTCTAATGACTTTTTGAATTGGCTGGATACACAGATTAATAGAGAAAAGGAATCTTTACAGCTACGTAAACGTGATGGCAGAGCTATAACAGAATCTGACACAGTAACATTAGAACGACTAATAGAGTTAAGACATGAAGTTTTTGGCAACCCGTTAGGCACTCGTAGAGATTATGAGGATCTATAAAAATAGATGTGTATAATAAACAAACATACAAACTACATAATTATTTGATAATAATCGACCATGCCGGCTAAATAACGCAGGAACGGTCCTATTTGGGAACGTAGCGAGAAGAAAATAACAGGGGTCGCATTGTTTTGTGTTAAAATAGTTCAAACCGCGCTGTTCCTGAACGAGAACGCTGTTTTAGTTGCGTTTCAGTAGTGCAAGTTATAACGTGGTCCTCATCCGCTTTTCTTGCACAAATCAGGTACACACACAAACACCTTAACGCCCGCCTATTTCCTCACACACTGCTGCTACAACTTTTACTATAAAAATATGAACGTCGTTCCAAGAGCTGAATTCTATACTGATCTAGCCCCTGTCACCACAGATATAGCAACTACTTCCACTGTCGGGTCCGCAGCTCAAACAATGTCCGTGCTGTCTCCTGAAATTGCAAACACAAACACAATGCATGATTATTATTCCTCGAGTTCTTATACCACTAAAGACAATGATGATAAGCATGATGAAAAAATACTCACAGACTCAGAATCATCTGTTTTTCATTTGACAAACATTAACTCAGTCAGTCACAATCCAACTACATCATACAGTCTACAAACTACAAGTACAGATTCCCTTAAAAATCATGGTGTCTCTACATCAGCATCTCTTTCTTCGATATCTGCCACATCTTTGAGTAGCGGATGTAACTCAAATAGAAATATAAAGAAAAGTGTAATCATTTGGAGTTTGATTGGGTGTTCATTTATTTCTTCATTATTATGATTATGATTTAGCTAATGCTTTAGTTTTAGAAAATTGCTTTTTTTTACTTTCTTTTTTTTGTTACCTATTCATTCTTCTTTGTTCTTTGTTTTTATTGATACCATATCAGTGTTACTCGTACCAGGTTATTTATTGTTTATTATTTCATATCTCACATACATAAATTTTATATGTTATTTGTTTTTATACTTTCATGCATTGTGTATTGCTACCCTAAATATCAAATTTTGCTCGAAAAAAACACAGCAAAAAACCCTAGTTTCTAAAAATAAAGGGCATGCATCACGTGTATAGCATGAGGGTTATTGAGATCTTTCACGCATTTTTTTTTTAAAAATTTTTAAAAATTTTTCATTTTGCGAAGAGTATAAATGAGTGAAACTTGGCTACCTGTCATGTATCTGTTTTCTTCTTCTTGAACTTCTCTATTTATTAGATTCAATCAGACACAATGGCTCCAATTGTATGTATCAATTGAATATTACTGCTCTTTTTTTACTCTTTTTACAAAGTCTTTAATAGAATGTCAGTTATTTGAGATTTGTTTCTTACAATAACTGTTGTTTATTTTAAAGCCAAACTGTATTTTAAAGATTCCTTCTTTACTTACACTATTCTGTGATTATTTTATTATATCCATATTGGTATATATATTATATTCTGCAGTAGGTTCTAAAACAAACTTTGCATTCTGTAAATTTCTTTGTGAATTGATCATCCTTTATATGAATCAGTTTACTAACAGTATTGATATCTTCTACTTTTAATTCAGACTAAGAAATCCGAAAAAGCAACCAAGACTTTCGTCGTTGACTGTGCAACCCCAACTGAAAACGGTGTCTTTGACCCAGAAGCATATGTTAAATACTTAGTTGAACATATTAAAGTTGATGGTCACTTAGGTAACTTAGGTGATTTAATCTCCGTCTCAACTGAAGGTACTAAGGTTGTTGTTGTTTCATCAACTAAATTCTCTGGTAAATACTTAAAGTACTTAACTAAGAGATATTTAAAGAAGAACCAAATTAGAGATTGGATTAGATTTATTGCTGTTAAGAAGAATGAATACAAATTACAATTCTACTCTACTTCAGTTGATGAAGAAGATGCAGATGAAGAATAATTGTGCTCACAATATTAAATATTTTTTTATAAACAATCTTTAATAATAAAAGTATATTCTTTTCTAACTTATACCTGTATACCTAATTTTTGTGCTCTCTAATAAATTATCACATTTTCGAACAAATCGAGTAGTTTCTTTTACCTGCTTGTTATATGAGAGTGATTTTTTCATTTTCCTCTATTTTATTTGCTACTATCGTTTCGCTTCCTAAAAGGTAAACATTTATTAAAATATGAAAATGAACAAGTGGTTTATATCTACTTTACGCAAATAAATATAAAAAAATTACTAATAAATCCTCCTTTAGTTCCATCTGTGTAGTGAAAATCCATTATGAGTGCTGATTTTCAATCACAACAAATTCCGGCATCTACAATCATACGTGATTCATCACCATTATATGATAAAAAGAAACCAGTTTCCAATATACCTACATTAGATATAAATAATTTACATATCAAAGATGTAAATTCAAGTGATTCAGATCAATCAGAAAATTTAGATAACGTGGATTTTGTAGAATATCAGTTTAATAAACCAAAGTATGCTAAAAAGGAATCAATTACAGTAGTTGGACATGATCTGAATAAGGTCAAAGAAGATTACTTGAAATCTTTGAAAACTAAAAATGTTCAAGAAAAGGAACAGGTTGATGACCTAAAAGATAATCAATTGTTATCTACTAAAAAAACGAAGCAGAAGGAATTGAATATTAGTGATGATAGTGATTCTGATGATGAATGGAAGGAAATTGATACACAGTTAAATTATGGCGATATTTATAATATCAAAGGTGAAAAACTAGACTCATTTATTCATAGTCAAGACGAAATAACCAAGGAAAATTCTACTAAATCTAATGAAAAAAGAAAAAAAAAGACAAATAGAGAGAAATTAACAAATAAAACTGCCAATGTTGGTAGGGTTATAGCTAAAACTACAATTGGTGTTAAATTTGGTAAAGACGAGAAAGCTGAAAAGCTAAGAGAAAAGTATCAAAGAGCTCATTTAATCAGTAAAGATAATACACAACAAGCATATACTAGAGTTGATGAAGAAGAGCAAGCACTCAAATTTGAAAAAATGGATAAGAAATTTGATTTTTTATTCAAGGATGAAAACTCTAATTTGAGAAAACTGCATAATGCATCAACTTCTGAATTCCAAAATGATGAAAGTTCAAATAATAATTTAATTAGTAAAACAATGGATGAATTTATAAATAATGATAATTTTGATGATATTTTTGATAATGAAGGACATGATGAAAATGAACTAAATTCATCAATTCAAATGATGTCAACAAAAGCAATGTTGAATGATTCTCAAAAAATTGCATATGCTGCATTGGTTAAATTAATTATTGTTCAATTAACAACTGACTTGGTTAATGTTAGAGGTACCGGATCATCTAAAATATTGAAAAAGTTATCTAAGTCTCATACTTCATTTATGAGATGGTCAATGGACATAATGAAAGCATTATATGAACATTTAGATATTAAAAATGAAGAAGAAATTAAAATGATTGAAACTTTAAGCTGTCATGGTGTGGAATCTTCAGATTTATCTAAAAATTTTAACTCAAATATATCAGTTGAAAATCATTTGAATGATAAAAAGGATGATGACGAGGAGGATTTAAAAGTGATCAATATTAGTCAAACTGAAATAAAAGAGGAAAAGACAATTGAAGTTGATACCAAATGGACTCTTATTTGTGATCTGTTTTTGATCTTACTTGAATCTTCAGTCTATGATGCAAGATCACGTACTTTACTGCTATATTTTGCGAACTCAATTGGAATTAAAAATATTGAAATATATCAATTTGAAAGACGTATAACAGATTCATTAGAAATTGACGAAGCTTTTGAAATCATTAATAATAATCAAACTTGGGATGAATCCGAAATTTTAAATGAACATAAGAGAAAACAGAAAAAAGCAAAAGTTGTTAAAATTGCATTAGCAACAGCAGCAGGAGGGTTGGTCATTGGTTTGAGTGCCGGTGCTTTAGCTCCTGTTATTGGTGCTGGCCTTGCTGCTGGGTTAACAACAATTGGTATTGGAGGTACTAGTGGGTTCCTTGCCGGTGTTGGAGGTACTGCAGTTATTGCAACAACTGGTACACTGACTGGTATGAGGGCTGGTAAAAATGCAATGCAACATAGAGTTGGATCTGTGAAAACTTTTGAATTTATTCCATTACATAATAATAGAAGAGTCAATTTAACAATTACTGTCTCTGGTTGGATGTCGGGTACAATGGATGATGTTAGATTACCGTTCTCAACAGTTGATCAAGTTATGGGAGATTTATATTCGTTATTATGGGAACCAGAAATGTTAACAAGCATGGGTCAAACAATCAATATTTTAGCAAATGAAATTTTAACTCAAAGTATTCAACAAATTTTAGGCTCGACTTTATTAATCACTTTAATGGCTGGGTTACAATTACCAATGATGTTATCCAAATTGGGTTATTTATTGGATAATCCATGGAATAATTCATTAGATAGAGCATGGAGAAGTGGTAAAGTTTTAGCAGATACGTTAAGAAGGAAAAAATTGGGTGTCAGACCAATTACGTTAGTTGGATTCAGCTTAGGAGCCAGACTAATATATAGTTGTTTATTGAGTTTAGCCAAAAGTGGGGATTATGGTATTGTTGAAAATGTTTTCATTTTTGGATCACCAATTGTCATTCATGAAGATGAAATTGCAATAGCAAGATCTGTTGTTAGTGGTAAATTTGTTAATGGATATATGAAACAAGATTGGATATTGGGATATTTATTTCGAGCAACATCAGGTGGCTTGAGATCAATTGCAGGATTATCGCCAATTGATAAAACTAAATACAATGTTGATAATTTTAATTGCTCTGAATTTGTTAAAGGACATATGCAATATAGAGAAGCAATGCCTAAACTATTGAAAGAAGTTGGATGGGAAGTTTTAAATGATCAATTTGTGGAAATTGAGCAACCCAACCCAGAAGAAGAAGAAAGACAAAGAAAACTATTAAGTGATTTTGAAAAAGCACAAAACACCAAAAAGAAAAAATCATGGTACAATAAATTTTTTGGTAAAAAGAATAAAGAATGGTGGGAAATGTATGAAGAAGGTCAAAAAGAAAAAAAAGTTGATGATGTGAAAATTATGGAGAAAGAAGAGGGTAGCAGTGATGAAACTGAGAATGATAATGAAGAAATCAAGGAAATTAGAAGTGAAAATTTTGATCTTGATGCATTAAGAATTGAAATTGCAAATATTGAAAAAGAAGCTAAGCAAATTGAAAAAAAGAATCATAAAAAGACAAAATCAAGTACTACTCTAGAACCAACAATTGAAGCAGGAATTAATGATGCCAAACTGACATCAACCTCACCAATACTTGAAAAAGATCCAAATCAAACAACTTTCCATTTAACCCCAACTTCCAATTATAGTAACAAGTCAGCGATCTCATTCTCCCCTAAAAAGATTAGACCATGTCAAAATTTAATTCAACTTGTCGAATCACCTGATACACAACATGGAAGTACGCCTAAAGATAGTTCAATTCCAAAGTCTGAATCCGGGCAATTAAGACAATTTAGAATAAGTTCAAATAACATGTCCAAAACTAAGTCTGATGAGTCAAGAAAATCAAGCGGCAATTCACCAAATATTAATCTCAATTTATTCCAATCAGTAAAACCAAATATTGTCAAACCTAAAGCTGATGAAAATGTAGCCAATTACGCACATAAAGTGGTGGATAATTTGCCAATCAAAGATAAAAAAACTACATCATTAGATGATCTGAAAAATATAGATTATGGGGACTATCTTGAACCAACAAGTGATAAAGAGCATGTGGAATTTTTAAGTAGTGATGAAGTAAGTCAAATTGAAGAAAAAATTAAAGCTGACCAGAGTACAAAAGCGGGATTTGGTCCTGTTACTGGTATAAATTACGACGATGATTTTGAATTTCCACAAGATGAAAGTCATATTCAATTTAGTTTTGAATAACTTGATCAAAGTTGGAACTTTTTCTCTACATTGTATATATTTATTATTGAGTTAAAAAAATTTATAAAACAAATTAGCTGGGTCAAATACTATATATTTATAAGAAAACTTGCGCATTGATTTCAACAACTGATAAAGCGAAAGGAATTTCAAAGTATGATAAAACTTGTGGATGTAAAACACCTAAATGACCAATCTTAATAGCATCACCATTTTCTTTTGCACGATAATAAATTTCTGCACCTCTACCTGGAAAGTATAGTTTCTTTTCATCACTACCAACAGTCCAGAAACCTCTCTTACCAGAGCTCTGTTCATCCTTTTCTAACCAATCAACACGCATAGTTTGCATGATCTTTGTTAATAAACCTTGAATATACTCAAAACCTGATTTCTTACCTGCGTAAGCAGCACACCAGTTTCTTTGATTGAATGCACCAGTTTCTTCTTCGACTGCTTTGAAAACAACATCACCAGATTCAAAAACTCTAATTGGTAAGGCATGGTTTTTATTTTCTTTGATAGTCTTCAAGATACCTGGAATCAAAGTAGTACGAACAACTTCGTATTCAACAGTTTTAGGGTTTTCTAATTTAACGACCTTAGTACCATCATCAACATCTAATAAAAATTTGAAATTTTCATCATGTGAACATAAAGTTAATGGTAACACTTCTAACCAACCAGCTTGAGCTGAAGCAGTACGTAAAATATCACTGATTTTATTAATTGGTAAAGGATATGCAGTAGTTGCAACAGTTTTTGGATAAGTTTTAACTAAATTATCATAACCATAAGCAACAGCACAATCTTCCAAAACGTCACATCCATGTAAAATATCGGGTCTTGTTATTGGAATCTTAACGTCTATTAATTTATCAGACTTTTCTGAAGGTTTTGCATCTAAGCACATCTTAGCTAATAATTTACAAATCTCATCATCTGATAATTTAAGTGCTAACACGGAATTGATATAATCAGTTTCAACTTCTAATTCACGTTTTGCTAAATTTGGAACGACTCTTGATTCGTTATTATGTTCTGAAATGATTTTGACTGGTTCAACATGGAAAGGCTTTGAACAATATCTTGAGAACATTGCAACTAATTGATTGATAACAATTTCAAGCTTGGTTCTATCAGTACCTGTAACTTCTAAAAGAACGTTTTGAGTATCAAGTGTAAGTTTTGAATGATTTGAGTTGATAATTGGAGGTAATGAACAAACAGTTTTATTGGCATCTAAAATAACAGGATATAATGGAGAATCTTTAATAATGTGTAAGTACTTACCCAAGTTTTTATCATGTTCATAGAATTCCATTAATTTATTACCATCCATTTCAAGTTCTTGATTTAGAGGAACAAAATTAATATCTTCAGGTTTCCACGCTTCAAAAGTGAATGGAGGGGTTAATTTGTCTAAATCATGAGTACCCATTGCGACTAAAGTTCTTTGTCTACATAAATTAGCATGTAATTTATCTTGTAATGCAATAAAAGAATCGTAGGATCTTTGAGTGAATTCAATACCTCTTAAAATTGCAGATGCCGCATATGGTCTTATTTCAGAAGTTGATTCCTTAATGGTCAAAGAAATTTCAGGTGTTGGAGGATCCAATGTATAGGCAGGTTCGCTTTCTCTTTCCAAATATAAGTTTAAAGCTTGTGCAATACCTTCAATACAAAGCATATCATATCTGTTTGCACCGATTTCAATTTTTAATTGTGGTCTTTCATCAGTGCCTTTAACATCTTCAGTTGTGTCTTCATCTAATTCAATACCAAATTGAAAACATAACTCATCGAATTCTTCGGTCGTGTAAGTTTTACCAATAAGGTCAAATAGATCTTGTTTATCGACGGCAACGGTAGGCATATGTGGTTAGCTATGATTGTTATTCCTTTCCAATAAACTGAAAAACATCAACTATTTCAAATCTTTTTTCATCATATTCATGTTCGTTAACGTCGAGAAAAATGTAAAACGTTTTGCAGAACTTACCCGGTTTTTAACAATCTGAGTAAACCATCTGTCGCTTCTCAACATGAATTTGTACTATACATATCCAGAGCAAGCGTGTACCATGCCACAAGGGCTGTTCCTTGTTTCGCAACAAATCACTAACAATCATGTCCGCTGGTAAGGGTAAAGCATTTGATAAAGCAATGAAGCTATTGATGGTTGGGGACTCTGGTGTTGGTAAGTCCTGTTTACTTTTGAGGTTTGTTGACGACAAATTCAACCCATCATTTATCACCACTATTGGTATTGATTTCAAGATCAAGACAATTGAATTGAATGGTACAAAGATCAAGTTACAAATCTGGGACACTGCTGGTCAAGAAAGATTTAGAACTATTACGACTGCTTATTATCGAGGTGCAATGGGTATAATTATAGTTTACGATGTGTGCGATCAAAATTCATTTGACAGAGTTGAAACCTGGTACAAGACTGTTCAACAACACGCTAAAGATGATGCACAAGTCATTATCGTTGGTAACAAATGTGACGAAGAAGAAGGACGTGTTATTTCTACTCAACAGGGTGAACAATTAGCTGAATCATTGGGTGTACCATTCATTGAAGCAAGTGCTAAAACTGGTGTTAATGTCTCTGATGTATTTTACAAATTATCTGAACTAATTTTAGAAAAAAGTGGTGATGAATTTGCAAGTCAAGGTAACAATGGAGATAATATTGATGTTAAGCAAGGTGCCAAAAGTTCACAATCTAGTTCTAATTGTTGTTAGTTTTATATTCCGTTTCTATTTTTATTTTTATTCATGTTTTCCTTATCAAGCAATTAACATATGTTTTTATAGTTATCAATATAATTAAGGGTTATTTTTTTTACGTGCAGCAAAGAACTACGTCTTATATAATATGTATGCGATATGGTTGTTTCCCAAACGATTATAGCTCAAAGAACAATACGCAGAGAATAGGAATATACCGCCTGACAAAAAAACAAGGCCTACCAGAAACAAACTCAATTGTCTAAATGACAAGAATTCAGTAACCAGCCCCTAAGGAAACCCCTAGGGAATTGACAATCTCTCTCTGACATCACTTAACAACCCCTCGATCGAGCATACCCCTGCACCAATGGTGAGATCAGAAGTCCAACGATCAACATCTACGGGAGACGGACAGTTGAACAAGACGAAATCGGGTGCTAGCTTCACAAGGACCGACGTGCATTACACCGTAAGATGTGGTTGTGCAAAGACAACAGAAACACCCGAAAGTGCCATCCTAATAGTGAATGAAGGTTGATTGCTAAAGTAGAAGAGAAAAAAGAAAGAAAAGGTGTACCAAATGCTATCAGTTGAAAATAGTGGAAAATAGTTTTCTTTTATACCAAAAGCGAGTAAAAATTTTCTGTTTATCACAGAGAGGGTTTTTTAAAGCTGGAGGTTTATACAAAGGCTTTATTAGTGGCCAGTAAAAGGTTTACTAGATAGAATCTCGGACAAAAAATTAGTTATTGTAGTTTATTTTCTGTTCTCCCTCTTCACAGACATCCCAAAAAGCTCAACATTCACTGAACAATCATTAGCGGCCTTTTGGACACAAGAATCTTCGATTTCTTCAAATGGTTTGTTAACATATTTAACTAATACTTCTTCATCACTTATTTTACCATTCCATGGTTTGTTCACAACAAACAACTTGTTATCTCTTTCAATGATTGTGTCTTTTAGATCAAACATATTTAGCAAATTTCTTAAATTGTTATTAAAGCTAGGAGGTTTGATGTTTAAAATGTTTGGCATTATATTGATATTAGTGTTGGGGCTAGGATTAATATTGTTACTGTTTGGTTTGTTGCCATTAAGTCTTGGTGAATTAACCGGTGAAAATACCGCATTACTGTTACTTGGTCCCATTGTACTACTTGTAGATGTACTTCTATTAATCCACATAGAGTTCGGTGGACTACCTCCTGTATTCACAAGTAACTGAGTCCTTTGAATTTGTTCCACCATATGTTCTGATATAATAACTTTTAAACTGATTAAAACATCGTATAATAAATTTTTTAATTTGATATAATTGATCATTATCTTATGGTTGAATATCTTGAGCAAATTAATTAAAAGAATATCACGTTGTAAACTAACTGATCTCCTGAATATTAATTCAACTAAAAAATGCTTATGTAATAAAATTATTCTTGAAATCATCTTAATACCTAATTCCAAATCCTTCCATTTTTCCTTATTTGTATTAATTTCATTACATAAATTAATCAGTTTTTCTAATGAAGAGTTCAATGAAAACACAATACCGTCGTTCATTTCAATTATTTCTTCACCTTCCTTACCGCTTTTCAACCTTGAAACACTGGATATTATGTGGCTCAATAAATTTGTAATGTTATTACCCGTATAAATTACCTTCGGAAATGTTTCACTGTTTAAATAAATTTCTTCACAATTCAATAATATATCTTTCTTGATGACATCAGGTAAATAAATAAACAATTCGCCAATCAATTTGAATTTTCTATCATCGTTTATAACAACATTGGATATTTTATTGATAATTGAACCAAGGTTGATACCATAATCAAATTGTTCTTTAATAGTATATGTAAATATCCACTGTAATACAGGTAAATTGAAATACCTTAAATTTTCAAATATCAACATATCTTCTTCAATTGCCCTCTTCTCTATTTCAAGACCATATTCATCACCAAATATTTCTTTGATATTCAAAATTTTGTTAAAAATAAACTTCTTTAACCCTTTAACATCGATTTGTGTAGTGTCATCATAAGAAATATAGAACTTCTCAACAAATAATTGATTGTGATTCAATATTAGCTCCCAAAATGTTTTAATAATCGTATTGTTTAGAAATTTATGGCGGTTGATAATAGTGCTTGTATTGACATTGTCCAAATTAGGAACAGTACTCAAGCCATTAACATTATTCAAACTATCAAATGGTTCCACTAGTGCGTTATCATTTGATGTTGCTGTTCTGTGACCATTATTGTTCTTTTGGTTTGAAAATGAAGAAAATACAACCTTAGAAAAAATTTCATAGTATTCATTTTTATAGTCTAAACTGTAATTAATCTTGATAATCTCAAATAATAAATTGGTTTTATAGTTTCCATCATCTGCTTCCGCATTAAATAAGAAGTCAAAATATAATTGAATGTTAAAAACATTATTGTTGTTGTTAGTATTATTAACTTCAAAAATCTGAAGAATCTCGTGTAAACTGATAAATTCATCAATAATCAAAAATTTCAACAATTTCAAATTAAATTCATAATCCAATTCAAATATCGGTTGCAAAAATTTAATTAAATAATCATTTAAAAACTTATTAAACTCCTCTAATTTCCAATTTTTCAAACTTTTTAAGAATTTTATAACTAACTGCATATCTTGATTGTTTACTGACTTTGATCTGATAAAATTAGAATATTTAGTTATTGCAAATGTGGCATAATGTATAAACTCTGCACCATTCGTCAATCTTTCATATGTTGATATTTCTAATAAATTAGTTAATTCGGCGGGTGTTAGAAAATCATTTCCATTTTCTTGAAATATCGTGTGTTTCAGATTCGGGAAATTTTGTAAATAAATTTTGGCATGTTGGGAATAATTTATAACTTTATTAATCTCAAATGTATCGTTTATTATCCATTCATTCAAAATTTTGATGCAGTAGTCCCAAATATTCAAGTTCAGCTTGTAAATTGAACTCTTAAAATTTCTGAAATTTAAAAAAAACAATTTTATAAATAATGAAAATGTTTCAATATCTGCAATTGTAACCCCATTCAGATCATTAATATTATTTAACGAATTGAAAAACATCACAAATAACTTATTCAAACCACTTAGTTTAATCTCAAACAATTTATAAAACATTAATAGTTTATTATATGTTAAGATCAACTTCTTAGTCTTTAAATTATTCTCAATTTTGCTAATTACAAATTCATCATTTTCAATTAAACCCTTTATTTTGGTTACATCGTCATTAAAATTAAATTTAGCAGTTGTTTGGTAATTATAAAAGTCAATGTAATCCTCATTATCAAATAAATCATCAACTATCTGATTCGTTAAATCGTTATAAGCCGTAATTTCATCATCATTGTTTATATGAAAATTAGTTGAATATTTCAATCGTCTGGATATACTTCTAAAATTGAACTCGTTTATATTTGGTAAAGAATTAAGAATCAATATGTGAATATAGCATGATCTATCAGGTTCGGATAAGTAAATAACGCCAGAGGCAATAAGTCGTCTCAAATATGATGGTATTATAAACAAATTAATTGAATATAGTTTATTAATTAATAACAAAAGATTTTTCAAGTCATAAAAATTTCCTTGGGGATTGATATTTATATTGATATTGAAATTACGGATGTTTTCAAAATTCAAAAGTTCAGTCATCATGTATATAAAATCAATAATTTGATTTTCAAGATCAATCTTGAATTGTTTATATTTTTTAGATTTAATTTGTAATAGGTGATTGATTCTGAATTGTAAAATTGAACAAATTAATAAAATTCTTTCAGTATTGGTCTGGTTTTTAGAAACTTTTTGTATACTCCACTGAAATAAATAGTTCAAATAATTTTTCCAGCTTGAATTTAAAACTTCATTTAAATTTGAAATTGTTGTTGATGATGATTCATCAAATATTAACTTTGATAATCCTAAAAATGATTCATGCTCAAAATTATTCAATCTATTCAAAATCAATGATATCTTATCATTGTATACATTAACAGTTGTATTTGTGTTTAAATCAAATTCATCTATTCTCAAGGATTCATTCCTATATGCAATCAATTTGAATTGTTCATTAACTAATGGTAAACTGATATCTAAAATTTTCTTCAGGTAGGGTTTAGCGGTATTCCAATTCGATGGGATTATGAAGATATCAGAATTATAATAAAACAAAAATTTAATTAAATATTGTATTGATTCATTTAGTTTGATTGAAATTTTTTCAAACTTTGCTTGGTTTTTGGAAAGCTGGTTAGATTTTATAACTATTAACAGCATTGATTCACTTAATTCTTTTGTAAGATAATCAGATTTTATTATTTTGAACCAAAATAATTTTATAATATATTGGTGGATTAATATAGGCTTTAGATCAATAAAAGATTTGCAATTATTGACTATATGTGAAGTATATTTAACAATCCATGTTAAAAATGTAATTTTGTTCATCAAATCACTAGAATATAGATTTGTAATCAACTCAATTGAGTAATTTAATCTGTATTTGGAGCTACTTTCTGTTGTGTTATAATTTTCTATTATGTTTTCAAAAAAGGATGTTATTTGTTCTGTCCATTCAACGATCCATTTATTGACATTAGCATTTGAGTTTACATTTTTTCTTTTCAACTGTCTTTGTTCATTTGCAGAAACACATTTTATCAGCCAAATGGATCTAGAAATTGGAATTCGATGTGTTAAACATTGTTCAAGTAGATATTTGTTCCTTAGACCGTGTGGTATTGCCCTTGATAGTTCATTTAATTTGATATTGGGATTTGATAATTTTTTCAACCAAATATCCTTCTTGTGTTCAGTTAATGTAACTCTTGGCGGAGGTTTAAAGCTGTGCTTGGGTTTGATACGATTAAAGATTTTTCTTTTATGCATTGAATCAATTAATATTTGACTCAATAAATTTAATTTTGTATCAGTTTGTTGACTTGCACTCACTGAATTATCTAGTCTGTTGATCAAACTGGTTACCACTTGTCTACCTGATTGATCTTCATGTTTAACATATTGCTGCTCCACATAACCCTTTTGCAAGTGAGTCTTCATGATCAAATCTTCTTCTTCAGTTTGTTTCCACACGTTCAAATCTGGATAGATTGGTTCATTATGTTCATGATTTATATCATAAAAAGACGTTTCTTGAATATTTGACGGTGAATTAGCCTCCCAATTCAGCGGATAGACCCCTTTTGGTATGGGTATCTTTCCATCCTGGAGTGATAACGTATCATCCATATTTTGTGTCGTATTGCCTATAAACAACTCTTGAAAAACTAAAGTACTGTGACAAACTGGTAGTCAACCGAAAATCACCAAATGAAACGAAAACCGCTGCATGTCTTTTTGCATTTTATTGTTACAAGATAGTAACTTGTTTAATTCTTACGACTCATGTACGTATCCACAGTCTAATCCCCCCCTCAATATATGAATGCAAAACAAGCATTACAGAAACACTCGCAATCAAAAGATCCAAAATTACATAACGTTGCCTTCAATCAAGATCAAACATGTTTTGCTATATGCTCAGACAAGGGATTCCGAGTGTATTCTACATATCCGATGGAACTAAAAATGGAGAGAGATTTTAGTAAAAATAAAAAGGATCAACAATTGAATGAAACAGGTGAAAATTTAGGTACACCTAATTTGAATACCGGAATCGGAATTGTTAAAATGTTATACAAGACAAATTATATTGCATTGGTTGGTGGTGGGAAACGACCAAAGTTTCCCATGAATAAGTTATGTATATGGGATGATTTGAAGGGTAAAAATTCAATTGTGCTTGAATTAAATACACCAATACTCAATGTATTTTTGTCAAGGATCCATATTATTGCAATTATTAAAAACATGGCATTAATTTATTCATTTAAGCTGAAACCTGAATTGTTGTTTTCATTTGAAACAGTTGACAATAATTATGGAGTTGCTGATTTAGTAACTAGTGAAAACACGTCAATTTTAGTATTTCCTGGACGAGCTTTGGGACAACTACATATTGTTGACATTACATATAATTTAAAAAAAGATTCAAAATCAGTTTCATTAATAAAAGCACATAAAAATCGTATTGTATGTACGTGTTTATCACCTACAGGTGGTATGGTTGCCAGTGCATCCGAATTAGGCACAATTATTAGAATTCATGATACAAAAAGTTGTTCATTGCTATATGAATTCAGAAGAGGCGTTGACAGTGCCTTGATAACAGATATGAAATTCTCACCAAATGGTTCCAAGCTAGCTGTTTTAAGTAATAAATCTACATTACATGTTTATCATATTAACGAAGAAAATAAAACACATATATTAAAAGATTTGCCAATTTTCCCTAATTATTTCAAGAGTACTTGGAGTTTTGTATCTAAGGATGTTAGTAATAAATCAGATTTGATAAATGATACTGGTAGAATTGGCTGGTGTGATGAAATTTCGATAGTTATAGTCTGGAAATTTAATGGTATATGGGAGAAATTTGATATTGTTTTTGATAACATAATCAATGATGGTGTTATAGCTGGTAAAAAATGGCAAATAATCAAAGAAGGTTGGAGAAGTGTTTAAATACCGTATTGCGTATATATTATATAAATTCATTTTAAAGCTTTGATTGAATAAAAAAATACATTGTAATATCTGCACTGACAAATACAGTTTTGTTGATATGTTTGACCTTACAATTGGTAACAAAACTACCTAATCCTGAATTTTCAAATTGTCGCAATACTGCCATTGCAATTTTATAACTGTGGACATACACAATAATATGCTTTATTTGATAACCCTTGTTAATTAAAATGAAATTTAAAATATTTGCAATCAAATTGAGGGTTTGACAGTGAATTGAAGAAGGCAATACACCACCGGGCTGAATGAGAGGCAGTATACCTGATGTTATGGATCTAGAATATGCATTCTGCATAAATGTTTGTTGAAAAAAAAAAAGAAAGAAAGAAGTACAGCTAATTAATAATATATAAAATCTGATAAAATGAGAATTTCTTCGTGTAAGGAACCTCCCGTAAATAAGTCGTTGGGCATACCATTTGCATCGGCATATTATATACAGTGGATTCTGACTATAAATGTTCAGCCATGACAACCGGCAACTTTGAGTCATAAAACAAATGATTACCGTTTAATCTATGAATGCATTGAAATGCATTGTATCTATTAGCAAAGCATAACACATAAGTTGAGAAATGTGTCATTTTATCAAAGAATGTATGTCTGATTTGTAAGGATTCATGATGTGACCATTCTAAATCCCAAAGAAAATCTTTAATTTTAAGTGGATTTATTCTTGATGGGACATTTCTTAATATTACACAATTTGCTCTTGAAATTGTTGGATAATCTATAATATTTGAGTTGGATAAATGTTGTAGTTTGAAGGAAATGTCCATTAGTAGTGTTTTATTTGGACTTTTGTAACTATGTAAATATATCTGACGATCCTTCAATATGTTGGCAATAGTTTCTTTACTAGAATATGGGATTGAACCGTCCTTAAAAATTTTCGGTTTTGATTTAGAAGATAATTTTATTATATCTGGTAAATCATCCAAGTCTGGAAAGAATCTCGGAATCAGATTACCTGCATAAACTGGTAGTCTTTCCGCATGTAAAAATGAAAGATAGGTTTCATTAATTCTATTATTCATTGTTGTTTCTTCTAAATAAGAATTACATCCATCAGTATCATTGAATATTAAGTAGTATGCATTGGTATGCACTAGGTTGAACGGATGTCGTCCATTTACCATATATTTCAAGCTATTAGTTTTGTCAAACTTTTTGAAGTCTTCTAAAGTAATGGAATTGTACTTATTATAACATCTTAAAACAGGTATATCAGTTTCTAGCGGTTTAAAGACGCTAGTCTGTACTGGTGCAACACCATCAAAACCAACAAGCAACGGCCTTATGGGTGTTTTTTTTCGTGTTAAAGCTTTTTCCAACTGTCGTACTAAACCCTTGGACATTCTACAGTCTATAAATATAAATATCTACCCTGTATCTAGTATTCTCAAGTCAAGTTAAGTTTTCCAGCAGGAAATGATCCAATTCGACATTTCAATTTTTTGCACATTCGAGAAAATTTATAAATCTTCGAAGATCCTTCATTTCAGTGAGTGGCAACTTTTCTTCTCTACCGTCTGACTGTTTGTTGTTCAGCTTGTTCTTCAGAGTCCTGTATATAGTCATCACTCCATCTCAAATACAAATCGTTTGCCGTTGTTTTCAATTACTGCTGCTTTTTCTCCTTGTACAAAGCATTATTTTATCTTGTCATATAGTATAACATAGTATACATCCAATCTGCAAATAGAATCTCACAATCTTGTCAATATAATATAAAAAAACATATTTTATCAGATTACATCCAGATAAAAAAGACTTTGTCATACATATTCTTATTCATATATATCATTAAAAAAAATTGTTAAATAGAAAAAAAAATATCCAATCATTAATCAATCAATCATCAAATTATTCACTTTTAGATAACTCTATAAAAAATGACTTCAAATTGGGATAACATCAAAAAAGCTACATCTATTGATGAGAGTATTATATCAAATCCGTGGGATAATGTTTCAAATAGTGGAAACATTACTAATTTGATTGCACCGACTCCAATTTCTCCAATCATGTCTCATACTCAACCACATGATGATGTTGCAAGTATCATTTCAAGTTTAAGCAATGTTAATAACGGCCCCTCCATACTAAAAACTAGCCAATCTGCTTTCTTGAGTAATTATAAACAAAATGCAGGTTTAAACGTTTTTGATGAAACTGTTATTAGTGACTCAGGTTCAGATGCATTAAGGGATGCCATTTCTGCCATTTCTGCACCTGTTGCGGCAAAATCTAGATTTGGTTCGAACATTTTTGGTCCTGCTTCAGTTACTGGTTTAAATGTCAGTTCATTAAAGGGGTCGACCTTGACTAATCCAGGTTCTTCATTTTTAGAAAAATTTAGTTCTGTCACTGAAAAAACAAGAGAATTAGAATCAAACAACATAACTTCAAGAAATCCATCAATTTTTAACACCGATCCAAAATCACCTCAGCAATTATTTAGAGAGCCAAGAAAACAATCGTTTTCTGAAAAGATTGATTTTTACATCTCTGCAAATACATCACCAAATGTTTCAAGACATTTATCATTTAGTTCTGAAGCTAATCCAAATAACATGAGTGCTTCTGAACACACTTCTACAATTTTGGATAATAATTCAAATAACAATTCTAATAATAGCACTAACAGTAATGGTAATGTTAATAATTCAATCAATTATAAGAATCAATGGAATCCTGCAAATGTTACACCATTTCATCCAAGTTATCCAATACATGATATGACATTTATTCAACACCAAAATATGATGATGACAAATGCCTTCCCAATGAATCCACAGAGCTTTAATCCTGGCTTCTTACCATTTCCACAATTTCTTCCAAATGGTTCACCTTATGTGATGCAACCAACATCATCATTACCGCAACAATCATCGCCACAAGAACAGCAATGTCAGCCACCATCGGAACCACCACAAGAAGAATTTCAACCAGAACAATATAATATGAATGATCACCCACAATCCGAAGAAATGAGATTAACTGATACTACCACAAGTCAATGTGGTAGTAGATACGCTGATTTAGATGAAGATGAAAATAATGACAAAATTGAAGGTGAAAATGAAAAGAATGCAACAAATGGTGAGGATGAAACTCATAATAAATCACCGAATAATAATGATTTTTTTGCAGCTGGTTTAAACAGATCAGGATCGCCATATATTATGGCTCCTTTCAATCCATATGGTGTATACGCTTCAAATGGTGCGGCTTTTCCACCAATGATTCCAAATCCTGGCTCACCAATTGGTTCAGCACCTTCACCAACGGCTGCACCACCAATGATGATACCACCAATAATGATGCCACCGAGAATTGGTGTTTCACTTGTTGGATCAAGAGATGGTAGTAAAGGTCGTTCAGGAACGCCACCGTTTAAGGGTGGAAAATCACCATTATCATCTTCATCACCATCAACAAATGGTAAAAAAAACAATAGATCAAGAATCAAGAGTAAACATATTATTAGATCACCACTTTTAGAAGAGTTTAGAAATAATAAAGATAAGAAGTATACTTTAAATGATATTATTTCACATGGCTATGAATTTGCTAAAGATCAACATGGTTCAAGATTCATTCAACAAGAATTGACAACTGCACCAGAAGAGGTAAAAGAATTATTTTTCAAGGAAATTAGAAATAATTCAATGGATTTAATGACTGATGTTTTTGGTAACTATATTATTCAGAAATATTTTGAAAGTGGATCGACTGTTCAAAAGAAAGTTTTATTTGAATCCATGAGGGGATCATTCAATTCATTATCGTTACAAATGTATGGATGCAGAGTTGTTCAAAAGTGTTTAGAAGGTATACCATTAAATGATCAATTGGCAATAATGGAAGAATTAAAGCCAAACATTTTAGCATTAGTTAAAGATCAAAATGGTAATCATGTTATTCAAAAGGCTATTGAAAAAATTCCAATTGAGAAGATTCCATTTATTTTGGATTCATTAAGAGACCAAATTTATCATTTATCAATGCATCCATATGGATGTAGAGTTATTCAAAGATTACTAGAATGTTCTAATTTAGAGGATCAAGAATTCATACTAAATGAATTAAAAGGTTTTATTTATTATTTAGTTCAAGATCAATTTGGCAATTATGTTATTCAACATGTCATTGAAAGTGGTAAAAAGAAGGATTCAGATATAATT
This sequence comes from Pichia sp. NRRL Y-12827, assembly GCA_030570315.1. Lineage (NCBI taxonomy): Eukaryota > Fungi > Ascomycota > Pichiomycetes > Pichiales > Pichiaceae > Pichia > Pichia sp. NRRL Y-12827. The sequence continues at coordinate 355,345 of JAJLVN010000004.1, forward strand.
TTAAATGTTATATTAGAAAATTTAATCGAATTATCCAAGCACAAATTTGCATCTAATGCAGTTGAAAAGTGTATAATCAATTTACCAACTGAGAGTAGAGTTAAACTATATGATGAAATGTTGAAGGATAATTTGATAAAAGAAGGTGAATTATTAGAACAATCGAATTTAATGTTGATGATTAAAGATCCATTTGCTAATTATGTTGTTCAAAAAATGGTTGAATTAATTGATATCGAGAGAAAGAAGTTTTTGGTTTTTAAAATTAGACAGTATTTGAAATTAATTCAAAAGAATAACCACGGTAAACACTTAGCAAGTATTGAAAAGCTTAATCATATTTGTCGTTTATATTCTAGTTAATTTGATCTACAGTAGTTTTCAGTTTAGTTTTGATTTTTGTATTTTTGTCTGTAAATAGTAAAGTTTGAGATTTAAAATAGTGAGTTCTTTGAGAACGTCTGTATTTTATATTTTCTTTTTTTTTTTCAAATTTTCGAAGTTGGTCAGAGCGTGATTTTTTCCTTTTTTCCCGCTCAGTTTCAGAATTTTTGCAGTTTTTTACCATGTGCAGCTGCAACATGAAATTTGAAAAAAAAAATGGAAATGAAAATAGAAACTGAGAAAGTTCTGAAAATTTTCCAAAAAAGAAAAAAAAATTAAAATAAAAAAAAATTAAAATGTAAACTTGATTGTTCTAAAAGCATTTTACAGACCATCCAAAAGACAACCACACAACCACCAAGAATGTCTGAACAGGGACTAAAACAACAAGACTTGGAAATAGACGATATATTTCAACTTCTGAAAAAAGCACAGCCAGAGACAACTTCAAAAGCCCCAAAATCTAAGGAATTGACATTCAAAGAATTACAGAAAAAAGTTACAAATCTACCAAACATTGAAGTTAAATTACAAGATGAACTGATAGAAGCAAGAAAAATAAGGAACAATTCCCGTCATATTATGAAAATACATGATGATGTGAATGAACGCATTGAAAATATACTTCCAAATGGAAATAATAAAGTAAGAACGGACAAAAGGTTAATTAAAGAAGAGAAAACAGCAAAATGGTTTGCTATTGATAAACCTGAGATAACAGATGATTTAAAGCGTGATTTGTTAATTATCAAAAATAGAAAATACTTAGATCCAAAGAGGTTTTATAAGGGTGAAAAATGGGAGATACCTGAAAATTTCCAAGTGGGTGAAATTATGCCCGGAATTGGAGAATATGCTGGTAAATTAAAGCGTAGACAAAAGGGTACTACTTTAGTCGATGAACTGTTGAAGGATAGAGATACAAATGCATGGTTTGATAAAACGTATAGTGAAATTCAAGTTAAAAAAAAGAGTGGTGGTAAGAAATTTTTACAAGATAAGATTTCCAAAAGAAATAGAAGTCGCAGATAACCGTCTATATATTTCTCTATATATGTATATTTTTTAATTTTATATAAAATGTCTATCTATTATAAATACTATAAATACAAAAAATAATTACAAAAAGAATACAAAAAACAAGTTGCAAAAAAAAAATGCAAACGAAGGAAGTTTAAATCAAATACGTTGTTGAATACGTCTATTATTCTGTTCACCATTATCTCTCCTTTTCTTTAATTCTTTAGCAGCACCTATTGCACCTATTTTTTTAACTAATTTAGTGTGAAATAACCCACAAGCATTGCATAATGTTTTAGCATCTTCTGGGCCTTTCCTCCATTCAGGTGTTGAAGTAGATCCACAATGTGAGCAAACTAATTTTACCTTTAAAGTTAAATCAGGCTGTAAAATACCTTGAGAGTTGAATTCTATATTTGATTCTTGGTTTTCAATTGGCTTTAAAGGTACAACTTGTAATGAAACAGATTCACCAGGGATATTTGAATGTTTATTAAGTTTTAGAATATTATTAGTATCAATGTTAGGGCTGGTAGTGGTTGATGGGTTTGTATTTGAAATGTTCTTCATGAAATGATTTATATTTAAAGTTTTTAAATCATTTGAACTTTTAATATTGATCCAATCTTGAACCATAAAAGATAATTTTTCAAAAATATTAAACAAATTATGCAAATCATTCATTGGAAAGTTTCTAATGTAGCTATAGAATTCCTCAATTTTATAGCTGTTATTCAGAATTTCACTTGATAATTTAGAATCATTTAATATTGCTGCCTCCTTTTCAAGAAAAGTATTAAGAGTAGCATTTTCTTCAATATATTTGGAAAATTTACTTAAATCATCAGTTATGCTACTTGCCCATACTAGTTGCTTTGATAAATTAATTGAATTTGAATGATAATTTAAATAATCCTTAACAGCATGAAGAATTTCTGTATTTGTGATATTATTGCTATAATTAGTATATTTCTTATGAGAAGGTTTTTCAATTTTCGAAGTTTCAAGTAAAATTGAAGATGAATTGTTGATATTATTAGATCTTTCAATCTTATGATTCTTTAATGAGGAAGTTGAAGATGATATTGAAACTGAATGATCTGATAATCGATCCGATAATCGATCCTCACGAGGCCTTTCAAAGAAAGATGGTTGAGGTAATTGTGATAGTGACTGTGGTTGCTGTGGTTGCTGTGGTTGCTGTGGTTGCTGTGGTTGATGTGGTTGATGTGGTTGATGTGGTTGTTGTTGTTGCTGTTGTTTAAAATCTTGTTTTGAAGTATTATTATAATCCGATGTGAAATACTGATACGGATATTGGAATTGTTGTGCAAGATTATAATAAGCATTCTGTTGTAGCATCTCATAAAGTTGTTGATCGGTATAGTAGTTCGATAAGCCCGGAGGAGGAGGAGGAGGAGGTGGTGGTGGTGGTGGTAAATGAGATATCGGGTATGGATGCTGAGGTGGATGCTGAGGTGGATATTCAAATTGAACATTTGCTCTTAAGGTATCATTGTTTGAAAGATTATTAGTTAAGAGATTATTTGGATGATTGAATTGTGAAGTTGATAAGGTGATCGGTGATTGTTGAATTGGGAGCATATGAGTTGGTGGTAATGAAAAGGGTTGTTGGTGTGATTGTTGTGAAGTTGTATGTGAAGGATGGTCCTGTTGGTATCGATTTGGGTATTGATTACGGATATGGAAATTATTTTGGTGCTGTGAAAGATTTTGGTTTTGTGAAAGATTCTGTCTGTTGAAATGATTTTGATCTGACATGGTATTAAAGCTGTCTTTTCTTTTTTCTTCTTCGGATTTCTTTTTGTGTTTTGATGTGAGATATAGAAAAAAAAATAAGTTTCTTTCTTAGAATATCAGTAGATTCAGAAGTTCTATGTATCTAAACTACCTGTTATATTTGTTAGCATTCGTCTCTGTCAAAGGGAAGGGGTGATGAAGATGTATGGTGAGTGGGGAAGGCAAAAAAAAGTTGGCGTTCTTCGAAAGGGAAAAAGAAGATCGGGACTCTTGACAAGATGCAACTTTGCTTGTCAACATGAACTCAAAGAATGCTACTTGCTAAAACAGGCGTATGGTGCATCTTTAAAGAGATCGGCAGTGTGGGCAGTGTCTGCATGGGCCAGCACAGGGACGGACAAGGCACTTTCACCCAGAAAGAAAGAAGAAGAGATCCGTCCACCTGGCAAAGCTAAGAATGGTGTAACAATCACATCATCATCTTGCATGTCTGCACGGGACGCTGATTCATGTTCCCAACACTGGCGATGCTGTACGTCGTGCGTCGACATATGCATGGCCATATGCTTTTCCGCTTGCTCGGCCACCCGTCCACCAGGCAAGCAACAATATAGATCTTCCCTGCAGCGCTTGGCCTGCAGGACAGCGTCTTGCAATTTTCGGGGACATAGTACGCCAGAGGGGACGCAGCGTGGCGCAGCGCTAGTGACGGACATAATTCCTCAAACAGTATAGTGGGGGATATTATTTTTTAGTGTTATTTTTTATTGCTATCGAGTCTGCAACACGGATCTCTAGCTAGCTTTTGTGAGTAACGTGAACTCTGTTATTATTACTAGGTGTATACGTCACTAGTTTACTGGTAACAGCCTTAGCTCTGGGGGTATTTTGAATAACTGTATAAAGATCGAAAAAGTACAATCTACATAGTTGCAAGGAGAAGGTGTATCACAGCAAAATATGAAACTCTGCTGGTGTACTGAAGTCTGCTCAATACCAACAATATTGACGACCATTACAGCGGTTCTGACGTTGCTAGCGTCGCAGGGCTGCTTGTCCCGGGCGGCCCTATCCGTGCTCAAAGATAGCGTATAGTGGCAATTTGGTTATCGACACCTCACCCAACGTGTTTTTTACGCTGTCCGCGTACATAGTTGTTCGCGGCCTTTAGATTTCGCTTATTTTTACTTCCTGTATATCTGTATGTCATGTTATTTATGTCACTTATTCTCCGAAACTCTGTATTGTTCGCTTATCCGAGGATCCAGTCACACTTCAGTACACCAGCAGGTCTCACCGCGTTAGCAGGCTGCACTGTGTTGAGCCCTCTTATTAACTGCGACGTGCTATTTCTTTGTCTTTATGTACTCAGCTATGGTCCACCATTTGTTGATAGTGCTGCTGTTTTCATTGACGATATACTTGTCATCATAGTCAAGGGTTCACCCAGTTCTATTTATAACCACAAATCCCATTTATGTCGTAAATTCGCTGTAATCAAACATAACCATAATAGCATGAATATTACGTAAGACCACAATCATATTTCCCGCGCGGTCGATCGATGCAATTAACTCTCTTGTTGTTGTTTTTTGTTTTTTGTTTTTTTTGTCTTTTTTTTTTTTGTTTTTTTTGTTTTTTGTTTTTTGACGAGCCATGAATTTTTCTTTGTTTACATCGCCTTGAGTGTATATGTATATATATATATATATACGATATGATACATCATATTATCTTTCTAATGTTACAATCCTGATTATCTATAATTTATATTCTAGAGCCCAGCACCTGTTTTTTTCTGTATAACTTTTTTTATCATGACTCGACATCCGCTTCAGAAACTGACCAATTTCAACAACAGTAATAGCTCACATACTACTCGTAAACGACAGAAACTTGACACTAAAATGACAACAGTGCTAAACACAAATACTTCAGCTTCATCATCAAAATCAACACAACTAAAACTTTATGGTCTCTCGAAACTCAAGCATGACAGCCAACTCAATCTAGACATCATCAAAAATAAAATATACAAATTACAAATTAAGATTCCAGAATTAGAATTATCATTAAACGGTTTACAATCTTCATTGAGATCGTCTAAACTAAATTTTGAAAACTTGGAATTCAAATTTAAAAATTTAGATACGCATAAATCAAAGTGTATAAATGATCTTGATATGGAATTTCAAACCTACAAATCCAATCTAAATACAAAGTTAAATCAATTCATTGATGATTCAAATAAGCAAATGAATGAGAAAATTACACATCTACAAGATAAAATTAATAATCAAAATGAACAGTTTCAAAATCTGAAAAAATCACTACTAAATGAAATTCAATCCTTGAAATCTTCCTTGGTTGAGTATTCGGATAAACAACTAAATGAGTCAAAATTGAAAATTGAGAATGACTTAAACTTAGAAATAACAAATTTGATAGAATCTGAAAAATCAAATATAAACAAACTAATTGAAAATCTACAAAGTATCAAATCTGAAATATTCACCTTGAATTCTAAAATTAATTCATTAGAATCAACTCATAATGACATCATAAATCCAAAATTGAATATCCTTGCAGCAACAGAAGCCTCTCTTGACAACGACCTCGCTTCCTTAAGAGAAAGGGAACACACTCTCAACGATCAACTATCCAGCATAACAAAATCAAACCAAGATGAATGTGATAAGTTACTATTCCTCAAAGAACAAGTCCGAAATTTTGATGATGACGTTGAAAAATTCAACTTTCTTATTAAAGAAGAAGAGCAACATAGAAGATTCTTACATAATCAGTTACAAGAAATGAAAGGGAACATCAGAGTTTTCTGTCGAATAAAACCTGATCAATCAAAGACATTTGATTATAAAATCCAATCATTATATGAATCTTCAGATTTAAAAGAATCAATTACTATAAACGATCCAAAGAGAAATAAATCCTCCACTTTCTCATTTGATAAAATATTTGATAAAGATTCATCAAATGGTGATATTTTTGAAGAAATCTCACAATTAATCCAAAGTTCAATTGACGGTTTTAATGTTTCAATATTCACATATGGGCAAACGGGTTCTGGTAAAACGTTTACAATGAGTAACCCAAACGATGGATTAATTCCAAGATCTTTAAACCTTATATTTGAAAGGATTAATTTATTATCAAATTCTTTAAATGAAAACTATCAATTATTTGGCCAATTTTTCGAAATTTATGGTGATCAAATAAGAGATTTAATTGATGATAAACATGCTAATAATGCATCAGACATCCCTTTTACAGATGATAACATCAAAATGATTAAACTTGAGTCAATCGATCAAATCAACTTCTTGTTGAGTCACGCTAATGAAAAACGTATAACTGCTTCAACAATGGCAAATGATGAATCTTCAAGATCTCATTCAATTTTTAAAGTTAACATTTCAAAATTTAATAAAAATTTAAATAAATTCATCATTATCAGTAAATTAAATTTAATTGATCTAGCAGGCTCTGAAAGATTAGCACATTCTCAAGTTCAAGGTTTAAGATTAAAGGAAACATTAGCAATCAACAAATCTTTGAGTGCTTTAGGTGATGTCATTGCAAATTTAAAATCAAACTCAAACCATATTCCATATAGAAATTCAAAATTAACTTATTATTTAAGAGATTCATTAAGTGGTACTGATTCTAAAACTTTAATGTTTGTTAATATAAGTTGTCTTAATTCTTCATTTAATGAATCTCTAAGTTCCTTAAGATTTGCAAGTAAAGTTAATAATACAATTATAAATAAATAAGTAAGTAATTTCTATATACAAGTACACGCGTGTGTAAAAATTTCAGTCAGAAATCTGCTTAACCTCAATTTCCGCCTTATCATATGGATTCTCAAGCAAATTTGGATAATCTTTATTATCCATCAATTGACCAGATTCAACTAATTTTTTCCATTCATTAGGGAATGTCTTCTGACAATAAATCTTCAATTCATTCCTTACCCCATCATGTAAACAATTATTATGCAACGTTTTCAAAACATATTCATTAATCAAATAATAATCCCCATTTTTTTCAGCTATTTGTAATGTCTCAAAAGCTGTTCTATATTGTTCAAAATAACAATTTGCAATTAATAGTTCTCCAAATAAATTTGAATCTGGTATAATATCATATTGTGATAATCCATTATAAAAATCATTAACATGTCCTAATGTCGCATATTTAAGAGATTTTAACATCCAATATCCACTCTCATTATTAATACCATACTTTTTAGGTAATGAAAATGCTAAATTAAATACATCCCTTGTCTTAAATGGATCTTCTAGTGATGCATAACTTTCCATTAGTGCATTTAATAATTTTATATCTAAATTAATTGATAAATCCATTTTGATTGCTAAGTGTAACTTGAAAATAGAATCTTCATCTTGAAATTTAGAAAAACTTTTCAATAAATAAATATAGAATTCTTCACCTGGTGGTGGTAATTTTGAATTTTTACTTAATTCTTTCATATTTGCAAAAACTTTCAGTGCCATTTCTGGATCTGATGAATCAATAAACATTTTAACAAACCCCGGATAATATTCATACGGAATTGAAAAATAATCACTTAAATACTTGTAAACTCTTTTATTGAGTTCAATATCTTTTGAATTATTGACTAAATAATCATAAATACAATTGAAAATTTTTTCATATTTAGAAACTTTCAATCTTTCTTCATCTTTCTTCAAATCTGGTGTTTGATCAAGTAATACCTTTATTGCAATTGTACCTTGATCAAATTTAATTGCTGATTTCATCATCTCATAAATACATTCTTTATTAAACAAATATTCATATCTTTGAACATTCTTATAAACTTCTAGTTTTTCAGACCAGGATATTTCAGGATTTTTCCAAATTCTAGAAGTAACTTGAAATAAGGTTAACATATAGAAACCTTCATAGTCATTTTCCCAATCTACCATATCTTTAAAGTTAAGGAAATATTGTGATGCTTCCTTAATACTTACATAATTCAATTCATCAAGACATAAATAGTTCAAAATGGTGGCAATACTCTTCGAATCAATTTGAGAACTTGGGAATTCATTCTCAAAGAAACATATTCTGAAATTTTCAATATATTGGAAACTTCTATTTGACCAACATAATGATTCCAAGACTAAATTGTATGATTCAACATCTTCAAATGAATAACCTTTATTCAAATTTTCTAATTTTGTGTTAAATTCTTTAACTACTTCAATTGCTGGTCTGGAATCCGGCAAATTGTAGGATTCATATTGCAATAATGCCATCCACTCATCTTCAACAAAGTCATTTTCTTCTTTATCTCTTCTTAATTGGTTGACTAAATTAGTTGCATTATTCGGTTTATTAAATTTAAGTGAGGCATTAACAAGTGAATTAAAAACATCAGGTTTGTAAATAGTTTCATAAATATCAAAATACTTTTCTTCTTTACTTATGATAAAATTATTCGTTATTTTTTCTAACTTGATTAAAATATTCTCTGAAACATCATCAAAATTATTCTTGCTTGAAAAATATAATATTTCAATATATGAACTAATTGGGTTCTTCAACTTTAGTTCAAAAATATCAATCAATTTAACTAATCTTTCACTAACATAATTATCTTCAAAACTTTCACTAATTTCTTCATCTGCTGCTTTAAAAAATGATAATAATATTTGATCTTGTATTGATAATGATGATACACTTTCATTAACATATAATAAATCAGGACATAAATCAGCTAATAATAAAACAGTTTCTGTATCCGGTTTAATATTTTTAAATGCATCAAGAACAATTTCAATAACTTGTAAATTGACATTATTATTTTGATATGATTCACATTCTTCACTTATAAAAGCTTCAATAATTTTACTAATTGTATTTCTCTTTGTACTTAATAAAACATAATTAATGAAAATTTCAAACAGCTGTAGCCTAGTCTCCAAACTTTTAAAATATTCTCTACTTTCTCTTAATGAATTGTAAAATCTTGGGAAAAAATCAACATATCTAACATCTTGTAATGTCATACCTCCTAATACAGATGTTAATATTGATAACATTTCATCAGATTTAAAAGAATCTATTGGATTTGGTGTCTGATCTATAAAATTAATAACTGCATTAATAAATGGTAATTGTTTATTAGAGAATTCACCATTTGGTAATACTGTAATTAGTTGTAACAGTAAAGCTTTCAATCGTTGGCCTTTGATTTTAGGTGACATTGATTGATTTTTAAATGTGTTTTGTAATTCTAAAAAAAACTCAATTCTTTGACTTTCTAAATCTGCAAATTCTGTAGTTGGTGTGTTTGAGTTTGATGAATAATATCTCGTGGAGTTGATTAAATTGAATGTATTATTTGTATAGTTAGTATAGTTTTGGATCTTGTTTAAGTTTAATATTGTGACATTTTGGAATATACCATTAATTAAACTTAAATTGGCCTTGGGTATCTGGTGTATCTTTAAAAGTTTTGAACTTGGTATTAATCCCCTCATGTTTGCACACAGTTTTGATTTGATTACAAAAAAACAAATTATATTGGTTCCTTTCTTTTCCTTCTGCATTCATGAAAGTAAAATTGAGATTTCCAAGAGACATGAATAATTATAATATTTTTCCTCATTTCCCCATTTTCTCATTTTCTCTATTTTATTTTATTCTAGTGTATCTTATATTATATTGTATTATTTTTGTTTCTTCTATAAACGTTAACATTATATACAGTACTAGATATATAGTAATTCTTATTCTTACAATCCATCAGGTCTTTCACTTTTACCTTCACCTATAACATTCCCCTTTTCATCATAAAGTTTAACATGTTTTTGATACTCTTTGATAGCCCAATTCAGTCCAACAAATTGAACGTCTTTATCACTTTCACCTCTTGAGGAAGTATATCTTTTCCAAAATTTATAATCTTTGAATCTTGGATCTTCTTCTTCAAACCCATTTTCTATTCTTAATTTTGCAACTTGTTCACGTAAAAAATCACACACTCTACTACGTAATTCTTTAGCTTCTCTACCAAACATTAATTCATCAGATAAATCATTGGGATTTTCTTGATTTGGATATTTTAAACATAAATCTTTCCATTCTTGTCTAAATTTGGAGATCACATTATCATCAATGGCCTTACCAATATTAACGGTTATTTTAGCACCCAGATTATTTGGAGTTAAATAATCAGTTTTCATATCAATTTCTTCTGGTTTAACTTTTTCAAAACCGTCAGTAAAAATCGGTACAATTACAGGAGCAACTGTTGGTTCAAGAATTAATCTTGCAGTTCCCCATCTAAAAAATCTCATTGAATTTTGGAATGGTGGTCTAATTTGACAGACATAACCCTCGGGAAAGATATGAACCCAAGAAGTTTTATAACGTAAAACTGGAGGAACATATTTTTCAGAGAATAAAGATATTGCATTTCTTGACAAAATTGTGTCTGGATTTAAGACAATTTCTTCATTTTCTTCATTTTCAGTATAATGATTTCTATATAAATAATTAAATTTTGAATCACCTAAAATATGTTCTGAATCAATTGTATCATCAGGGGATAGGATTCTAATGCAAGCATCTAAACCAGATTGGAATGGGCCTCTACCGAATCTTTCACATGGGAAGATTTTGCCTAATGAGAAGAAAACTGAAGAATATTTATTTGTAAAGCAAACGTTTGAAGCAGCTAGCCCCCATCTAATGTCATCACAATCTCTAAAATATCTCCAAGGAAGGCAAGCCCAAATGAAGGGATCATCACAAGTTGACATATGATTCATTATTGACAATATACCTCTATTTGTCGATCTTGCATTCGCAAATGATTGGTCTAAGTTATCTAAACCTTTAACTTCAACATTATAACAAGTTGATAGAATTAATTTGGAAAATGCAGTGACTGCAACACAAGTTAATTGAGATACAGCGTTCCAAATTCTGGACCTTTCCATTCTGACCGAAAGAATCTCTTCATCTCCACGTTTGAGAACGTCATAATATGACATGTTGAATATGTTCAATGATTAATATGTTGGTTGTGGTTTCTTGCTTGGGTGATTTGTTGCTTTTTTTCCCTTTTTTTCAATAGAAAGAATGCTACTCGTATAGAAATATCAATATGTTAGAAGTGTACAAAAATAGGAAAAAAGAAAAATAATAAAATAGTGTGAGAAACAAACAAAAATGTGAAGATGTGCGGTCGTAGAGGATCCAGAGCTGAGTACAACATGGATATTTCACATGATGTGTTTATTCATCACATGGATTGATATGTTGATACTGGTTTAGTCATTAGATCTGCAACTATTTTCTTTTTTTTTTTTTGTATGCTTGTATGTAATTTTTTCATTCATCAATATGTCGATAGAACTAGCAACATGTATTCTTACATGTTTAGGTCTTCCACTTGTAAACTCCGTCTGTGCTGAATAGGTCGCTACTATGTTATCAACAAATATAACTGATGGATTAGGGACATTAGCGTCGGGTTTTTCTTAGACAACGTGCTACTATGGTGTACTGATAAATGGATCACGTATCAATTCACTAAATCATTGAAGCAAAGGCTTACTATAAAAACAACTGAAAATAATAGCATTGGGTGCAAAAAAAAATGTTGGGAACAAACCATCAATAATAGAATTGCCCATGTTGTCACATAGAAAGAAGATGATCTAAAAATCTGGTAGGAAGCCTAGGATTAGAAAAGGGAGAAACACCTTGATGCCTATGATGCAAAAGATCCGGTTTAATAAAAATAATGAAGTCCAAACATTGGCACCTGCATACAAGGTACAAGAACTTTACTGTTATAGAGAAATGATTAAAGAAATCAAACTGGCCCAAATACCATTCCTTAACAGCATTGTGAATGAAGGTTGTGCGAGCAATTCTAACACGAAGTGTAAAGCTATACCTTTGATCATATGTGGAATCATGCTGTAGATCACCACAAAAACCTAACTGGCCTTTATATAGATTTCCTGGCTTTGCAGATGGAAGTCATTTGGTACAAATAGTTTTTCAATCAAATTGGGCAATCTTCTGCAATAATAATAGGAACACGATTCCGTGTAGCTATATCAGAATACGATTGAAATTTGGCATCTACAGGAGCTTGTCATCTGTTTTAGTCGGAACTTTGAAAGGCAGTTTTAAATTTTGCACTAGTAGTCAGTGAAGGAGCGGAATCCTTAACAGACGAAATGTGATGAAAGGAAATGGATTTATACCAAGGTTTGCCTATACTACTTAGTTATCACTCTTTGACTAGATATCCTTAATGCAGTCATGTCACGTATTTACTTCATTCCAAACTGTAGAAGCCAGTATTTCTCAATGCGGTTGTAGCTTAGTTGTGATATTTACTGTGTGCCTTATATTATAACAAAGCGAGATTGAATAAGACAACTATATAGTGAACTACAAAGTATACAGGTGTCCAGTAATTCTATCTGTTTAGAAAAAAATGGCGAATGAAACGTGAATGAAACGTACTAATACTTACTGAGAATCACTGATGATGGCTCTTACATTTATTAAACGAAACGACATTCTTTGATTCTGCAAAAAAAAAGTCAACAAAACAAAACTCAACATTTTTTTTTTTTCACTTATACGAAACAGGAAATGTAAAAAAAAATGCATGACACAATTGTTAATATTAGATTATTATGAGTTTATATATAGATATTTAGAAAGAATTAAAATCACTCAGTTATTTCTTTTTATTTGTGAATCTTTCAGTGACATGTTCTATCTTAATATCTAAGCCCTTTTCAGCCATTAATTTTAGTAGGAATTCCTCAACTTCAGTAGCCACATCACCTTGAATAACGATTTCATCTTTCTTTTCAGCATTTTTAGAGACACTTGAACCAGTTGCAAATTTAGAAGCAAACTGTTTTGCAATTTTCTTTAAATCTATATCATTACCTAAAACTTCCAAATTCGAAATTGCAACAATATGTTTGTGCTTTGTTCTTGGAATTCTCTTGACCAAAATTTTAGAATTTTTCAGATTTTCTAATTCTCTTTCTTGCTTTCTTTCTTCCTTTAATTGCATTTTTGCTAAAGAAGATGAAATTTGTGCTTCTCTTTCGCTTGATAATGAGGAAGAATTTTGGTTTGATACGTTGTATAGAGAATTGAATAAATCAAGGTTGGAGTCTTCAAGCCATGCTTTACATTTTTTGAAAGATTTGCCAAATTCACAGAATTCAACAGGTAATGTACAGATGCCGCAGTAAGTAACAGTCATGACTGGGTATAGATAGAGAGGTGGATATTGTTCTTTACTGTAATATATTACTTTCCCTTCCTACAACAATTTTTGAAACGAAGCAATTGAAATTTGACAAGAAAAAAAATTGCATAAAAAAAAATGCAGAATCGCGAATTTCGTGAGAAAAATGAAAAAGTGAGAGCTGTTCCAAATCATGGACTTGGAAGTGAAGAATTGAAGTAAGCACATACTGTACTTAGTGCAATCAAGGACAGATGACTAAATACAATACATTGCTCAAGGCCAAGTTGCAGGAACTGCTTACTGCAAGGGGCTTGCCAATTGAAGGCACTAAAGAGGTGCTTATTGAACGCTTGGAAGAGTCCGATAAAGTTGCTGCTGAACTTGATGAAGATGACGATGACGATGTAGACGTTGGTGAAAAAGCGTCAGCAGCTGCTGCTGACGCTGCTGCTGACGCTGTTGCTGAAGAAAAAGCAGCTTCTGAAGCAGAACCTGTGGTTGAACAAGGCAAGAGTGACAGTGAGGCTGCGGCAGCAGAAAGCGATCATACCAGTGCATCGACGACGTCTGCTGCACCTGCGACGTCTGCTGCACCTGCTACATCTGAGATTACGCCTGAGACGCTCAAGACGCTAGCCATCGAGCACCTCACCAAAAAGATCCAACGTGCCCAGAAGTTTGGTGAAGAGAGCAGCGTGAGTGGCTTGCAAGCGGACTTGGCCAGAATCGAAAAGTTTGGCATTGCCCTGGACTCGTCCATTGCGAAGGAGCTGGGGTACGGGCCCAAGCCTGTCAAAAAGGACGGGTTGAGAAAGGTCAGCAAACACAGGGGCGGCTCGAGAAGCAGCTGGAGAGACAGAGACAGCCACCGGGGCAGAAACCCTTACAGAGGCGGCCGTATCTACAAAACAAGATGATGATGATGATGATGATGATGATGATGATGCGATGTTTGTCTGTGTACCGTGTACCACTAAGTAAAGTAACAAGGTAACGTTATATAATTGCGGCCTGAAAGAGACGGCGTGGGGAGACAATGCGGGATTTCCCAGCACTTGCACGGGTCTCGTGGGAAAGACCCACGATTTCGCACCAGCCGCCCGCCGCGCTTCCCACGCTTTCCCACAGACCGCCCCAGCGCTTCCCACGGCGTGTGCGTTTTCCGAGCGAAATAGGCCCAATGCGGGAAAAAACAAACACAAAAGCCGTCGCCGCTCGTGTTGCCCATATAAACAAGGCTGTTTCCTGAAATGTCTGAGACAATAAATAAGTTGACGTCCTGTCGTCCTCTTGGTGTCTTTGTTTGTTCTTCTGTCTCTTCCTCCGTTTCACCAAGAAAAGGGTACTTTCCAGATCTGTCGCAGAGCAAGGAAACAAAAAAAGCTATCACTAACACATTAGCACTAGTACACTAACAGACCCGCAATGTCAGAGATCAATAATAATAATATCGCATCTCCCACTGCTGATGAGAATATCCAAACAGCTGTCACCAATGCAAGCTCAATTTCAACTGCTAGCTCAAGATCTTCCGTCGACTCCGCCGACGATATCGAAAACAACAGTAATTATGACCCTGAAAATGGTGCTCCTCAAGCCTATGATCCAGAAGATGCACAATCCCAGCTATCAGGTAATTTAAGCTCAACCTTATCGAGAGCAGAATCTTTGAAAATGGTTAGAACTGAAACTGCGAAATCTTTAAAAGATAGAGGTCTATCAAGAACAACTACAATTGCAGATCCCTTAAGACCAACTAATGTCTCCAATCCAATCTTCCCTGAAGAATATACAATGGAAACTGAAACTGGTTTGGTCCCTGTTCAAACTTTAAGAGATATGGGTCGTTCAAGAGCCCTTAGCAAACAGCTCACGAGAAAATCAACCAATCGTTCCAAAGAATCTAAAAAGGAAAATGCTGAAAATTTGGAACAAATGGACCAAGAATCTCTAACTCCAACCGCAAAAGATGAACAGCCTTTTGATCCTGAAATTCAATTTGTTACTTTCACTTTGAATGATCCTGAAAATCCTCATAATTGGAATTCAACTTTAAGATGGGTTTATACTATAATACTTTCAATGATGGTTGTCTGTGTTGCTTTTGGTTCTTCAATTGTCACGGGTGCTTTGGGTCCAATGTCAGAGAAATATCATGTCTCCACTGAAGTTTCAATTTTATCTTGTTCTTTAATGGTTTTGGGTTTCTCTGTTGGTCCTTTAATTTGGTCTCCATTATCGGAACAAATTGGTAGAAGAATCGTCTATTTTATCTCTTTTGGCCTTTATTTCATCTTTAATATTCCTTGTGCTGTTGCTCCAAATATCGGTACCATTTTAGTTTGTCGTTTTCTTTGTGGTGTCTTTGCAGCTTCAGGTTTAGCCAATGTTGGTGGTTCAATTTCTGATATGTTCCCAACTGAAACAAGAGGTAAAGCAATTGCTTATTTTGCTGCTGCTCCTTATGGTGGCCCAGTTCTTGGTCCTTTAGTTGGTGGTTTCATTACAAGATATAATGGTAAAATCTCATTAGTCTTTTGGGTTAATTTTGCATTTTCAGGTTTAATGTGGCTTGTCGGTTCTGCAATTCCTGAAACTTATGCGCCTGTTATCTTAAAGAAAAAAGCTAAAAGATTAAGAAAGGAAACTGGTAATGATAAAATTATGACTGAACAAGAAGCTGCGGGTTTATCATTATCCGAGTTGGTTCAATCTTGTCTTATTAGACCTTTAAAATTCGTTGTTACCGAACCAGTTTTAGATTTGATGTGCTTTTATGTTTGTTTAATTTATTCTTTATTATATGCTTTCTTCTTTGCTTATCCTGTTGTCTTTGGTGAATTATACAATTTTGGTGATGATTTAGTCGGTATGGTTTTAATTCCAATTATTATAGGTGCCGGCCTTGCCTTATTAACAACTCCAATTATTGAATCTTATTACATGAAAACTTGTCAACATAGAACTCCAACTCCTGAAGATAGATTGGTTGGTGCGATGATAGGTTCCCCATTCCCTGCAATTGCCTTATGGATTTTAGGTGCAACTTCAGGTAAAAACGTTTTCTGGGTCGGTCCTGCCTCTTCGGGTTTAGCTTTCGGTTATGGTATGGTTTTAATTTATTATTCACTAAATAATTATATTATTGATACATATGCAAAATATGCTGCTTCAGCTCTAGCAACTAAAGTTTTCTTACGTTCAGCTGGTGGTGCGGCTTTCCCATTATTTACAATGCAAATGTACCATAAATTAGGTTTACGTTGGGCTTCTTTCTTATTAGCATTCATTACAACTGCAATGATTATTTTACCTTTTGCATTCTATAAATGGGGTAAAGGTTTAAGAAAGAGATTTTGTCGTGAAAATTATTCAGCTTTTGAAGATGAAGAAGAAGAAGAAGAGGAAGAAAGTGAAAATTCTGAAAAGAACTGATTTAAACATATCCAAAAAAAAAATTCATAATATACAACAAACCATACATTTAAAAACAACAAAAAACTTTTGATACTTCCATATACCAATTCTTTCGTTAATAATTAATATAATATACTTTTTTTTTTTTTTTTTTTTTGTTTTGCAAAGTCCTTTTATAAATACAGATATTACACTAATAAAATTTAATAATTAATCACAATAATTTCTATACTGTAAAAACTATGAATACGGCAACTAACAAACTAATCAAACTAATACAAGTAGTAATACTCTTATTTTGATAATTGTAAATTTGTATCAACTTGTCTGCATTATCTTCTCCTATTCCATAATTTATAATTAATCCAGATACTGTATCCCTGTTTTCAAATTGTAACGAGTAATTCAAAGTTTGACAAATATGATTAATTTCATCCCATGTTTGCATATTTAAACCATCATAGCAATAATTTGTACAATGATTCAATAAAACATCCAAATAGTAACAATTACAAAGAGTGTTATGATCAAATCCGCTACAAAAATTGAAATATGAAGATGTTATCTGCTCATGACATTGGATGTATTCTGGAGTTTCCTGCATTACATCAAGTTAGTACCCATGATCTAAAATACAAATTTATCATTAAATTTCATTTATTTTTTTCATACACATATAGGGCCTGTATATTGAAACCTATTTATAATATTCAATGAGATTGACATGCTTCTTGACAAGCACTTATATTCTATGTAAACAATAAAAAAAATCCCTTTCTCTCCCTTTGTATTCTTTTATTTTTCCGGTTTTTCACATTTTCGCTTGTCTTTTTTTTTTTTTTTGTTTTTTTTTGTTTTTCAAAGTCTCCTCCTATGAGAGTCATTTCCTTTTTGGATGACTCTTGAATCATCCCCAGTAATACTGACGTTGGTTGAAATCAAAATTAAATGTCTTGTGAGATCGGTCACGTATTGGATACTCATCATATGATGAATGCAAGCACAACTACTGCCATAGCGAATACGAATACGAACACGAATACAGATACAAATATAAGTACAAATGCAAGTACAAATACAAATACAAGTACAAATACCAATACAAGTACACATCTAAACCATTCAACTGGGACAACTAGTAGTATTAGGAAACGACTCAACTTTACTGATGAAATATTATGGAAACAATTTTCTTCACGTAGGTTACAGTTGGTTGAATCATTATCATTAAGCTCAAAAAAGGCCAGTGAACAAGACGAAGAAATTAAGATATGTGCAAATTCACTTATGGCTGAATTTAATTTCCCTAAAAATACATTACCTGAATTTGATAAATTAGTTAGATTGGCTATTCAAAGTGTTAGAAGGAATAAGAAAAGATCTGAGAAAAGATTAGCTAGTAAATTGGAAACTTGCTCAGCTAGTGATGATGAATTTTTTTCATCTCTGAAAAGAACTAAATATGATGATACCAGTTATCTTAATCAACATCATAACCATAATGTTGATAACAACAATAGTAACATTCACAATAATAACATCCACAATACTCAAAACTCAAGTGTGAGTAATTTGAATTTCTTTTCAAGTATTATAGTAAATGATCATACAAATTTACTTAACGAATTTTCAAATATTACAAATGGTGATAATTCAAATGCAGTTGTTGATAAAGCAGAAAAAATAGATAACCATGATTCAAGAGTGGCAATAAATACTCTCATAAGTCCAATTATACCGAATGACGTTGATAAATTACCATCATTGAAAAAACTCGATAAAGATATTGAATTTTCAAAATCTTCACTGAAAATATTACATGCAATAAAAAATTCTAAAACTTGTTTTGAATTTTCCAAGAATTCCAATAGTGAATATGATCGAATTAAAAGTTTCGAATTATTAGAAGAATTAGGTTCGAATTGTATCACTTCAGCTATTCTTTTTACATTGGAAAAATGGTTTGATCATTTGTTACCTGATTCATCATCATATATTAAATTAAGATTGAAAAGTGATTTAACATTAGGTTTAATTGTTAAGAATTTGGATAAATCATCAGTTGAAGTGAATAGATTAAATAATTACGTTGCTTCACAGTTACTGAAAAAGTTAATTGGTGGATGCGTCAAAGATTTTGGATTTGATTCAATACTTAATCCGTTATGTGATATATTTCATAATCTCATTCTCAATGATTATCCGATAATTGCTAAAGAACAGAGTAAAGTGAATAACAATAAAAACAGCGATACAAATATGACTCAAAGCTTCACATATTTTAAAGACTTGTC
Organism: Pichia sp. NRRL Y-12827; assembly: GCA_030570315.1. Lineage (NCBI taxonomy): Eukaryota > Fungi > Ascomycota > Pichiomycetes > Pichiales > Pichiaceae > Pichia > Pichia sp. NRRL Y-12827. Next base: position 374,515 of record JAJLVN010000004.1, read on the forward strand.
AATCATAGATTCAACAATTCAGTTTCAACACCAACATAGTAGTAATAACGATTGCCATCACCAACAACACGGCCAAAGAATTTTATCCGCAGATTTGAATTCTTCCGGTGCGAACAATAAAAATTTGATTTCTGTTTCTTCAAATTTTTCCTCATCAAATCTAAAGAATTCGAACTCATACGATAATAATTCTCTCCCAACGACTAACAATCGTAACAATAATAACAATAACATCAAAGATACATCCACAATTATGGAAACACCAGATTACCCATTATCAACATCACATATACCCATCCCACCATTAAATGATTATAATATTATCGAATTAAATAAAAGTGTTTTGTTATCACCACCGGTTTTAAGATCTAAACAATATATACACGTTACAATTAGATTTAAAGAAAAAGAACTAAAGTTCAGATATTCAATAGATAGTAATGCACCACCTACAATTTTAGAATTAATTACTAATTGCAGACAAGCATTTGGAATTATTAATTCAACAAGAGTTTTAAACTTGAAAGATTTAAGATCAGACAGAATTATTAAGAATGATCATGATTTAGAAAGATTACTAAGAATGTCTGCTATGTTTAGCCGTGATGGTAACGGTGAAGTTATTTTAGAATTGGTTTTTGCAAATTTAACACAAGGTTATCTAAATTTGAATTATGATTCAAAGGCTAATGAGTCAGAATCAAATAAAGAGATAAGTGAACCAAATATAAATCAAACTGAAAATAATAATACAAAAAATACTGACAGTAGCAATATTAATAATGACAATTCTTCAGCTGATACACTTCCAAAATCTACATCTTCAGATACATTGATCAGTAGATACTTGCCACCCCCAAGACCAGTCAGACAAGATCCACAGCCTTTGGGTGGATTCATGAAATTCCAACCACTTTTATAGACCTACTTCTATTTATATACTAATATTCTTTACCTTTTAATTTTATACATTTGCACTGCTATGTATCACATAATAAACAGATTTAATCTAACAATTGAAAATTACCGGAAGATTTTGTTCTACATCCCCCTTCTGTAACGGACACACAACTCCACCATCAACCCTACCATCTCTAATTTGCCAGACACCATATCTTTAATACGGTGTAAGCGCAAAACTTGAATAGAGGATCATGACCAAGCGCAATTCCGGATAGTTCCCAAACGGGCAATATCCAAAAATCGATAACAGAAATGGATAACAAAAGTCGCATATTCCATTTTGAGAAATTGATGCATTTTCCAGATTATTTAAACCCGACCCTGGTTTTTCAACGATTAAAATTATTTATAAAGAAGTTGTAATCCATGTATAATTTGGCTTTTTAGTCTTTTTTCATCTTAACTTTATTTTTTAAATATCGAGAAACTTACATTCCTCAAACCATTTACAAATAAACTAAAATAAAAATGCCTGATATTGTTTTTGACATCGTTGGTACCTGTATTTCATACGAAAAGGTCATTGAAGCCATTGAATTTCAAATGGGTGAGAGATTTAAGAAGTCTGGTATTGATACCAGATTATTTTTTTTCTTTTGGTTAGCTGGTTGTGAAAGAGATTATTCTTACTTATCACAGTGTAAACACTATCAAAAATTCCAAGATATTTTTAAGTATACTTTTTACAGATCATTATATTTTGCAGGTGTTAAAGAACCTAGGGAATATGCAAATCAAGAAGATTTAAATTATATATTTGCTCAATGGTTTTCTTTAGAAGGTAGACCAGAATTGAAAGAAATGTTTCAAAAATTGAGAGATTACGGTTTTACTATTTGGTGTTTAACCGATGCTTCCCATGAAAGAGTTGCTGGTTATTTCAGAAATTCAGGTGTTGAAATGCCTGGTGAAAATTTAATTTCTTGTGATTCAATTGGTGCTGGTAAACCAGAAGCTGAAGTTTATCAATATATTGCAAATAAGATTCCATCATCTGGTAATGATGCTTTCTTTGCTGCTTCTCACATGTGGGACTCAATTGCTGCAAAGCAAGGTGGTTTTATTACTGCATGGTCCAATGTTCATGAAAAGGAACCATGTCTTGAGATCTTTGGTTCCCCAGATATTGTTGCTGAAGGTTTGGTTGATATGGCTGATAAGATTATTGCAAAGCACAAGGAATTAACTGGTAATTAATTCGATGTATAATCAAATTTAGGAATTATCCTATTTTTACAAACTAATTTTTAAAATATATTCTTAATTTATTTACTATTCTAAAAAGTGGCAATAAAAATACTGTCAAAAGTGTTTGAAATTTCGAAATTGTGGAGAAACTGTGAAAACAATAGAAAAGATATTACAACAATACCACACGCACTATGTAGATAAGTGAGGAATCCCGGTTAAAAAAATTTGGCCTTTGATGCAATTTTGAGCCTTTCTCGCAGTATGAATATCCTTTAATTAAATTTTTATAAACATGTAAATATTAAATTGGAAATTGAAAAACAATTAGTAAAAACTAAGCTAAACTTAGATCCCACCCTAATTTATGGGAAATATCAAACCATTGAACACATTCTAAACCTTTTCTGTTAATTTTCCAAGTTTCCTGAATGATGACTAAAATTCTTTGAAATGTTTTAACGGGGAAATTCTTGGACATATTTGAGACCTTTTCTTCAATTAATGATCTATCAAAATCTAAAACACACGACATGCCAGCCACTAATAGTGGGAATCCCAAACTTGCTTGAACTGGTGATCCAATTATAATATTCAAACATGGTAATAACTCAACCAATAAAATTTGGATTTCTGGTGATGACGGTGGAATCTTTTTGACTAGAGATTTAAGATAAATTGAAGAACTTAATCTATAAGCTTCAAACAATGTTAAATGTAATTCTAAATCTTTGTCAGTTTTCAAGTAACATAATGATCTAGCATGAGGTTTTGTATTTCTTAGTTGAATTTCTAGTCTTTCATATTTTTTCTCCATTTCCAAATACAACTTACTCCGTAATTTAACAAAACTGTTACCATCATTATTATATGATTTGTTATTGTTTAATGAATGTTCTAAATCTTGTAGATCAGCATAGGTATTTGTAATCTCACCAATAATGACATATAATGGTCTAACACATCCTTGTAATGGATCACAAACTAAATCATTATCTATAATTTCAAATTCAATTTTTTCAATTTTATGATTTAGACTATTCTTATTAAATTTGGGAACTAAATTGAGATTAGTGGCACTCTGGTCATTGGTATTATCATCAATGTCATCTTCATTTATTAATCCTTCCATTAGTTCTTCAATGTTATCATTTTTATCATGATTTGAAGATAGATCCAAAATTTGAGAATATTCTTCCATTCTAAAACAAGTACCTTTCACATGATTCATACTTGATAAAACATCATGATATAAGAAATTTGAAATTAGCCATTTTGATTCTTTATAATCACCTAAAATTTTCTTTATTTGACTTAAATTACCATGTGATTCATCAACTAAAAATTTGTGTAACGTTTTAAAATGTTTATACCATTCTTTGACGTCGCCTGCACATATTAAAGCAGCTGATAGGATTGTATATAATGAAACAATTGCTAAATTATCCATGTCATTTTTGTTCTTATTTGATTGTTGAATTTGACATAATTCAATTGATTTATTTAAATATTTTCTTGAAAATTCCTTATCTTTTGAATTATCTAGAAAGACACCAGCCCAACCAATTAATGCATATAAAATTGATTTATTATTTTCAGCTAACGGTAAGTATAAGCTCAAGAAGAAATTGGATTCCTTTGGTAAAATTGACACAGTTTGAGAAACACAAGTTCTGTAATAGTCGAGGTAATAAATTTCTTTTTCACCTAAACCTTCAAGAATTTTTTGTGATGGATAGTTGTTTAAATTAATTTCAAAAAATGATAAATTATAATTATAATGACCAACATTCTTCTTCAGTGATTCCAATAAAAATGAATTGTTTGGGGTATTTATTTTCACATTTTCATCAAAATTGATATCACATATATCCAAAGAATGTTGTATTTCATTATTTTCATTAGTATGCTTATCACGGCTACTATTAATATTGTCATAATTATTAGTAGTACGGGTTAGACTGAGATTATCATCAAAACCGTTTTCAATTTGAGGAACTCCAACAATAGAATTAGATAATGGAGAAATAACACTGAAATTATTGGATAAGCTATTTAGTGGACTGAATTTGAATTGTAAACTTAGATTTGGAGATGCATGTATTTGGAAATCATTTAAATTATCAAAATCAAATGATGATGCCTCTGGAAAATCAAGTTGTTCAAAACCCTCTTGTGTATTATTCAACATATTGAGTAAATTAGTGTTACTTTCTTGTGATAATAACTTAATGTTAATAGTGGTGGAATCAACATCGGGTTTAAATGATTGTGCTAATGTTGATATATTGGCTTCTGTGTTCGTGACAGATTGACTGCTTTTTGGTTGGAAATCAGTGAAAGTGATTTCATTTTGTAAATTCGAAAATATCATCTTTTGTTTTGGAGTCTTTCTGAGTTGTTGTTTTTTGCTTGGTTGATTTTGCATCTTTTGGATGGTTTGAACTGTTTGTTGATCTTTCTGTTGATCTTTCTTTGACATTGAATTTGACCAAACGCAGGGTATATTTGATTTGGAACAACGGCTACATGAAGGTTTAATTTCGTCACATCTCTTCTTTCTTCTCTTACACTCTTTGCATCCATTCCTTGATCTTGAGCTGATACCTAATCTTTGATTTTCAGTATCTATTGCCTTTTGGAAATATTGGAACTTATTTGGGCTTTTCTTATCGATGGTTTCATCAGTTAAAATGTCCATATCCAACATGGACATGTTACCACCTAAATCCAGAGTTGCAAACATACTTTTTTAAATATTGTTTTAATTTCAGAGAAGTGAAATCTCCTGAAGCAACGTCAGTGAAACAGCTACTATTTAACCAGCATCGTTTGTTGCACATGCCATCTTTTATTTATTCAGAAATATCTCTATCACCGAAAATTGGTTCAATAACGAATACGCACAGATAAGAAAAAAAACCAGTTCCGCCGGAAAGCCAATTCCTAGCAGTTACAATAAACCATGTCTTTATTATATACTACCTATTATAAATATTATAGAGCATCACAACTTAGAGTCAGAGATTGTACCCAGATTAAATAGAATACGGTTCTTGGTGTTTTCCATCCTCTCCTTGGTGATCTTGAATGCAGCTGGAATTTGCATGTTCTGTTCTTTACCCTGAATCTTGTATGCAAGTGCTTTAGCAGAGAGAAGAACACGAGGCATACCATGGCCATGAAATCCAGCAATAATGTACTTATTCGTATCTCCAAGAACTTCCCCCACATATGGGAGTGAATCATCTGTGTACCCAAGAATACCACTCCAGACATAGTCCGTTGTTGTGGGGAAATCTTTCCATGTGTAAAACTTCTTCTTCATATAATCAGTGAAATATTCAGCAGAGTGTGGAATTATAGTAGAATCATCCACATTCTTGTAAAAGATTTCCTTGTTAGGAAAAATATGCTTCTTTGCTCCGCCAACAATAACTGACCCATCTGGTCTATTAATCAAATAATCAGTATCCGCTCCTTTGTATCTAATACCATAAGTGTTGGTTAAATGTGGGGTACGCATATTAGCATCAGCAGAAATTATATGAGAACATGCACCTTTGATTGGAACAATCTTATCTTCAAATTTTGGTTCAACAGATGCAGTATATGCATTTGTTGCAAGGACCAACTTACTAGTAATAACTTCACCTCTGATTGTTTCAACTAAATATTTACCATTGGCTAACTTCTTGGTAGATAAAACTGGAGTGTTAGTTTGTAGATTTAATCCTTTTGCAACTAATTTTTTTAGAATTGTAGTCATCAATTTATATGGCCACAATTGACCTGCTGTATAAGTTAAACAAACTGGTGATTCTTCAACTTTGGAAATAATCTTAGCCTCTTCACCAAATTTAATTTGAACATCTCCTTTATATGTAATAAATGGATTCTTAATCATCTCATTATAATTGGAAACTGCATCTTCAGCTGCACTTGGAACTAAATGAACATCACAAGATCTAGTTAAAACAAAATCACATTCAATTCTCTCCTTTTCGATTAACTCTTTCATTGCCTTTAAGTGTGCATGTTCAAAATTCATTATTTCAGCTGCTCCCTCTTCACCGTACTTACTTTTAAATGATTTATATGCATAATATAAATCGGGTTTTAAATGCCCACCATTTCTTGCTGTTGCCCCACTACAGACATTTCTAGCTTCTAACATCAGAATTTTTTGTGAACCTTCAACTTCATTTTCCATTAAATAATATGCTGTGGTTGTACCTGCATATCCTGAGCCAATTATAAGAATGTCAACTTCTTCAGGCAATTCAGGTGTACTCCTGAAAGTTGCAAATTCATCTTCAGCAGTTAACCAAAAGGATTTAGTAGGGTTTTCAACAGGTAAATATTTGGACATTATTTGTTCAGTGGAATTATTTATTTCAGGGAAAAGTGTATTAACCAAAACAGAAACACATTTGACATTTTATATTGGAAGTACATTAGCTACTATAAAATTTATTGTTGAACGTTATCAGTTTCCTAATGGGGAAGATGCGCCAGCTAAGGTTTTTATTTTTGGTTAAGAATTTTGGGATTAGTATATTCCAATAAAATATGTTGTTTGGGAAAGTATCCTATGCAGGAAGTTCTTGTTGTTGTTTTTGATACTCTGATGGTGGCTGCATGGTTCTCAAGTTGTTTAGAAAGACGCTGCCCACAATCGGAAACGAAAGAATCATCAATAACAAGTTGACAATGTCAAACAGCAATTCGCTTTGTCGTTTTTGATCTGGATGCCTATCTGCAGATAAAGAACTACAAGTTTTTTCTTTATCAACACATCCACCACCCTTCTTTACAATGGCCGATTTAATTTCAGAAAATCAATTAGAACTGCTTAAAACTGCTGTGTTAAAAGCACAAGAATTTGCATATTGCCCATACTCCAATTTCCGTGTAGGATGTGCATTGTTGACAACAAATGATAAAATTTATACTGGTTGTAATGTTGAAAATGCAGCATATCCTGCAGGTATATGCGCAGAAAGAACAGCTTTGACAAAGGCGGTTAGTGAGGGTGTTAAACAGTTTAAAGCAATTGCAGTTATAACTGATTCAATTAAATGTTCTTCTCCTTGTGGTGTGTGCAGACAATTTATTAGAGAATTTGCCGGATTTAATGCAATCGGTGATAAGAAATTTCAATTGCCGATCATAATGTTTAATAATGATACTTCCAAATATATAATCAAAACAATTGATGAATTATTACCAAACAGTTTTGGCCCTGAAGATTTGAAGAATTAATGGATGCCTGTTTGATAATTATAAAAATATTTTAAATTTGTAACTACTTGAAAGAAGTTTATATAAAGTTCTTTATGTCAACATATTCTTAAATGGTTAATTCGTCGCAATATCATTGCTTTGGACAACGAGTTTTTATAGTTATTTTGGTAAATCTAAAAACAGTATCATTTATCTTAAATCATTATACTAAAGCCAATATTAGTGTTTTACTTTTTAAATGACTAATTTTATGGAACTATTTTTGCCTAAAATGAAATACCAATGGAATAAAATAAACCATAAATTCCATAGAATTCGAAAAAAAGCATATTTTTCATTTCATTCTTTTAATTTTTAATTATTATATCAATAAATTGAGTATTCTAGAACGATACTAATCAAGCCCAATTTCAATACTTCTATTGAATTTAAAAAAAACAGTTATACCACAGTTTGAAAACGTCCATTTCCTGGTAAGGTATACAATACACCTAACAGAGTTCTTTGTATAGGAATAGTAAAAAAATTCTGATGAAAGTTTGTTGAAGAAGATAAGATTAAATTATATTATAGAATTTTAGAGTAATACAGATGTGAAATAAGGCCAATGCCATAGACCAGATACACAGAACCTTTACTAGTTTGTGGCCTACAATAACGAAGTTTTAGAAATATGAATTGGTAAACTCACTTCATTCTACACGAATAAAACATTATAAATGCTTATTATCAGGCAACAAGAAAATTTACTTCCATTATGTAAAACTTTATAAATCAGAGTAGTGGGAACTAACTTTTTGCTTTTGCTTGTATAAAATATTGGCAAAGCACTGTCATAACTCTCTTTCAATAAATAAATTATTTGATCTCGCTCATGGCAATAAAATCATGGTGTATTAATAGCACAAAAGGTTGATCAATAGATTACTTTGGAATCAAAGGTTCTTGTCAATGACTTTATGTAAAATATTTGATTACTCAACTTTTGAAGTTAGCTTTATTTAGGTCTTATTTTTTACTTACAATGTATTACAATCTTTGTCTTCTGTTGAAGCAAGACCATTACGTAGCAGTGAGACCATACTGATCAAGTATAATGTAGTGCTATATGAAGTGATCTAGTTATATTCTTATAACAATCATTAATCTGTCTATATAAGGAGGAAATACCTTCTTATTTTTTCCCTTAGTAATTATATGTTTATTCATGTTTTCCTTTTAATTAATCAACTTATAATATAATTATGGATCCTATTATCAAAGTAAATACATTACAACAACTACACTTTTAATATGTACAAAAGGAAACTTATCACTACAGAAGTGTGTGTATCTTTTAAACTCCTGTGTATCATTTCACATATTCACTATATAAATAATCAAATTAATAAAGTAACATCAAATTCCGATATAGTGTAACGGCTATCACGGTCCGCTTTCACCGGGCAAACCCGGGTTCGACTCCCGGTATCGGAAAACGATTGGGTTTTCTTTTATTTTTTTTTGGAATGTTGTGGTGCGTATTTCTATCGAGCCATCTCTATAAGATTTCAATAAGCTTGTTTAAATAAAAATGAAAAAAACAATTTTGAGCATGAAAATTTGTAAAATATACTTTTTTTTTCCAAAATGGAAAATGTGGAAATCCGCGCCAACATGAATTGCCAGTATTTGGTTGTCGGTTCGGAAAGTGTAGTGATGATACTGCAAAATTGTAAATATATATATTATTTTAATAAAGTGTAGAATTGAATTTTTGATTTCCTTTGGTTGTTTCTGTCACATTTTTTTTCACTAACATCTGACTTTGTTTTTTCAGCTGATTATTTTTTTTCTGTTATCGCATTCCTTACATTGTGCTTGGTTTTGATCAGAGAGAGAAAAAAACAGAACAAAAACCAAATAAGTTGAAAATACACGCTGGAAAAGAAAGGATAATACTCAATATTTACTTACAATGCCTGATGATATAATTAATATGAATTCATCTATGAATGGTGATTATTCGAGATTAGATGCTTCCGATTCATTGAGACTACCGTATTCAAATGATCAAGAGAGTCAAAATACTATAAACAATTTAACCACTAATGATATGAATGTGAATATGCAAGATGTTCGCGTTGAGATTAGTCATGATACTTCTCATTTAAACCATAACGATGAAACTCATAGGAATCTCATAACTGCTAACAATTCTAATAATAATGATGATTTTGTTATTTCCCATAGTATGTTGAATTCGTACGATCATGAACGAGGGTATACACATAATGAATTACTTGAAGCAACTGCTACTGCCGCTGCTGCTGTTGCAGTAACAATGTCAAGTAATATGGCTCTTAGTAATAGTGATCAATCAAATAAAAGAATTAGGAATGAACCTGAAGACATTGATTCCAATGATAGTAATAAGAACCAGCAAACAGGGCCAATTACTGATAATGATCTGAATTTCAAAATGGAAAATATCAGTACAACATTTCAACCAGATTCAAACATTAGTGATAATATTAAAGACACCCCGAAATCTAGTTCTTCCTCTTCAAAAATTATCAAGTTTACTCCAAATAGAACTTCTGAGAATATTAAAAAGCCACATTTATTTTTAACAAATCCAAATAACAAAAAGGCAAAAAGAGAAATGATCAAAGGACCGCCAAAAAATTCAAGATTTTTTAAGGTTCATAATCTAGAAGGTCCAAAAGTTGCGAAGACTTCGTCAATTCATCATTACAATCCTTATAGATATCCACAAAACAGAAGTAAATTAAATCCAAATCCTGATTTCATTAGAAATAGAAAAGACGAAAATTTACAAAATACTATTCCAACTATCGCTAGTATCGACAATCAAAATGAACCAAGTATTAATGATTTGATTCCAAAATATGATAATAATAAAATACCTGAACTTTACCCATCAATTGATGAATTCGAAGATATTTATAGTTATATTGAATCAATCAAAGAGTTCGGTGAGCGTTATGGTGCTGTTAAAATTATTCCACCAAAAGAATTTTCTCCGAAATTTGCGATTAATTTGGAATCTTTTTGGATCAAATCAAATAGGCAGTTATGGAGAACTCCATCCGATGAATTAAACTCCAGATTTGAATTTTACAAACAACTCAAACATGCACTTACAACAACAACTAACACATCAATTAATAAATTACCATGCATTGATAAGCGTGCCATTGATTTATACCGTTTATATAGAGTTGTCAATTTACGTGGTGGATTTGAAAATTGTTGTAATGATAAGCTTTGGGCACAAATCGGTAGAGAGTTAGGATTTTATGGTAAAATCAGTAGTTCTTTATCTTCGTCTATCAAATCTGTTTATCAAAAGTATATTACACCATGGGAAAAACTTTATGCGGATAAAGATCAAGACTTTTTAAATTTAGCAAGAAATGATGAATCAAATTCTCTATTTTCAAGGGAAGAATTTATATTGAATGCTCCAAAAATCCCAATAATTGTTGGGTCTTCAAACCCTTTACAAAGAAATAGACAAACATTAATAGATTCAGGGTTCTCTACATATTTTGATCAAGCTACAACTCAAAAGAAAGGAATTACTTTAAGTGATGTGACTTCATTACCAGGTTATGACTTTTATAATTGGAACAATTCAGATTCAACTGATGATACAGCTCCAACAGAAGTAAAAATTTCATCCTTATATACCTTGAAACAATTTTATGATAAAAGTAGAATCTTAAAACATCAATTATTGAGCAAATTTAATGAAACTGAACATTTCAAATTCGAAAATCTGTATTATTTAGAGAACACATTTTGGAAGCTCTTAGAAAACCCTGAAATTATGTTTGAAACAGAAGTTTCACTTTTTCAATCAACAACAATTCATGATTCAAGTTCAGAAAACAAATTTTTATCCGATAAAAATGGTAATTTATCAGATTCAATTTTGGGTTCATTAAATTTCAATAACTCAGCCATTTGCGATGGGTCAATGCTTCAATATACAGACTCAGCTTCTGATTCACTATATCATTCATACTTAAATTTTTCAATGTTTTATGGTGCACAAGCTTGGTCAGCGGAAGATCATTGGTTCTACAATATTGACTATCATTATTTAGGTGATGCTAAATCATATTATGTTATACCACCACAATATCAAGAAAAATATGAAGAATTATTAAAATCACATTATGATATAAAAGTCAAAGAGATTAATAGGACATCAGAAAACATTAAATTATTTGAAAAGGAAATTCTAAACTATGATATTCAAAATGCGTGTTTAGAAAACCAAGTCTGTTATGATATAAATTTACCAAGATCAAGGCCAAACGATTCAAGATTTGATAAATTGATGGAATCAACCGATCAACCAGTCAGATATAATAGTGATATTATGTTTTCCCCCAAGTTCTTAAAGGAAAATGGCATTCCAGTCTATCATACATTTCAAGAAGTTGGTGAAATGATTATTAAATTTCCAAAAAGTTATTCTTCCTTTTTTTCACTAGGTACAACAGTTACCGAATCAACTAATATTGCAACTCTTGATTGGTTAAAATACTCAATAGATGTCACAAAATGGTTTCAGAAGCAAAGTTTGATTCCGAGGTTTTCAACATTTTCAATGTTTGTCACGGCTGCAAGAGAATCAACAGATTATAAAGTTTTATACTCAATTAAACCAATTTTTGAAAATTTAGTTAATGAAGAAATCAAGAAAAGAAATGAAATCCGTAAATTAATGAAAGAAGTTAAATTTAATGAAGATTATAAAATTCTTGATAATATTGGAAAGATTCAAGATCAAATTACTGATGTGATCATTAATGATACTGACAATGAAACTGTCGGTACGAAGCTGGCATCAAAATTAGGTAATTTAAATCAAGTTACAGACTCAGATTTAGCAGATACTTTTCCAAGTTTTATTTTACTCAAACACCCAACGAATCAACAAAGTAACTTCACACTTTCATTGGATTATTATCTAGAGAAAATTAAATCCCAAGAATTACAATTGTCAACCTTTAATGCTGAAATGATATCTTTGGTCAATGATGATTATTTACACGAAAGTATCAAAATTATGAATGATAAATTAGAAACTCTTGATAAGTGGGTTGAGAAATATGATAATGTTATTAATATAAGTCCGAGACCGAAATTGAACAATGTTTTATCATTGATTCCTCATGGTAAAACATTGTTCAATGAGAAGACAATCAGACTATCCGTTTTAGAAGAACCCGAAAAATCAATTTTCAAGAATTTTGTTAATTTAAAGAATGAAATTAAGAAAACTGAAGAATGGAATAAAAAGGCAAGATGTGTCATAGATTATGATATTAGTAATACAAATAATTTAATTTCATTTAAAGATTTCAAATCATTAGTCAAAGAAATTAATTCATTGAATATTGTATCCGAAGAAGTTGATGAAATTTTGAAAATGGCTAAGGAAATTTTCGAGTTTGATTCATTAGCTATAACTGAATTAAACAAAGGTGCCGATAAACTTGATTTTGATGAATTAAGGAAACTTCAATTGGTCAGTAAATGTATAAAAATTGATTTAGAATCATCCAAATTAATTGATAAAATTGTTAAAAGAAGATTCTGGGTTGACAATTTGAAAAGAGATATTTCATCTGTTGAAGAGATGCAAGAACTTTATGATCAAGGGCAACTTTTCAATTCTTCAAATGAAGAAGACATAAAACTTTTGGACAATTTCAAAGAAAAGATTCATACTGCCAATAGGATCACTAAAGAGTATGAAGATTTTAAAAATGATGATATAAAGGTTTCAATTCAATATTTACTGCAGCTAGATAAAGAATGTACTGATTTACCATTACCTAATGTTAAAAGATATATCAAAAATTTAATTGATGAACATAATCATCTGGTTACAAATATTCTACCGGTAGTGAGGGCCGTTGAAGAGAAGTGTAAATTGGTTGTGGATGAAAAGATTTTTGGAAAGCAAGTTGAAATTTTTATTAGATTTAGTGATATTATTGCAAGAAAGATATCTACGATCAATGTTGAAGCAACATTAAAAACATTATTCAAGTTCAAAGAGTATGAATGTGAATACAAAATCTTCAAAGAACAGCTAATTGAAGGCCCAAGAGAGATATTTAGTGAAATAAATAGAAGATTCAAGGGATTATTGAGTTTTGGTAAAGATGATTTTAAATTTAGCAAGATGAATGAAATCGATTGTTTGAATTATTTGGTTGCATATGATTTGGATATCTTGAATTCAACTGATAATAGATATTGTGTTTGTAAACAAATGCACGAAGGTAATATGGTTGAATGTGAGAAATGTAAACAATGGTTTCATTTTAATTGTATTGGCTATGCTGTCGACCCAGGACATGAAAATGATGAAAACAATAAATATATTTGTCCTTTATGTGATGTTGAATTTAAATTCCCAGAAACTCATAAGTTTTTCACTAAAATTTCAGATAAGATTACATTCAGGCAATTATTTGATTTTTCTAAAAAAATGATTGAAAAATGTTCTGTCTCAATCCAATATGAAAATACATTTTTAGGAATTACCGAAAAGTACTACAATTATTACACAACATCATTATTGAATGGGGTAGTTGCTAGTGAAGTTGAATTAAAAGATGGTAATTCAAGAATTGTACTTGCAGAAAAAGATGTTAGCAAGATAAGAAAGTTATTAGAGAAGATACATGGTTGTATTATTAATTATGACGACATTGAACAGATTTTACGTGATAGTTATTATCAGGAAATACCAAAAGTTCTAAAAAAGTAGCGTGACTCATGTATGAGAATGAAGGCTACGTTTCTGAACTTTTTATTGATATTAATATCAATATTGTTATTGTTATTGTAAGTGTATAAAAGTTGTATAATTTAAAGTTACTGATTTTTCACTTTCTGTCGTGGTGATTTGTTGACATTTCATTTGTCGGAATAAAGATTAAAGTCAGCGATTGCGGGGAGAGACCGGACAATTGGGAGGAGGTGCTACGTGAAAAAATGGGAAACTGGAAATGCTTGGAACGAAAAAGAAGTGAGAAACGAGCTAGGTTATTGAAGGATCACCTTGAACATTTAATCAAGTGTCTATCTTTCCATCTTGTGCTCAGCTTAATTCAATTAAAACTTAAAGGGTTTATAAGTTAGAAAGAAGGGGCAAACAATGTTGTACAAAATATACACTTCGCATGCAACTATTGGTGCCTTGGGATCGTTCAGAAAGTCAAGTATTCCATTTTTAATTGGCGTTTCTAATCATGCAAGTATAAGGTATAATTCAAATTCGACACACTCTCATTCACATGAACATACAGACAGTTGTTTACATGGCCACTCACACTCTGATGTAGCAAAAAGTACGGTTGACGGGATTGATCAAAAGGCTCATCATTTTTTTGAATATACACCAAATCAAGGTACTGTTAAGACTGCCGTTTACAGAAATGGTAAGCTTCTAAATCCAGAAGAAGATGATACTCCAGAAAGGAAGCCCATGAGTCATGGTCACTCACATGCCGAATACCCCGAAATGGACGATATGGATTTTGGTGGTGAAGAATATACTATTAACGTCAACCCAAAGAAACAAACTATATGGACTAAAGTTAAAGCGTTTTTCAATCCACATAGCCCACTGTCTGAAGTGATGGGAGGTGATGCTTTACATGCAGGCCATACACACTCACATGTTCCTGACGCAGAAACTTTGGAATTGTATAATCCAAAAAATTTAGCAAATGAAGGTGTCAAAATTACTTGGATTGGTTTTGGTGTTAATTGTAGTATGGCAGTTACTAAGTTTATTGGTGGTTTTTATTTCCATTCACAAGCTTTAATTGCAGATGCTGTTCATGCAGTTGGTGATTTGATTTCTGACATATTAACCTTAACAACCGTTAGATTTGCAAACAAAAAACCAGATACGCTATATCCATTTGGTTATGGTAAAATTGAAACTTTTGGTTCATTCACTGTTTCATTTATTTTATTATATGCAGGTTTCCAAATTGGTTGGAGTTCCTTTTATGATATTATAGCACCAATCGTTCCAAATACAGTTCATGATTTAATGTCAATGATTCCAATTCATTCTCATAATCATGTAACTGATATTGCAGCTGATACACATTCGCACAGTGTTAATGAAGCTAATACAGAGGTTGCAAATATTAATGCCGCATGGCTGGCACTTGGTTCGATTGTTGTTAAGGAATGGCTATTCAGAGCAACTCGAAAAGTTGGCGAGAGGTTAAATTCAAAAGTCTTAATTGCGAATGCTTGGCATCATAGAGTTGATTCATTAACATCTGTTGTTGCAGTTGCAACAATCTCAACTGGTTATTTCTTGAATGTTTATTGGTTAGATGCAATCGGAGGATTGTTTGTTTCAATGTTAGTTATGAAAGTTGGTATTTCAGGTGTCGTTCAATCATTCAAAGAGCTGATTGATAAAGCATTACCATCTAGTGATCCAAAATACATGAAGATTGAAGATTCAATCAATGTTATTTTAATGAAAAAAGACAGTCATGTTTTGATTAGAGAATTAAGCGTTTTACCATCTGGTACGAATCTAAATATTGTTTTAAAACTAGGAGTATCACCATTTAGTAAAGATTATGAAAATAAACTGACATTAGAACAAATGGGTACCATTGGTGAATTCTTGAAAGCTGAATTATCTAAAGAATTCCACAATATTAAACATACATCTGTTCAATTTATTTCTAACAGCCAGTCTGAAAGAGAAGATAAAGAAAAGGAAACGCAAAAGGAAAAGGAAAAGGAGGAAGAAGAAGAATCAAACTCTAAATAAGTGAAATATTAATCTAATAAAGCAAAAGTTGTAAATGTTTTGTAGACTGTATTATAATCGTATTTAATAATAGCTATTATCTATGTACGGAAATTAATGAAATAAGACAAAAAGTAAAAAGGCAAGATTTCCAGAAGCTTCGAGACGATAGACGCAGAAATGTTAAGTTTGGGTTTTTCTTAAGAATATTCTTATAAAGGGACAGTTTTTCACATAATCATCGGAATAAAGTGGAACTGTCGATCTAGAAGTTTATTAGGAAAGATAAAACAAACCCAGAACATGTCAGGTCTCCCAGAATCATTTGATCCAGAAAACCCAGATAACTTAGAAGATATTGAAAAGCAATTTGCTGTTAAAGCAGTCAACCAAATGGGTGCTTACTGGAGTTTACTTTGTGCAGTTCCACCATCAAAACTTAAGTTAACACAATTTGATGATGAAATTGTTGAAAAATTCTTTGAAGCATTCCCAGAATATAACAACAAGGAAAAACTTTCTGTTTTGAACGAAGATGAATTAAAAACAAAAGAAGCAAAGGAAAGATGGAGGGAATATATCAAGAATTTTGAAGAAAAAGTTGATGATTTTAATTTTGGTACTTTACTTAGAGTTAATGCAAATGATGAATATTCTCAAGAAAATACCATCTTTGTTGTTAGAATTCAATTTTATGCAATTGAATTAGCAAGAAATAGATTGGGTTTAAACGATTGGGTTTACGGTAAAAAATAAATGTACAGTAACACTTTTCTATAATAACTCGTTAAGTTTAAAGAATAATTTTTGATATTTAAATCGACATTCAATATGCCTAAATTTTTTTATAGTTTTCACAAATTGAGAATTAAGATTTTAATTCCATGAATAAGTTTACCCTTCTGAGATCATTTATAATTTAATAATTTTAAAAAAAAGTTGCTACAAATTCTACAGTAGTTGCAAATTCTTGTCAGTCCCGAAAGATGGTATTTTCAAACGTCATTGCCGTAGCTAGTCGAATTAACAACTAAATGTTTCTTCATCATCCAGAATTGCAACAAAAAAAATAAAAATATTAGAATCATAGAAAATGAAGGTACTGAACAATACATCTCACTAGATATAATGTGACTACCTTAATAAAGGAAGAGTGAAAAAAATTTGAAGTTAAGAATTCGATTCGAAACGAAGAAAATGCTCTCTTTTTATACTCGACATAAAAATTTGAAATTTTTTTTCACTTTTTAATGGAAGAGGGTTTCTCCCACAAAAATTGTTAATAGAACAAAATGCTACAGTGCACACAAATTTTAATAAAGAGTTTTTAACTTGAATTACCAATTAATTTATACAGTTAAGACTCATATGAATAATTGTACAGATATTTGTATTAACGGAGAAAAAAAGCTTAGAAAACAAGTTAGCAAAATTAGAAAAAAAGAGGTATTTATTATATCAGCAAGTAAAATTTATTTAAAGAAGTCTCTAAAAACATTCTAAACAAAAACAAATTAAACTTAGATCATCTTCTTAACTAATTGGTTAATGTATTCTTCTCTGTTACCAGTAGAACCACCTTGAATGAAGTGTTGGAACTTTCTTCTAACACCCCAACCACCACTTGGGTTAGATAACTTGAATGGCCATAAGAAGTTGTTTGCTTGCTTGAAGTTTGGACCAAGAGTGTAAATTTCGTGAATTAAATCTTCAACAGACTCAATACCGTACTTACCTAAAACGGATTCAACAATAGCGTTATCAGTTAATGGAATTCTTTGCTTGTTAACCTTACCGTAACCTCTCTTATAGATTAATTGTCTGATGGTAGATAAAGATGGGTAACCAATAGCACAGTATTGTTCAACTAACTTTAATAATTCAGTAGTTGCCTTGGTGACCTTGACAAAAACACCAGCGTTAATTTGGGTTAATCTTAATAATTGGAAAACCTTTCTTGACTTTGGTGGAATCTTCATAATACCCTTAATTCTGACGACAAAGACAACCTTCTTTTCACCTTCAACGAAGTAAGAACCTTCAGCCTTAGCGGTTCTCTTAGCATCAATAACAGCTCTTTCTGCAGCTGCGTATTCGTTAACGTAAGCTTCGGTTCTCTTGTAAAGAGCAGCTCTCTTTTCCTTAGAAATCTAGAATAAAAAAAATAAATAACAAAAAGTTAGTATTCATGTCAATAGTAGTTAGTAAAAGAATTATTCATGTGATAAATAATTGAAATAGAAATAACACATTAATGTTTAATGCTTCTCAGCCGAAAGATGGTGTTATAACGGACAGCATCGCCAAAGCTAGTCGATATAGGAGACAAATTTTCATCATTATGAAACTTAGAAAATAAAATGCGTATTTCATCTTTCAAATAGTATGTGCTGAATAATTGCTTAGAAAAATAATTTTATTTAATACATACAACCTTTCTTGCCTTTCTTGCAGCAGCAACTTCCTTTTGGTCTCTTTCAACTCTCTTAGCAGTCTTAATTTGGGATTCTGGTCTTGGGATACTGTAATAAAAAAATATGTATGATAATAGTTAGTATATTGTTAAAAACCAAAATAGTGGTAGTATTAAAACAACCAAAATTAAAATTAATCTAATTTTTCTCCGTGTAGCCAACAATATTCTAAGAACTGATCTAACATCATTCAAAGGCAGTTAAACGCAGAGGAAAAAGTAGGAAAATTCAAATAAATTTATTGAAAAAAACTTTTATTCTTGAATGAATAGTTAGTGATAATATTTTCAATAAACACATATTTCTTTATTGATTTCTACTAAATTTCCTTTGGAATAAATTTGATCAAAATTATGAGAAATTTCGACAAGTCCACTTAAACAGTGATTTAAAGTTGGAATCAATATATCCAAGTTATAAGAATAAAAAGGAGTATATCATAAGCATTCCAGATTAGACATAACCACGAGTGATCCCTTATATTTTTTAAATCATCTTATGGTAATATCAAGTCTTGTTATTAATAACAAATATACTGTGCAAAGATCCAGCAAATTATATTAGAGAGCCCACTGAGATCTTAAGCTCTTTGAAATTCGAAAGTTAATGAAAAAATGTATAAAGAATGTGCTTATTTTCAATTCATCTAACAAGTAAAACAAAAGTTTTCTTAGACAACAAACTCGGTTGAGTGAGCCAATTAAGAAGCCTGTTTAGCAGAAGAAGAATGAACATACGCAGCCATTGTTATAATTGATGAGTGTTAACTTGTTTAAAAATAAAATCAAAGAGACTCGATGTAGTACGTTATAGAAAAGTGGATTATATTTCAGTTATAAGTTTTCCACTTCCCTCTCTGGAACAAGGTGAAAAATTCTTGTTAGTGTTTTTTTGCGCGCATCACGTGAAATATTTAAGGGTAATACATCAAATGAGGGTTTATGGGCTTGTTCAATAGGGCTCAGCAATGTTACTTTGAAACACGTTGATTATACAGTTAGTTATGGTTCATCCTTGTATCATGATAAATTCAGACTTCCTTTTGTTTCATGCTGTACATTATTATAGAAGAGTGAAAAGTATTACTATGTTAGTTCTGCAGTATTAACTTCAAATAAATTACTGTTGTTTGACAATAACGAAGTAGATATAGATATTGTTGACTATTAATTGAAAAAAACTACAAATACTTCTATACTTTGGAAGATTTTGCTTTATAGTTTCATAATTGGATACTTTTATTATTTAGTGGACGGCTGTGCCAAAACAAAAGGTTCAATATCACACTATAGGTTCAAAAAAGTAAATGTTGATTATTGATCACTAGATTGTTAATATTTTTTCCAACGTTAAATATTCAATCGAATACAGTTATGGCAAACCTTTTGAGTTGCTAATATAAATTGCTGTCTTTCATGCTGTTTACTATTTAACTGCTCTGTTATATCCTTCATCTTTTCCTGACATATTAGTGATAATGCGCCACGTTCAAACACTGTGGCGGGTGTTGTTCTTTAAGTAGTCCAAGAACTATATTATATTCAGTTTTTCTGTTCAACGTGTTCTTTGGTGCACCCCTACTAACAACAGAAGTAACAGCAGCAAATGAGTGCAGTTGCAATTTCATCACCAAGAGGTGCATTTCTTAATGGTATGTTCTTAATTATGACAAGATAACAAAATGTATGCTCTTGCTTTGAAGACTAACATCATCATTTATTCACTAATACAGATAACCAACCTGATTATAATCATGTTTCCGATAAAGAATATGTGAAGTTTCGAAAGATGGCCGAGGATGCATATTCTAAAAGATCACAATTATCTAGTCAATCACAACAAGAATATAAATCTGGCGATAAACAAAAGGCCAGTGAATTGTCTGCACAAGCTAAAAAACAATTAGCGTTGGCTGAAAGTTATAACATGAAGGCCGCTGAATATGTCTTCATTGAAAATAACAGAGATTCTGATGATAATGATATTGATTTACATGGTTTATATGTTAAAGAAGCAGAATATATCTTAAAACAACGGATTATCAGTGGCATTAGGAAGAATCAAGCAACACTTGATTGTATTGTTGGTAAAGGTTTACATTCAAAGAATGGTATTGCAAAATTAAAGCCAGCAGTAGAACAACTATGTCAAGAAGCAAATTTAAAATGTTGGATTGACCAAAAGAATTCAGGTGTTCTGCATATTGATATCCAGAATAAACAGATTCCACAAAGTTGGTCCAATATTAACCCTGATGGTGTTGGAGGAATGGATGAAACATATTACTCTTACCATCCTAATCAACAAGCGAGCAACAATCAACCAAATCATCAACAACAATACCAATCATACCCAGATCAAAATATTAACAACAACCAACAGAATTACCATTCTCAACAACAAAACCACAACAATACTCAAAACCAAAACCAAAACTCAAACGAAGAAATTGCTGGTATTTTATGCTCTATCATGGGTACCCTTTTCAAATCATTCTGTCGTTAAATTTGAAGGGTACCACTCACTGCAAACTTGTTTTTTCTTACTTTTCCAGTTTCTTTATTACTTCTATACATTTGTAAACATACAACATTGTTCATTGTTGTTTATTATTACAAATTAATGTATGCAATTTTTATTAATTGATATTTTTATTCTATACTATCTAACGCGTACTAGTAAGTATATTTACGTAAAATAGTAGAGCGAAGGTAAGTATCAATTTAGGTTACATGGGTTAGGTCTCAAATGCTTTTTTTAACATATAATTTGTACAGCTACATTACTGTACACATACTAATTCGATAATGACAAACCCACTATATGACGAGCTCCAACGAATGCAATACACTTTTCGTACGTTGGTGAGTGAACTGAATACGTCATCACGTCAAGAACAACATGATGAAGAAACTCCAATAGCAAATGATCAGCCACAGATGCCAGGCGGGTTCACCTTTTTAACAAATGAACCTGAAACCACAAACAATTCCCACAATAATACACTATTGGAGCAACCTATTATGGCTAAAAAGATTAATCGAGTTTTGCTGGTTATTTGCACGACAATCCTTGTAATATTTTTAGTTCCATTGTACCTAATGTATAGAATTTTCATATTTGTTTTTTTCATACTTGCTTCAATATATATCAAACTTCAAAGATATGGATATAAACCATTAAGAAGTAATGATCCTAACGATATTGCAAAAAGGTTTACAATAAAATTTGATGAACGTATAGGAAACAGAAATAAAAGTATACGGAGAGATAGTGAAAATGAAGTTCATGAAGAACAAGAGAGAACTGAAAATAACCAACTCAATTCTAATGTCATTAGTGAAAGACATTTAGTTGAGATTGATCGACCAGACTTTTTGGAATGTGCATATTCTCATGCATTATATGTCATGAAAAAGGATGTCAGATGGTTACTATGTTACATTGAAAGTAGTGAAAACCAAGAATCAAGTAAATTTACCAATGATGTTTTAATCAATGAGAAGTTTTTGAAATTTATAAATGAAAAACAGTTTATTATTTGGGGTGGTGATATATCAGATAGTGAATCATTCCAAATTTGTAATCAATTTAATATTACAAAGTTACCATTTTTAGGATTGTTGTGTTTAACTGTCAACCAAGTGCCTACCTCATCAGGAATACACCAATCTGCACCTGTTTTGTCATTGGTTGCTAAAATTCAAGGTTATAAAAGTTTAGATGCAACTTTAAAGAAACTTTCCCGTGCATATAAAAGGTACAATCCAGTTGTAACACAATTGCGAGCAAATCTAATGATGTCACAAAGCCCCTTAAACGATTTGCAATCTCAAGCTTTAGACAATGCGTTAAGAAGAAATCAACGACGTGAGCAGCACCAGCAAGCAGAACAACAAAGTGTGGAAGAACTCAGACGACAGTGGTTAAAATGGAGAAAGTCTAAAATTAAACCGGAAACAAATCAACATGGTGAATATGCAAGAATTGCAATCAAGATACCCAACGGTACGAAAAAGCAATGTAAAATCAACAAAACTTTACCGGTGGAAGAGATTTATGCAATTACAGAATGTAATTTACTGAATGATGTTGAAATAGATGAATCCGAAACTTATGAAGAACCAAGAAATTACAATCATGAATATAAATTTGGTATATTTACAGTTTTTCCAAGAACATCGCTCTATCCTGATTCATTTACTCCTATTTATACAAATACATGTCTTTATCCAAGTGGTAATCTTATAGTTGAGATGCAAGATAATTAAGTAATTTTATTACTTTTTTCTCAATATTTTTTTATATTACATATTACTATAGAAAAGTTTTATTAATTCTTCAACCTTTCACAGACTTGGAAGCTTTTTTTGCCTTCTTCTTTGACTTTTTTTTTAATCCAACAAAACCGGTTTTTAAGACATTAATATACTCATTCCAAAATGAATCTAAGTTTGCAGGTTCAACAATGGTACTAAGTTTTACCTTTGCGGATTTATTTCTATTGCCATCTGTAAGTCTGATAAGTATTGGATATGATTTACTGGTTGGTTTATTAACATGTAAAGCTGGTGTGACGTCTGCGGCTAAATCGCTATATGGCTCAGTACCATCAATTGCCTGATCAATATCGTATGATAATCTTTTTTGTGTAATATATATCGATGATTTTCCGCCATTTTGTGCAAGTAAATCCGTTACTTGTTTGAAAAACTGTTTAAAACGGAATAAAATGATTTTATGTTAGAATTGTATTCTCTATATGAATTTTGTCCAGTTTTGCATCAGAGCAACTAAAATTAAGAATTGAATAACTTTCAACATACTTCTTTGTTATCTACTCTGCCCATAATTATATGTGTTGTGTAATTATTGAGATCCTGAGTTAGCTTTAAGAAAGGTCTACGTGATTGAATTTCTAAAACGTCGGTTTAGCATCAAATCTGAAATCTTCATAATCATTGCGCTCGTTACAATTTTTCATTTTTTTTGATTTTCGGTTTTCCCTGCAGCTATTGTATAAAGCTATAGAGTATTTCATTAATTCGTTAATTGTATACATCACATAAACTATTTATTTGAATAGAATTTATACATGTTTTTTGCATAATTGTAAGGAAGCCCAAAAACAGCATCAATTGCGCATACCGTATTTGCAGATGAAACATCAATCACATTTTCCTGAGTGATTTTTATAGGATATGCAGCAAATGCATTTCCTAAAGTAATTGCTAGTTCTTCATCATATACTTGATAGTGCTGGCACATACTCAGCCCACATAAATCATAATTAGTGTGGTAAAAGTCTGAACGTATTCCTGGTTTATCTCTTAAGCCTAATTTATCTTGACAACAACATAAAAGATAATTTTGCAGCCTTTGACGATCGACAATAAAATGAAAAGTCTCTTCCCTTTTATTATTTTTATGATTTATAATAACCTCAATCAATGCAGCTACACCACCCACCCAATGACTGTAACATCCGTCTACCAATTTATTTGTGCGTCCACTAAATCCACCTTCAAGAGAATATTGTCTGTTAACTGTCCATTTGACCAGTTTTTCAAAATTTAACTTACTGGAAAGTATTTCTTCTGGTTTTAATAAAATGAACAATGCAGCCAGTGCACAGTATGTATAACCACCGTGTGCTTCGTCCCCGGGTTCACCACCAAAACCACCTTCAAATGTTTGACACTCAATAAGCCATTCAACAACACCTGAAATAATTTCGTCATCACAGATGTTAAATATAGTCGCAATACATAGCGCACAATATACAGCTCTTGTATCGGATTCGCCACCCTTATGCATTGTGTATGAACCATTAGGTTGTTTCATTTGTAATAACCAATTTTTGACTTTGTGAGTATCGATTTGTTTCCAAGCTTCTTCATTTTCTGTTAAAGCTAATGCCATAATAGCTGCATAAGATGCCGCTAAATGTGGTAGTTGAAATTCACCTCCACCAAAGCCAGCCATTGAATTTGAATCACTAAAATTTGTTTTATAAAAATGAATTAGTTTTTTTGATGAACACATTTTCTCTTTCTCTGAGAGTTCTGTATTTAATAAAACCGCAGGATTCATAAGCCAGTATATCATCCACGTTTGAGATGCATATAATTTTGCAAATGGTGCTGGTAAAGGATGTGATAAAAAGCCATGACAATACATTGCATGCATTCTTTTATTTAACATTGGCAATCTGTCCGAACCTTCACTCAACAAATCTTCATAAATTGTCTGAATATCAACTTCAGCTTCCATCTTCTTTTCAACACTACTTGTTAAGTTTTCACCTAATGGAGCGTCACAATTGGAGAATGAATCAAAACTCCCGTTTAACATATCTAACAGTTTGTCAAAATAGGGTACAACCAAATCTGAATCTAGGAGCTGAATATTAATATTACTCATTTATGTTTGAAAAAAAATGATGCTTAGTTATCCAATGTTCTCTTTTAGCTGATTGCTCTCACAAAGAAATGGAAGATGTTCGACATTTTAAAGTTTTACCATCCTGTATTGACATCGCCCAAAATGGAAATTTTAGTTTCTCAGATTGAGAATGTGCTTGCTACTTGATATATAAACATAAATTAAGAACCAGGATTTACATAGGTACTTTTCAAGTTCTCTTCAAAAAAATATATTTAGACAATGCTTAAACCCTTTGTTTAGTTTAATTGAAAACTAAAGTAAAATATTTATTGATACAAAAGTAAAAATGAATAATCTAATTCATACCCAAGAAACTACTGAAATTTTGGTTTCATGAAAATCGAAAAAATTTTACCAGCGAAGTGTAACATCAAATAGACAAAAGTCTAAACCGAATACATCTCTGATACTCATTTCCTTATGGATTAATAAACTAAGAACATAAAAGAGTCATGTTTGGGGGATTAAAAACATCATTACAGGACCATAACCAACCGTCATTGTTTGGAAATGCTTCTGATCAAACACAAACGCAGAAGTTTCAATCGCTCCAACCATTACAACCCCAACAACAAATACAACAACAAGCACCATTGGGTTTCAATTCAACCATTCCCATCACACAACAAGTACAAGAACCATCAAGATTCCAAAAATATCAATTGAATAATAATGTAAGGAGTTATTTATTTGAAAATGGTGATTCAAACCAATCAAATGAAACAATAAAGTCCAAAAGCTCTTTAATGAAGAAGCGTGTCATTCCAGGACATTTGATTAAACGTATAAATAAAATTAATGATAATGCAAATGAAGAAGATAAACCATCTGCTCCTATACTACCTTTTAAAGCATCAACGCAAGTTCAAGCGGATACTTTTAATGAAGATTTTGCTTATTTATACGAACATGATAGACCACCAATGAAATCACTATTTGATCCAGCAGTATTTAATGATGACTCAGTTTCTAATGAGATGCTGATGACTGACTCATCTTTTAATAAAATGAATGAAAATCCACTTTTATTCAACAATGTTTTCCAACGACCTGGCAGAGTTTTGGTTAATGATAAATCAAAGACGAGCAATAATAAAATCAAATCTGAGTTAGAACTACCTTGGTCTGAACATGTAATTAACAATTTAAATAACTCACAATCATTAACTTTGAACCCACAAGCTAATAGTTTCCAAAAACTTGATAAATCAATTGAAACACTATATTGTTCAGTTATAATATATGGATTTATGGATGAACATTTCAGAACGTTGATTGAACATTTTGCAAAGTATGGTAGAATTATGGAAGAATTTATAATTTCTGATATGAAGTACTATTATGGTTCACTAGGAAATGTTTTAGCGCATGATAAATTATATGATATTGAAGATTCAGATCACACTCAAAGTTTAAAACGTAATAATTCGTTAAATAAACACATCCAAGCTAATTCAAGCATTCATAACAGTATTGGAGTCAGTAACCTTAATAAGAACACAAATACATATTTAAAAAATAACAAAAGTTTTCCGATATTTTTAGGACAAGGATGGGTTAAAATAACTTACGATAATCCAAATTCTGCAATTAGAGCATTATCAGATAATTTGACTGATGATGGAAATGGTAATATTTTAGGCGTCATTCCTTATAGAAGGGAAGATTTGGAAATTTTATTGGGTCAAAAAATTAGTGATGAGTTGAATATTGGTGATGGTTTAAATGGTTTGAGCCATGAATTGGAGTTAGAGAAAAGGTTAGCAGATAATGAGATAGGTAGATATTTATCTCATTTAAGAGCAGAAAATATTCTCAGTAATAATATTAATAATGCTAACGAAAAAAGTTTCAGATCTTCTAACCTGGTAATCAAAGATGGATCAAAGTTGTTAATGAAAAATAGCAAAGAAAAGGATACTAAAACTATCTGGCATAAAGGTATCGGTTACTTTTTTGGAAATGGTGAAATTTAAGTGTAATTCAATAGTTTTCCGATTTCTAATATTACACACTACTTACAAATGTTTAGTATTTATAGTTTTCTTTAAATTTCTATTCCCTTAATAGATATAATTGATTAATCTGCTTCGATTGACTTCAGACAAAAATATTTTTCCCTCATTAATCTTCCTGATTAAATAAACTACCTAAACCTCCTTCACCTAGACCGTCGTTAGTATTTTTTTTCTTATTTCTTGTTGCACCTTCTATCATTTTGTTTCGCTGTTCTACATATGCATCTCCAGTTGTACCCTTCCGAGAAGCTAAATTAAATAATGATAAAAAGCAATTTTTCTTTTCTCTTGATTTTTCACATTGGTTGAATGCATTCATAAAACTTGCAATATCATATTCATCAAGCTCCAACTTACTTTGTAATAACTCAAGAGCATAATTAGTTTTTAAAAGGCTACCAACAAATAAAATTGATAGTGTGTAAGCAGCTTCTGAATGTGCATCTAAGTAAAATTTGTCTTTAATAATATCAACTAAAACAGGCATAACAGCTTCAAACAGAGATCTGTTTATCACTTCATCATCCAAGGTAATTAAATCTTGAGACAAATGTCTTAACATCAAAATTGCGTTAAATGAACATCTAGTATCTCTGAATGAAATGATACTGGTGAGTAATTCTAAAAATGATAAAATTATGCCACTATCATACAAAATAATATTTCTAATGTCCTTTTGTCTTTGTGGCAAAGCACTTCTGGCTTTTTGCCCTACTATATCAATTAACATTCTATCGACAACTTGGGTTAATTGACGCAACATATGCTCTTCCAACATTTCTTCACTCAATTGCTCGTCAGATTCATTGCCGTCTAATCTCAAACCCTTTTGATAAACAATATTCCAACGTTCAGTCAATAAAGAATTTAACTTTGTGAAAACTAGTGGTAAAAACAGAGTCATAAACGATGAAAATTGATTGATTGGACAGTTCTTAATAACATTTCTCACAACTAAATTAATCATATGTCTCCATGAATGCAATGTAATTCCAACATATTCATCTGTTAAAGCTTTCCATAATAATGATGCATTGTTGACGTCAACATATAAGGTTTCTTCTAACTCAGTAATTGTACCAATCATCAAATATGCATATTCCCTGGTATACCTAACAATATGACCAACAGAATCTGCAAAATCCCTGAGTGTATGCATTGCTTTAACATTTTCATCTACAAAAGATTCCCTGGATTGAATTGAAATACCCTGTTGCCAAAATCTCTCCATTGTTGTATATTTAACAAATGTTTGAACTTCATCCGGCAAGCCAGCCCAATTAGCTGGATTATGGTAGGCTTGAATCTGATATATCAATTGTAAAATATATGGTAAAATTGGTTTAACTCTTGGTTGCCATAGTTTCAATAAGCTTTTATACATATCAGATTCATGGTCTAATTTCTCTATACTATATTGAATTAAAATTCTAGTTGCTCTGATGGGAAAAACTGAAGCCCATTGATCTTTTAATTCTTTCTTTAATTGGCGTCCATTATCATCCATTTCGGCCTTCAATAAATTGGTGTTTGTAGTAATACCCCTAGATCTAAAATATTCTGCAATTTTTACGATACCCAATCTTTCCATAAACCAATGTAAATCTGATAAACCTTTCATTGTAACAGGATCTGACCATGCCATTAATTCGGGGTCAACTATTTTTGAAAAGGTTTGTTCTTTGTTTTCTAATGATGATCTTTGTGAAACAACTAAAAGAAAAGACTTAAATGCAACAACCTCATGAGAATTCAATTCTTTTTGTGCTAAGATGTTATCAATAACATTTTCTAAATCTGCAAAAATGTTTTTTAATGATTCAGGCATCAAGTATGCTAATCTATTCAGTTCAGTTCCACTAGAGGCCCTCAAATCTCTAATATTTTCCAATTCTTCATCAGTTGCATTTTCAGGATACACAAAAGTACAGGATTCAATAACTCTTTCTAAAACTTTAAACATGGTAGAGTTTAAATCCTTTAATAATGGAGTAAATTGAACTAAAGTTTGAATTTGCTTCCTAACTAATACAGGGTTTTTAATTTCCAACATAATTAATAACTTACATAAGTTATCGGTTTGGTCAGTAAGATAAACCTTGATCTCTTGTGCATCAT
Source organism: Pichia sp. NRRL Y-12827 (assembly GCA_030570315.1). Lineage (NCBI taxonomy): Eukaryota > Fungi > Ascomycota > Pichiomycetes > Pichiales > Pichiaceae > Pichia > Pichia sp. NRRL Y-12827. The sequence continues at coordinate 403,794 of JAJLVN010000004.1, forward strand.
CTTCTCTATACCAAATTTGCCATCTAGTTATACCTCTAACACATGTTTCAATAATTGAGAATTGGGAATATGAAAATATATATGCTTCTGATCCTTTACCTTTATAAGTTAATTTCAAATTGTTAAGACTTTCAACACCCATTGGACTTGAAAAAAAAGTATTTAATCTTTCCGCTAACCATATCAATGCATCTTTTGGCTTTTTACAAACAATAATTCTAACAATATCATCATTTAATTTTTTGAATTCATTCAAAAAAGAATGTTGATCTGTTTGGTTATCAAAATCAAAGGCCAAGTACTGTAGAGGCGTATAGTCTGAATCACAATCATTATAGTTAATTAATCTATTAGCACAGGTTTCCAATAGTTGCGGTAAAATTGATTCAAAATCAGGTTGATCACTTAATTCATCGGCTCTTAACATTGAGCACCAGAATTGTAATGAGATCGCACTGATTGATAATGATTCATGTTGTGTAGTCTCAAGGATTAATTTATAAAAATTGGTCAAATCTCTGTTCTTCGTCTTAATAGATTCTTTACTTGTAATATAATCAGATAATATAATCAAAAACTCAACAATTTTTTTCAGTAAAGTATAATCATCATCATCTATATTGTCTGAGTTTATTTCAACATATTTAAAGCATTTGAAAAATAGTTCATAGGCCAAATTATTGAACGCTGAATCGACAAGCCATTCATTATCATCTGGGTTAGAATAAGGTTTATTGTATAGACTATCAAAACATTCAATTGTCAATAGTTTTATTTTTAGGTTATCTATGCTCAATAATTGGAATAATTTTGTAATGATATCAACTTCCTTTAGTGCAATTGGTAAAATCCAAAATAGGGAATTCTTTAAAATTTCTAATATTTTGATTGTTAAATCAGTATAAAATTGTTTTCCATCACTATTTGAATTATCATCGTTTATCAAGAATTGAATACACTCATCTAACAATTGACACCATTTGACGAGCCAACCATCTGATGATGATACAAAATACCTAACTGTATCGTTTGGTTCATATTTTGCTGATAATATCCGTTCAGCAATAACGATTTCAGGACATAATGAAATTAGAACGGTTTTTCTTTTTGAAACAATTGGATCGTCCAATAAGTAAATATCTTCAAATAATGTCCTTAAAATAATTAAACACAATTCTCTTGTTACTGGACTATGATTCCATAATTCTAATAAATTTGAATCCATTGACATCCAAGAGTTTAGTTTCTCTTCTTCAGTGAATTGAACGACATGATTTGCTTCATTCTCTGAATTTATCGAGCTAGACTGAGGATGTAATAAGCATTGACCCCAGCACCTTTTTGCAATTTCAACCCAAAGAAAAGCAATTTTCATTTTAATATAATGGGGATCATTTTGTTGAACTTTTGTTGCTAGTTCAACAATCCAATTTCTAACGGCTAATTTCTTTTCAGTATTCCATTCATTAAAATTCCCAGTTATGGAAGATAAAAGTAAGTTCAATGCATAATGTCTTACTATGTTGTTATAATTGTTATCAGTGAGGGCCAATTGATAACCCCAAAAGGGACTATCGGGTAGTTTTTTTATTGACTCAAGAAACGTTTGAGCTTCATGTCTTTGAGTGTTGTTTGATGTGGGACTGTATATTATATCTAAAGAAGTGACAATTTTGTTTATACCTTCGGTGGCCATTCTGAAATTGTATTTTTATGTAAATAAAATCGGGAAATACTTAAGTTTTATGAAATAAAAACAATTACTTAACTAACGGGTTATTTTGAATCAGAATAAACTTAAATAATGTGACTAATGTGATTTTAAGATGGTTCAATCTAAATTTAGAAAATGGAAAGGTTTTTTGTAAATAGAGGAGGAAAGCAAGTGGTAATGAGCGTGTGTACCTCTGATACCTATCTGATCAAACAATAACCAGTGATCACAAGTATACCAGTATCAGTGGCAAATCCAAAATCAAATCATCAATTGGAAAAAATGACAGGGAAATCCCCGTTACAGAAGCTGAAAAACATTAGCGCGAAAAATTTGATTATTGTTTTGAATTACGCTTAATAGTTAATAATTGATTTCTGTTATACTTAGAAATATATAGTCTTTTAAAGATAGGTCTTAATGAGGACGATGCATAGTCTAGGAAAAATGACCCTTCTGGGAATTTCTGGGTTGAATAGAACGAATACAAGGTGGGCATTTGGGTTGGCAAGAAACCATTATGCAACACTTGGAACTAGTAAATTCCCTCCAAAACCACCTAAGTTCCATTTCAAAAGTAAAAAAGAACTTACTCCTGAAGAACAAAAGGAACTTGATGATGCGAGAAAATATAACGAAGCCATTAATTCTGGAAGTTGGGTTAAAAAATGGGGTGCAATTGTTGGTTCAAATGGATTTAATAAAAAGGCAACAAAATATTATATTGGACTATATGTTATTTTCTTATGTTATGGTATCTATTATTTTAGAAGATTATTTGCAGGACATTTGGAAGAAGACGAATTGAAGAAATTAAGAGACTCCGGTGTTAAATTAACAGAATATCAAAAGTTAAGAATTAGGGATTTATCAGGTGACTCTTTGAGAACTAAAGATACACAAAAATTAAAAGCATATTATCAATTAAAAGATGAATATGATTCAAAAAATGATGAAGAAAAGAAAAATTTGGGTCCATTTAATCCTAAGCCTGAAGATATTGTGAGTATTGTTGATATTAGTTTTGAAAAGTGTATTTTACCACCAAAAGATTTAAGCGAGTTTTATGACAAACTAGCAGAGGGATATGATAGTGATGTCGGTACTGAAGAAACAATGTCATTCATGAAAAGCAAAAGAAAATGGATCATAGAACATTGTAAAGGTGATGTTTTAGAGGTTGCTTCAGGTACAGGTAGAAATATTGACTATATAGATCCCACGGTTATCAAAAGTTATACATTTTTAGATGCTTCAAAGAAGATGATGGATGTCTGTTATGATAAGTTCCATAAAAAATGGCCAACGTTCAAAAGGGTCAAATTTGTGGTTGGTAAAGCAGAAGAATTAGTTGATTTGTCAAACAAAAACGGTAAGACTTTCAAATATGATACAATTATCGAGACGTTTGGTATATGTTCACATCAAGATCCAGTTAAGTCATTGAAAAATATGATGGAGTTACTAAAACCTGGCGGTCGTATTGTTTTACTAGAACACGGACGTGGTGAATATGATTTCATTAATGAAATTTTAGATAAAAGAGCACATAAACATAGTGAAAAATGGGGTTGTAGGTGGAATTTAGATATTGGTGAGATTGTTGATGATTCTGGATTAGAGATTACAGAAGAAAAAAGGTCCCATCTTGGTACTACGTGGATGATTGTTTGTAAACGTCCTGAAGATGTGTTGGAAATTGAAGAAATGTCTTTTATTGAAAAGTACTTCTTCCCAAAAAGAACCAATCTGGACTCTTCTCACATCAATATTGTCAACAAAGATGATAGCAAGCCTGAAAAGACTGTATAAAATAATTAAACATTGTGACTGTATAAACTTGTACATAGGGTGAGATGCTGATAATACTCTCTTTGGGGAATTTGTGCAATTTTCTACCAGTTTTCACTTTTTCTCATGACTTCTAAATTTCAAAGCGTGAAATACAATACTGCGCGGCTTTTTATAACAAAAAATGAGAATGAATCTGATAAAGCTAGTATAAAAGAGAGTATATAGTCTGTTCGAGCTTTCTCTTCACTTTTTCCATCTATTTTTCTTTTTGCATCTAAATAAATGGCTACCAGACGTTCCAAAAAGGTTTCTTTTCAATCGGAATCCAAGATTGTTGAAATCACGGATGAAGAAGCTGTTACAATTGAAAAGGAAAGCATTAGAGTAGAACAGGAAGTTAATAAAAATAACGATGATGATTTTGATCCAGACAAAATGGATATTGATTTAACCACAGGTAAGAAAAGAAGGGGTTTGAAGAAGGAGAAAAAAAGTGACGGATTTACCGTTATGGCATTATCTACATCAGTTTCAATTATTCCTTTTCATCTTCCGTTCCTTCTTGTTGCGTTATTATATGATGGTCAAATAATGTTTAATGTAAGAGAAGGTATACAACATGCATTTTACAATTTGTCAGTTCTTTCGTTAATTTATGCAGTTATGGTTGGTGAAGTTGCTAAATATGAAAAGAATCCTTCACGTAAATCAAGTGGACCAACCGGTGCTGAATTTCTTTATACCGCAATTTCATATCCAATTTCTATTGCATTTTCAGTTCCAGTCTATTTAACATTCTTATTATTCGGTGCACCTGCAGGTCCGCTAAATGCATTGACATTCTATCTTGCATCTCATGTCTCATTAATTGTTTTCTTTCCATTACTAAATGCTTATAAGATAACTGATAAAGATGCAAAGAAAACATGGTGGAAATTATTGACTTTCCAACTTGATAATTGGAAGTTTAATCAAGTTTACTGTTCCGCAATTGGTGGTTTAATTGGTTGTTGGTTAGGTGTTATTCCAATTCCACTTGATTGGGATCGAGACTGGCAAGATTGGCCAATCACTCTTTTAATTGGAGCATATGGTGGTGCTTTTATTGGATCCCTTGCTAGTTTTGTTTACGGCCGTTATGCATTGTCCAAATATAAGAAAAATACTTAATGGAATGAAGTTTTGTTGATAGCATTCCTATCTAATATATGTAGTTTAGTCCTTACTTTCTGCCTAGATGAGAGAGACTTGTATAAACGAAAAATTGAATAATACTGAAAAAAAAATATTGAAGACGCGTTGCAATCAAATTGACAATAGTTGATGTTGGGATAAATCATTCATCAGCTCTTTAGGACTTACCAATAAACCATATATAAACATGTCTAGAAGAAAAAGCGGCTATGAAGACTATAATGTTTCAAGTGATGAAAATGAAGATGCAGAATCCGATGTTCAATCACCTAGAGCAGGAAGGACCACAATCAGTTCCAGAAGAGACATTGTTTCGGATGATTCTCTTTCCGACAATAATAATGATCAACCAACAAAGAAAAGACCAAAATTAAATACACAAAATCACTCAACTACTAGTGTTTCTGATTATGATAGTAGGTCGAACTCGGCTTCTTACCATACATTTTCCTTACGACATTCACACAAAGATGATACTGCAAATAAAATTGCAATTGCTACAGCTCGTGTATTTCTTGGTTTATCAAACAAAAATCAAGTTTTGAACAAATCAATCATTGCAAAAATTATAGAAACAGAAAATGAAAAAGGTTCAGGTTTACAATTCAAAAAAAATGTGTTACCAGTTTTATCAAGCATCTTTAAAGAAATTTTTCATTACGATGTTGTTGAGTTACCGTCTAAAAAACCAATCTCAACACAATTACCTTCAAATAAGAATAATGATACACAAACGCAACAACAGACCAAGGGACCTCCTTCTGATGAATTTATTTTGGTCAATAATATTTCACCTTCATTACGTGCACTTAACTATACATTTATGGTAAGACATAGTAAACCAATTCAAAAATCTTTGGAATCAATGGAATCAAAGAAAGCTACCAATCCAACAACAGTGGTTTATGGTGAACATTTACCCAAGCCAACGATTAATGTCATTCAAAATGGCATTAAACTACTTATAATATGTATTGTTATATTGCATAATAACAATATATTGCAAAGTGATCTGATTACTATTTTAAAAACAAATTTTGGTTTAAATTTCAAGGAAAAAGAGGTTGTTTCATTACTTGGTAACCAAACTCTTGATGAATTTATAACAATGTTAAGCAAACAAGATTATTTGGATCGTAATTTAATCACGACAGCAAATAACAAAGTAGGTGCAGTCTCCAAAAGAAGTGTGAATTCCAAAAATGTCAAACATGATGATAATATGTTAGTAATTAAATTAGGTAGACAATGTGTTGCTGAATGGACTATGGAAGAATTCGTTGGTCTCTTCCATCAACTTATGCAAGACCAATGGACTGAACAGCTTCAAGAAAGTGCAATATTCACAGTTTCTAGTGTTTGGAAACACTAATTTGGTATATTTTGTGCCTTTGTATAAAAACTACATTTTTCTAACTTTCAGTGTGGTAAATTCCTAATAGTGCCTGCATCTAATGTGTGGTATTTATTCTTGTGGAGATCTCCGATTTTTTATCTCGCTTCTCACGAAACCCCCAACCTCAAATCAAAACACATTTTCCAGTTTCTTCTGATAACAGGTCATCTCTAGTTCATTTTCAAACTAGGAGGTCGAAACATCACAACAATCCAAACGTGTCATTAGAATGTCTCGACTTCCGCTAAATGATGAGTTAGATCTTGGAATGAATCCGGACGGGGCTTTCGAAATAATAACATCTCCACTTCTATTACAGCATCACAAAAAGTCACATAAATACAGCAAAAGAATCGCACTTTTATGTTCATCACTGGCAGCTTTGGCATCGGGTACTCCATATTTGTATGGTGTATATTCTCCACAACTAATTAATAAATGTGGATTTTCCGCTTTGGACTCTTCATACCTTTCATTTTCCGGTAGTATTGGGACATCCATTGGTGGATTTATAGCTGGTTTGATTATTGATAGATTTGGAGTCAGATTGGGATTGTTATTAGGTGCATTGATGGAATTCTTTGGTTTTTTCACATTGTTTATTAATTATAACTATTCCCTACATTATTTACCGTACTTACTATTTGCAATGTGTGCGATTGGGTTTGGTTCAGTTTTAGCATATTTCGCAACAATCAAGGTTGCAACCTTAAATTTTCCAAAACATAGAGGACTTGCAAATGCATGTCCTGTTAGTGCATATGGTTTAGCCGCATTGTTTTATGCTTTTGTATCAACCGTTTGGTTTGGAAATGATACTGATGGTTTACTAAAATTTATTGCATTTTTTTCTGGTTTAACAATCTCAATATCAAGTTTGTTTATTAGATTATACGATGATGAAGATAACGAATCAGAAGATGAAGAAAATGGTACTCATTACAATATTGTTTTGGATGACGATATGGGTAGTGATGATGAAATTCAATCATCTGATGAAAATGAATTAGAAGTGGGTATAAACTATCTGATGAAAGGACATCGTGGTTCATTTGCACAAGTTCATAATTTATTAAGAAATAACTCTTTAAGTTCATTATTCTCTGATGTGACCGAAGCTACATCAGTGATATCAACACCAGCTTCGTCTAGAAACTCTTCAATGGTTTCAATACCAACTCAATCTCTGAATCCAATTTCCATTAGTCAAACAAATTTATTAAGGTCAAATAGTAGTACTACAATGTCTTTGGGAAGTAGTTATTTATCATCATCGCCAATGGAATTCAAAGCAAAACAACCATCGGGTTTCAGAAGTGGTTCATTTAGAATGAGTTCTTCCTTTACAAATTCAACAAGACAGTCCCGATTATTTGGTAGTATGAGCCAAAAAAATCATTGTATCACGGATCCAAAAATGACACCAACAGAAGACTCTATATTGACAACTGTAAATGCATCAGAATCTTTAAGTTCCCCTCTAATATCTTCATCGCCAAATTCTTCAACACATACGGAAAAATCTTTTAGTGATTATAAATCTTTAAAGATGACAGCATCATCCAATTTAGTGCCAGCATTAAATACAACCTATGCAGCCATTAGCAACAATAAAACCAATGCATCAAATAACAAGATCAACACTAGCGGTGGTAGCACCGTTAATGATATCAAGAATTTGAGTGCAAATTCATTGAATGACCTTGTAAAGAAAAATACACCTCCTAAGAAACATAGAAAAAAGAAGAAGACATTATCGGCCAAAGAACATGTCATGGAGCTATTGAAAGACAAAACCTTTCTTTCATTTTATGTGTTGAACGCATTTTATTGTGCTATTGGACAAGTATACATTTTTGGAATAGGTTATATTGTGCGTGCACAGGTTAACTATCACAGAGAACATAATTCTTCCCTCTTATCAACATTTCCGATTCAACTGACTTTGAAACTTTCAAATACTCCATCAAATCTGGCAATTACCTACCAAGCACTACAAGTTAGTATTATTTCGTTTGCAAACTTCCTTGGTAGATTAATATCTGGGCCATCATCTGACTTGATTCATAAAAGATGGAAATTGAATAAAATATATGTTGTTGTTACATCACTAGTTATTTTAGCTTTTGGTCAAATTTCACTCTTATCTCTCGATATACTTGACATGTTATCACTTACATCATTTTTGATTGGCTTAGCGTATGGCGCAGTTTATGGTACAATGCCATCAATCGTTGCAGATTCGTTTGGTTCGAAAAATTTTGCTACAACATGGGCACTATTAGGTACAGGGCCAATTACAGTATTTTTAATATTGAGTGATTATTTTGGTATTGTGTATGATGGTAATAGTGAATGGAGAGATTTTGAAGGTAGACGGACTAAAATGTGTATGAAAGGTAAAAACTGTTATTGGAATGTTTTTGCAATTAACACTGTAAGTTGTGTTCTACTATTGATTGGTTACAGTTGGCTAATTGTATCAACAAATAAAAATAAAAAAAAATAGATCACATTTATAGCTGCAGGTTATTTTTTAACTAATATATATACTTTTTTTTTCTCTCATTAGTAGACTAATAGATATACAATATATACACAAATTAACTTATCAGAGGCGTCTATGCACCGTTTCCCCAATTCTAAAATTTTTCTTCACTGGTGAATTAAGGCATATACAATTATATATGAAATTTTTCTTTGAGTGGAAGTTTATGCGTTTTACAACTATACATATAACAACTAAACATACTTAAGCATTGAAATGGAAAGCCGTTTAATTAGAACTAATTAAATATGTAGATTAATTTTACTGCTAAATTTTCTTTTTGCCGGTTCAAAAAGTTACAAAACTGGAAATTCGCTTAAATCTTGAAATACATAAGCCTCGGGTATCGGTATCTTTGGGGCAGCTGATTTTCTTGTTATGGATCTTTGAAATTACAATTCATTTTGAAAAACTCGCTCTATTGAAGGGAAATCATATCTCTATATATATCCACCAAAGCATCTTTACCTAGTCTTATGGCAATCATTTTCTTCTTATCTTCGTTCATACCATTGAACTTAGTTAACAACCTATATTCAATAAATGGTCTTTTAATGACTGGCATTTCATCTTGTAAATTACCTACTGCATTCATCCTAGGATTCAGCCCAAGCCAATGATGAGACTTATCATTTATGTAATTTTGTAAAGCATATAATCTACGATACTGGTATTCATTTATTGGTGAAACTTTGTAAAAAGAACCGTCAATATTACTTCCAATGACTTCAAACCCTAAATCAATATCAGCTCTAATGGGGACTGTATTTACCATTGAAAAAAGGGATGACCGCCTGCTACAACTCATTAGTTTTGTCGTGCACGCATTAGATTGAAATGCAGTTTTTCTTAACAACTTATTACCTTTCAATGATTGTGAGTCATATGGATCATATTGTAAAACGTATAAAACTGAATTTTCATCTGTTGCCAAAATGTATAAATTTTGATTATGAATAATAAATTCACACTCTGTGATTTTCATATTATATTCATCTTTACCTAAAAGTAACATTCTATATGGTTCAGCATCAAAACCGTATAACGAAATACCACGATATAAATCTCCAACAATCATTAAATTCTCAAACGCCTTCACCTTACTAGAATATAGTGATGTATCTGTAAAAGCAACAGGTGCAGCACTTCCATCACTTTTCAACATTCTAACAAGCATTCTCTGTCCTTGAATAATCGCAAATCTACCATCAACTGAACATGCATCTAATACTGGTCCCTTCGCCTTTTCACTTGACAATGGTTTCAACTTAAATTTGGCTTCTGGTTTACCGGGTTCAGGAACAACATTTATAATATCAAATGCTTTCCAACTACCACTGGTTGGAATATCTTCTGATTGGAAAATACTAGTTCCAACAAATAAAGCAACTTTTGCACCATCTGTACCATTGTTCTTAAGATCCAGAACATTCAGTGATGTACAAATCTCATTCTCTTCTAATTCAAGTGTGTCTATAATTGTCCATTTATCTGATGAAACTAACTTCACTTGACCTATATAGTTCATTGCAGGCTTTCGTAAATCCTTATCGTAATCAACTGTATCGTTACCTTCAATATCTAACATATTGAACTTTTGTTGCTTTATGGTCGAGATTATGAATGAACCTGAATTATCATGGTATGCAACCTTATTAATTGTTTCACCAATAACACATTTTTTAACTGGTAATTTATTCGAATAGTCAAACTCGTGATCCAGCTGAACCATTCTACATGATTTTTTATCATCAATTGTAATTAACCCATCAATACATACATTTGTTGAATATGAAGCAAAGTAAAGTAGTGGTTTTGATGTAAATTTGAACATTCTCGGGAAAGAATTATATTGTTTGTAAATCATAAATGGCATAGCACCAGTCACCATTACTACATTAGAACCTTGCAAATTATCAATCTTGAATAAATTCCTTTCAATCTTAGTTGCATATGAATATGAATTACCGGGAGCACCAGTGATTGGCAATTGAAACAAGCTGTTTGCCTTGATAAACCTAAAACATCGTTGAACGGGATCAAAGAATGATTCATACAGTATAACTTCACCGCCAAACGTTAAAATAATCAAATAGTTTTTAGTATCAAGCTCATCACCTAATTTGGTATAGATACATTGCTTCAAGATTGGATCAACATCAGCTTCGTAATTTGGGTCCATACTAGATAATTGCAAATATTCTGACATTTTATGTATATTCTTGAATTCATGAACTTTTTCTAAATGCTCTTTTCTGAAAACAAGTAATCTGTTATCTGCAGTAACTAACCAAAATAAAACTTCTTCACTAGTGTTTTGTGAAACTTCAGCTAAATTACCATTGACATCTCTTTTTTTGGAAGGTACTGCATGGTTCAATAACGATGATTTTGAAATCCAAGCGTTTGTAAAAATTAAAAAATTTAACAATGCAGGTAAATCCATTTTCTTGAGTGTCTGTGTGGTTTCATCATATTCTAAAATTTCGATTTCACCAGTTTTCATCAAAAGAACAATGTAGGTATCATATATAACTGAATGATTAATTTCATTATCAAATGTTAAAGTTGTAATGCGATTGAAAGTTAAATTATAGACATGAATTTTATGAGAAATAACTTGAATTGCCCTGATTTTATCACCTATTTCAATTGATCCAAACTGAATACTAAACCAATTACCTCTGAAACTTTTAGTTTTATACTCTCTATAATTCTTGGCGACTTCAAAAATTTGAGTTTTAGAAGACTTTTCATCAGTTGTGACCAAGTATTTTGTTTCATGTTTATGATTTTTAATTGTCCAAATTTTACTTGCATTTGAAAATTTCAATGATGATTTGATTAATGGTTTTACAGTTGGTAGTATAACTGATAATGCACCAGCATGATCTAACCCTGATAAGCCGACAATTGCAGTGTCTTTATAATTTGGGTTTGGAAGACCACGTAATTTTGGCTCATTAGATATAGTGCCAGTTGTAAAATCAGACAATGGGCCAATATTAATTAATTTATCTATAATTGTAAATTTACAATTTGTTAGTGATGTATTCAATTCGTCCTTTTCTTTACCAGTATTATTTTTATCGTCATATAACCAAGAATCTTCATCCGCATCAAGAATTGTGGTAGTTATATTACTCTCTTCTATCACTAGATCCATTTCATTTTTAGTTTGATAATCCCAACTAATCAACATCGCATCATTGCCATTTGAGCAAACAAATACGATATTCTTGTTAGGAATTTTGACTATATTCAAAACAGATGGAATAATAACATCAGTATAATTTAATTTATCATTCATTGCAATTCTATTCAAATTTGAAACACCACCAATATCATCAAAAATTAAAGTATAAAATTTCCCACTTTTTGTGATGAGCAAAGCTTCACTATCACTAATTTGACAGATTTCTGAAAATTCTAGAAACAGATCTAAATTACTCTGGTCTTTTAATTCAAAAGAGCTTGTTTTGTTAAAAAATTCGTTAACATAGAGGCCTTTCACGGAACCCAAAGAGTTTATGTGTAAGATCTCATTACATCCTACCAATAAAAAACCATTAATTGGTCTATCTAATGGAAAAATTCTGTCAAGATCATAAGGAAGTTTATCAATTTCAATAATAACATCAGCGGATTTTCGTTCTAAATCTAATGATAAGACAATAATTTTAACATTATCCTTAACTTCTGATAAATAACCAGTCCAGGTTTCTGATTCAGGTGCATATAAAATAGCTATAGTTGGATTTCTATAGGAGTGTAAAAATTGAATATCAATGATATTATTTAGATCTGAATGTAAAGTTTTTGCATTCAGTATAAAACTTTTATGAAATAAATCACTTTTTGTAATTGATTCAGATTCAATTTTACCTGAACTTTTATTGTTATCAACTGATGGCTCATAGTCATCAGTAACTTCAAATATCTCGATATCTTCGTCGAACATTTCACGTTCTCTTTTGAAAGGCAAAAATACGAATAAATCATTCACGTGTAGCACTGTGCATCCGCTATTAATATCAGTTATATGTGTGACATCTGATGTATTCAGTTTTTCCACTAATAGAGAGTCTAAAATGGTTTCATAATAGTGTAAACTAACAACACTTATTAAGTGATCTGATGGATTCCATTTAACAATTGAAATTTTTGCAGTTTCGGTGGAAACTAACAAATAATCCATTTGTTCTTTATTGGGTCTTATTTTATGGATATCTAAAATTTTACCATTTAGTGCATATTCAGATATCAAAAGCAGTTTATAATTTGTATTTAACTCAGTCTTATACTCTTCCAATTCAATTGTTTCAAGATATTGGTTTGAAGAGTTAACATTTATATCAACAAGCTTAAAAATTTGTAGTAAATTGCCTTTTGAAACAATTAAGTTTTCATCGTTTTGTGCCGTGAAATTACAATATAATGCCAAAAGTGAGGCAGTGGGATTAAAGAATTGATTGTAAACTTCCATAGTTAACCAAGCCTTCCTTCAGTTAAGGATATTTGTTGCTTAATAAACAAAATTTCAAATTGATAGGTTTCAATTCAATATTCGTCAACAATTCTAATGCAGATGTAGTGAAAAACTGAAGTCGCTATACCAAACAAGAAGCTATTGCCGATATGAATTATTTTGTATTTTTCCCGAATTGCAGATTTCCTAATTTTTTCAGACGGCGATGAAAAATAATTTTGATACATAAAATTCACATGGTTTGCTCCAAAGACGTTTTGAAAGATTTCTTTCTGATTTACAACTTGATCAAAACTCCAATATTCTCATCATTGAATACATTATTATCCAATTCTAATATAATTTGTAATTTATGAAACTTTATACCGTTTTCTCCAACTTTACCAATGGTTTTACAATGTAATTTACTCCAATTGAATCTACAAATTTAAGTAGCTCCAATAAACAAGTTTCTGTTCTAATGTTAAATTATGTTTAGTTGTTATTATATATAGTTGGCGGTTGCAAAGACGTTTTTTAGAAGTACCTTCGTATATCTAACATTGTGTAGTTTTAATATACGCAGCATTTAAAAACGGTACACGCTCATTAATAAATTAGGAAATAAATGTACTTCAAAATAAAAGGAATGATTGTCACGTATCTACCTCATTCCACACTGTAAAGGCCAGTGTTTCTCGATGCGGTTGTAGCTTAATTGTGATATTTACTGTGTGCCTGATATCATAACAAAGTGATATTGAATAAGACAACTATATGGTGAACTACAAAGTATACAGGTGTCCAATAGTTTCACTTGGTCGGAAAGAAAATCGTGAATGAAACGTGCTGAAAATCGCTAACAATTCTGATCTTGATAAGATCTTAACTGGGGTTCCTCTAATTGCATTGAAAGTTCTTTAGATTGGCCAATGTATACTCTAGATGAAATCAAGAAAGATGAGTGGGAATATGTTGGTTGTGGGGCAGCTAATGTGGTGTTTGCTTATACCGGTAACCAAGAATTTTTAAAGCATAAAGTTATACGGCTCAGATTAAACAAAACCCTGATTTCAGCAAAAGAAATTTATGATTATTTACACTCTAAACAATTTAAATCGCTAGAAAGATACTTTGTTAACATTGATTTGTACACAGTAAACTCAATTGTGTTAAAAACATTTCAAAAGATGCTTGATGATAAAAACTTGGCCGTTGAAATTAATGATACAGAAGTTAACGCTTTAATCCTGGATAATATTTTTTCTTTTTCTCTACATGATTACAACATATATGAACTAAGTAAGTACCATAAATTATTTTTAGATTCACATGAGGAAGATATAGTATTTGAATTCAAACCAAAATGGCTATACGAGCTACCAAAAGGTCATGTTAATTGTCGAAATTGCTTGAATGCAAAATTAAAAGATCAGGAATTTATTTGCTGCCATTTAATGTTACCGAAGTCCAAGGATCATGTCGACCAGTGGTGTAAAAGCATTCACGCATATTTTAAATTAAAATTTAATTATAAACTGAATCTTCATGACCTACTCAAAAACTGCTTATTAAAGAATTATGAAGTAATTCAAGTTCTTTATAATTTACAAAACAATTTGAACATTCATCAAAAAGTAGAGTCACTAGAGTCAATGGAGGATGTTGACAGTGAGTTACAGTTTAATATGACGATAAGAGATGTTTCTTTATTCTTAAAGTTAAATTCTCAAAAGGTTTATGTCGTTGATTTAGACAAAAAACCTAAAGATAAGTGGAAAAATTGGAAGAAACAAGAATTAACGTTTCAAGATATGTACAGTAAAGAATTAAATTTGAATTGTGGAATCAAAACAAACATTTAATTCAGTATCCGTCATCCAAAGTCTATTGTTTTCCTTGCTCATTGTATAATTGATCGTTATTGGTTGGTTGATAAAACTTGGTGATGTTATCTTATATTTGAAACTACTCATAAATTGTGTGGGATTATTGTTCATCCAAAACTGAAGAGCTAGAGAAACTAATAAAGGTGCTTCAACAACCACATCGGGATATTTTTCAATTTCTGATGCATACATCGAATTGTAATGAATTTGATGAGAATTAAACGTTAATGCACTCATACGAAAACTTGATACAATTGTCGGTGTAACCGTAATTGATTTATCTGGAATTGCGTTTATTTTTGGAGACGTAATTTTACTTCTTTGGTATAAATTTTTCAAGTAACAGATGCTTCGTTTTTCTAAGATAGAAGTACCATTGTCATTGCTAAATTGTCTTTTATAATCAGCAAAAATTAAACCCTTTCTATTTAAAAACTTTATTCTATCGACCGTTTCTGTAAAATCTAAAATATCTCCAAACTTCAAACTATTTTGCTTGTTGAATTCAAATGATCCACCAACCCACATTCTTCTGTTAAAAAATTCAGTGGTTCCTAGTACTGGTGCATGATAATTATCATAACCGTCAGACCCTAATTCATACTCACTCGATAGGGGATTTCCATAAGCTAGAGAATATCCAAATGGAATAGAATCACCCTTTTTGAAAATCCTATTCAAATCTTTTTTTTGATTTTGATAAGAATTAAGATTAGTCATGTATTCTTGTTTTGTATTGTGTAATAAAGATTGAAGCGTAACATAGAGTTGTTTTGCGTGATAAGTTGAAATAACATCACCAGTAATACACCATTTTGCATAGAGAAGATGATCTTTGATCTTTTTTATTTCATCTTCAGTGGGTTCCCTTATTTTTTTCAAAGTAGAATAAAATCTTTTGATCATTAATATAAAGTGTGATACAGTTCTATAAACGAAGATAAAAAATAGTAATGCTAGAAGTGAAAAAGATCACACTGCGAAATGTCTAAAGCTATTTTTTTAATTACATGGCAATAATTTGCACAAAAATATAACCCTACAATATAACAAGAAGTATGATGAAGATAATCTTTTACTTAAATATATAATACTTGTATATCAGAATATGTTAGTTTTTATTTTAAAATGCGTTGTTTTTATAAAAGGCTATATAATCAAGACGATAGGCTTTTTATCTCAGCTTCACTTAAAACTTTATCATTGATATGTACAGAATTTGTTAGGAAAATTGTTTTTGGACCACTGAGCTCAACAAATATTCCTCTTTTATCAGCTTTGGTGACTTTGACTTTTAAATATGATACAATGTTTTTAATATAACTTGAAGTCTGACTTAGAATACTGAAACTTTTCTGCAAAGCTGGATAGCTTAAGATAGGCAATTGAATTGGATTATAATCTTTGAACCACTTAAATCTTGAAAAAAATGACGCTTTTCCTATACTCAGGTCAACAAAACTTTTGGTACTAGCATTGAGTTCAAATAATGTTTCATCAATACTTTCCTTGGATGTGGTATAAGCAACCAAAGTTTTGGTGTTTACCTGGATTTTTTCTTCTGTATCTAAATCAACTTGCACAATTTGGCCTGGTGTTGCAATAATAAACGTACCGTCACCATTCATTTGAATTAAATCTGAAAATTTCTTGGATGATGATGGTTTGATTGTAGAACCAGACCATGCAAATAAGGAACTTTTCTTCACTATCCAATTCATTTTTTTTGTATCTATAATAACAAAGTTGGAATTTTGTACATTTTGTGTGATTAAAAGAGACATTGATTCTTTTTGATTAAAACATCTTTGAAACACCAAACTATTTTCCGCCGTTTTAGCAAGCTCGGTATACATTGAATTTATATGGCCATTCATTGCAACAATTTTTTGTTGAGAATTTGAATAGCGTATGTTCAAAATTGATGATTTAGGTAGCTTGATGTTGAGTAAATTTGATGACGTTCCCAGAACTTGATAACTTATTGGTTCAATAAATGCACCAGCACCAGTTGCATTGGGTAGCGATGTCAATGGTTTTTGAAGTTCAGTTGATGGCGTTGCTTCTGTTGATTTAAAAAAAGACTTGATTGATTTAAGCGATATATTCCTAATTTGATGTCTGTTCATTAGATATTTGATACTTTTTCAAATACAGTGAAGTTGAATAATAAATAATAGGTTGGAATAGAAACAAAATTCAACCAATAATCATGGTCTACGCGCAAAACCACTTTCTTATAATTTTAGCCACTACTAGCCTAAGTAAAGTAGTTAGAGATTTATTACCTAAATTCGAATAAGAAGCAACGCAGGGTCATACGTTATATATATTAAAAACACAGAATTGATTAAACCATTTCATTTAATCAAACAACAATTAACCTACTAAATAGATAAAAAAATATTGCGGTTTATGTGGATCGAACACATGGCCTCCAGATCTTCAGTCTGGCGCTCTCCCACTGAGCTAAAACCGCTTTGATGTTTCTTCAATAAATTATCTTATATTTGTCTGAATCAAATTAGTAATATTATTTTAGTTACATTCAGACAAATTAGTCAATTAAATAGTTAGTATAAAACTTGTTGAAACAAGACCATTAAGTAGAAGTGAGATCATACTGATCAAGCATAATTTAGTGCTATACGGAGTGATCTAGTTATATTCTTATAACAATTGTTGAAACAAGATCATTACGTAGAAATATGGTCTGTTTATGTTCTTATAATAATTATTAATTTGTACACATAAGGAGGTATTTCCTCCTTATTATTGCCTTTAGTATTTATATGCTTATTTATACTTTCTTTTCAAATAATCAACTTATAATATAATCATGGATCCTATTATCAGAGTTAATACGTCACAACAATTTTCCACTCGATATTTTCCCAACTATTAAACAATTTATATCTATATTTATTTTTTACATAAATTCCATTATAAGCTTTACTACGTCATAAATTGAAAACTTCATTATCCAATATAACAAGCTGCTCTAGTATAGTGGTCAGTACGCATCGTTGTGGCCGATGAGACCCAGGTTCGATTCCCGGGAGCAGCATTTATTTTTGATATTTTTTTGAATCAAAGTTTATGTATAATCTAAGAAATACTTTATTTGTATAACTTGGGATTGCTACGTACTCAAAATGCGACCAGTACTTGCATGTAAAACTTAAATATAAAACTAATTAAATATTTGTTTAAATATTTGTTTAAATATTTGTTTAAATATTTGTTTAAATATTTGTTGATTTATCCTAATTTAAAAGTTTGGTAACTTTACCAATTGCAATGGTTTGACCTTGATCTCTTAAAGTAAATCTACCTAATTGTGGATAATCTTCATACGTTTCAAGGCAAACAGGCTCAGTAGTTTCTAAAACTGCAATGATTTTCATACCTTGCTTGGCAAAGGCAGGCGCTTTTTTGGATTTTCTATTAGTACCTTTTTCTAATTTGTGTAATAATTGAGTAAAACTGACTTCTTCAATAGCAGTATGGACATGCATAACACATGAGAAACCTGATGATAAAATGGATTTAAGTTCAACTATTGCAACTTGTGCTTCAAATCTTGTAACAGTATGAACAGGATGTAATGATGAAGTTAAAACATAACCAACAGAAACATCTTCTTCTTCTACATTCTTTAATCTCAATCTAACCTGTTCACCACAATAAGCAGTTTCAGCTTCTGCTTCAGTTTCATTGTAAATAGTTAATATTTCAACAGAGGTTTTATTTGGCATGAGTAATAAGTTTTGTCCTTTTTTAATGTGACCAGACTCAATTTTACCTTCAACAACTGTACCTAAATCTTTCATTTTACCCGAAACTGGTAACATAAATGGATCATTAATTTTTCTTTGAGCTAATGGCATGGCATCTAAAAATTCCAATAACGATGGTCCAGTATACCATGGACAATGTTCTTTTGGAATTCTATCCTTCAAACCTTCACCAGTGAAACCAGAAACTGGCATAAATGTAATATCTTCCTTTTGATAGCCAACACCTCTTAAAAACAAGGATAACTTGCTAGTACATTCCTTATATCTATCTTCAGACCAACCGACGGTTGGGTCATCCATCTTATTGATAACAACAACAATTTTGTTAACACCTTGAGTTTTAGCTAAAATGGCATGTTCTCTCGATTGACCACCTCTTTCAAAACCTGCTTCATATTCACCCTTTCTTGCAGAAATAACCAAAACACCAATATCTGCTTGTGATGCACCACCAATCATTTCAGAAACATATAATTTATGACCTGGAGCATCTAAAATGGTATAACGTCTTTTTTCAGTTTCAAAATATGATTTACCAACTTCAATAGTTTTACCATCATTTCTTTCTTCTTTGTTAGTATCCATAATCCATGATAAATACCAACCTTGTCTACCAGCATCCTTTGCTTCTCTTTCATATTTCTCAACAGTACGTTTGTCAACTGCACCAGTTAAATATAAGATGTTACCACCCATGGTAGATTTTCCTGCATCAACATGTCCCATGAAAATAATGGAAACATGATCTTTACCGCCGAACATATCACTGACAACGGCTGGGTCAACAAAATCATCTTGTTCTTTAACAAGTGATTTAGTACTAGGTGGAGCTGGTGCAGATTCTTTCTTATTTGGAGCTGGAGCTGGTGTAGATTCTTTCTTAGCTGGAACTGGCGCTTTTGCTTTTGCAACTTCTTCAACCTTAGTATCTTCGGTCTTTGAAACTTCTGCAGTCTTCGAGGTTTCTTCAGCTTTTGGTTCTTCAACAGCCTTTGGTTCTTCAACAGCCTTTTCGTTGGAATTTGGTTCTGAAGCCTTTGGTTTGACAGCAAGTTTAACAGTACTTGATTTTAAGTTCAACTTTAAAGTTTTTTTCTTTGGAGCAGCATTAAGCTTTTCATTTTGTTGCTTTTGGTATTCTTCAAAAGAAAGTTGTTGAGGAGCATCAGAAGCTGGTTCTTGTTGATTATAGTTGTTATTATAGTTATTGTTATAGTTGTTATTATAGTTATTGTTATAGTTGTTATTATAGTTATTGTTATAGTTGTTATTATAGTTGTTATTATAGTTGTTGTTATAGTTGTTGTTATTCTTGTTATTATAATTATTTCTGTTATTATAGTTATTGTTGTAACCACCTCTCTTGTTATTGTAGCCGCCTCTGTTATTATAACTGTTGTTATAATTATTATTGTTATAGTTTTGATATTGTTGTTGTTGGTTTGCATCAAATTGTGGAACAAACTGTTGGTAGTTTGCATTTGGGACAAATGAATTCACATCGGTTGGAACAAAAGCTTGTGGAGCAGCGTTCAAGTCAATATTTTGTAAACCGTTCACCAGGTTTTTAGAGTCAGCTGGTTGCTGTTGTTGTTGTTGTTGATCAGACATAGTGACTGTGCTTAAAAAAAAACCGTAAAAAGGAGTCTTTCTTAAGAATAATTTTCACTTTTTTATGTCTTATATTGATGTTATGTGAAAAATGAAAAAAAGTTCAAGGAAAATTTTTGAAAACACACCCGTGCACCAAATACCGTATTAACATCTTTTTTTATATTTTTCTGAAAAGGGGAAATCAAAAATACAGATTTAATCTCAAATACGTATCACAAGTTCTGTCCTGGCGTAACCAGTGAGATACAAGATAGAAGAACATCTCATTATCGTTTTTCAGTGCAACAGTAGAGAGTTTGGATACACTTTTTCATCACTTATTTTATATTACAAGCCATGGACCCAAATGTTTATCTTGCAGAAAGTTTTGATATCTCTAAGCTAACAATTCCAAACTTAAGGTCAATTTTAGTTGAGCATGAAGTTCACTTCCCATCAAATGCACAAAAAAGGGATTTAATTGACATTTTCAACAAACATGTCAAACCAAGATCTGCATCAATTTTAAAGAAATATAACGTTCAGGCATCCGATAATTTATCAGATACAGGTATTCTTGACATGAGATCTAGGTCAGATTTTAATATTCCAACCTCCGAATCACCCAAGTCATCAGATGACAAAACGATTCCATTGAAACGTCATTCTGAATTGTCCACAAAAAAAACAAAGAAAAAAGTTAGAAGAAATGTCAACAATTCAAGTTTTTCAGATTCAAATTCAGATTCATTTTTAGTGATAGAAAAATTTGAAATCAATGAAAATGATAACATTTTTCAACGTGGATCGGCAGATGACCTTCCACTCAATATTGTCAAAAAAACCAAATATGCTAACAAGAAGTCTAAACTCGATACCAAAAACCTACTTTCAAAATTTGATAGTTCTTTGCCCTTAAGCAAGAATTTCAAATCTGACAAATCCTTTTCTGATCCCAACTCAAAGGAAGGGTCTCCTTCGAAAACTTCTAAAAACACTCAGCTTGATATATCGGATCATGATGAGCTGCATAATTTAGATGCTATCCAATCGGATGTAAATAATGTGAAATCAAATGATGTAATAATTGAAAATGTCAACTTAATTCCTTCACAAAATACTAGCTACCTATTCCATAATGACTCAAATGAAATCATATTGCTAGGAGATAATGAAGAGGTAGGACAACAATCACTCAACTCTTTATCTGGTCCAACAAAAAGTATTAGAGATTCTATTTTTACTCAAAGTTCAGAGCATGAAGAAGTATACGATGATGAAGAAGCTGTATTAAAAAAAGAAGTGTCTGACGAAAAGTTAGTTTCTAAAATCGATGTTAAATCTTTAAGCTCCTTTGAATCTGACGGACCCAGTTTTATTCATGATTCAATTGAAATAGAGGCTGGAATTATTGATACTCAAGCATCAACTAAAGATAAGCCGGAAGAAAAATTTGAAGAAAATGTTGATGTGGTTCTAGATGAAAAAGCTTGGGAAACGGTCGATGAAGAATTTGAAGAAGCTGAACAGAAAAGTAACGAATCAGTTGAAGATATATCCATAGGGCATAAATTGAACAACGAATATACAACGAATAAGGGCAAACAGAGTTCCATATTATCTTCATTATATACTGCGTTATATACAGTATTTATTATTTCAAACCTATTAGCTCCACTTTTGCTAATAATTTCATTTAGAGAAATACAATATAACGTTGGTTATTGTGGCTTTGAGAATCATTCAAAACCTTTAGATTTGTTGAGTAAGCTCCCTAATGCATGGAATCAAAAATTATTACCAGTAAAAACATATATCGAAAATGCAGAAAATTTTATTGTTAACGTGGCACAAATTAAGTGTCAAAAGTGCCCGGAGCATGGTGTATGTACATTACACGATCTTACTTGTGAACCAAATTTTATTAAAAGAGCACCTGCTAGTTCATATTTTGGTCTTATTCCATTACAAGAATACTGTGAATTTGATGTAGCTTACGAAGAAAGAATGCGTTACTTATTTGAATATACATTAACTTATTTACATCGTCATAATGAAAAACCATTATCAATTGATAAGCTACATGATTATTTAAAGTCAACCAGACCTTCAAATATCAAATCGGACGATTTTGAAAAATATTGGAATAATTTTATCACTGATGAACTTTCAAACGAAAACGAAAATTTAATATTCAGCCTTAATTATGATAACGAAATTAGTTTAAGTTACAAAACTCCTACAGAATATTATACTAGAACTTTTGGTACCGAGCGTAATAAAAGATCCCAGAACCTGTTCAAAAAAACACCACCAACTGTTGATCTTAAAGGTTATTATACTAGAAACAACTAGGGCTATTTCCAACCAACAAAGTTTCAAGCTAACTTTTTTATAAAATTTTACTATACATATTCACGAGCTTTTTTTAGCTTTTTTGTTTTCTTGTTAATTGAATTTTAAACGCTTATTTTTTTCTGATGTCTAGTAAGTTTTTTTGATTTATAATTTATGACTTCCCTTTAAAAATGCTTTCTTTTCAATAATCTAAAGTATTACAAATAAAGATAAGAAATATCAAATATTTTTCGAGTTACTATTTAATCCGGTTGCAGATTCTGCTGCTACAGGTAGTGATGATACAGATTCAGTTGTAATGTGTTGTGCTGAGATAAATTGTTCATTTTCACCAACTTCAATTGATGGTGGATATGTAATTTCTACATATTTTGTTTGTTGTGGTTCAGAGTTAATTACATCAGCAACATCAGTAACAAAAACAGGTGTATTGTCTTCAACCTTTACTATCTTTTCACTGTCATCATCTAGTGTGATTGTCTGAGTATTGTTTGGCACATCAGCTAAAACGACTGAATCATCTGTAACTTCTTTTTCGTCATTACCATTTTGTACGATTTCTTGTCTTCTCCTTACCCTTTCTTCTCTAGACAGTGAAGTATCTACATTGATTGCATTGGTATTATTATTAGTATACATTGAATCTCTTAATTTTTGTCTTTTGGCAGCTCTCATTTCTGCAGCTTGTTGTTTAATGATTTCAAATTCTTTTCTTCTTTCTTCTTCTTCTTCTAATCTACGTTTCTCTTTTTCTTCCAATCTTGAAGATCTTTTTCTATTAGCCATTAACATCTGCATTTCGATTTCACGTTTTCTTTGGGCACTTTGTTTCCTTTTCTTCAAATCATGATCAATTATAAAATCGATATTTGCTTCTAAAGCTTTGCTTAATGCATATTCGTTTGATGATGTTTTCTTTCCAAATGAAGACTTTAAAGTTTTTATATAGGCATCGTATTGATAAATACCACAAGTTAGACATTCCCAAGACTTTAGTTTTGGTTCAAACTTTAATAAATCTTCAACAGGGTTTTTAATTTTTAGATCATATTCGGCCTTATTCAATGGTAGTTTGAAACTTTGATATTCCCAAACTCTTAAATAAACTCTTGCGTCCTGTAAGATGATATACTCAGATTTCAAGTTTTTTTCACTGACTTCAAAAACAGGATGAATTTTAAGATCTATATGAGGCTTTTCAAATTTGTCTATGTTTTTTCTAAAGTTTAGATAATTTTTAGTATTTGATAATCTGATTAATTCATATAAAACATCAATTTGTCCCAATAATGGCAATTTAGAGTATGTTATAACAGGGCTTTCAGAATCGTCATCTTCATCCTCAGCATGCATTCCATTAGTTTCGTCTCCTAATCCAAGGATATTGAAATCTTGATAAATTTGATCAACAAAAAAATCAAATTCTGCATTAATATTAATCATCTTTTGATTTTTTAGGAATTGTATTAATTTCAATTTTAAGTTATTTATAAAAACAGGTGGAGCAATACCTAGTAATTCTTCTTCAAAATTTTCAACGTCAAAGGCATCACTTAGTTTAATAACATGTTTAAGAAGATATATCCATTGAACAACATATGAGTAGTTATAATGGTTTCTTAAACTTTTCAAAGTTTCTGCGTATGATTGATTTTCGATGAGTAGATACTTTGGTGTTTTTAAAAATTGGGCTTTGATTCCTTCCGGAACAAGTTTAGAAAGACTTTCGGCTGGATGATCAGCATACTTGGGTGCCTTTACAACAGGCATATCTATGTTAATCCTATATTCTTGCTATAAGTTCGCCAAACTATAATAGGAAATACACTATGTCCATGATATGATTTACATAGAGATACATTCATGGCCAAAGCGTTGCACCAACACGTCGGCGTCGATCGACGCGACAACCAACCGAACCTTCTAGAGCGACTGCTCGTTTATTCTTATATTTCCTATTTCCTATTCCCAGTAAATCCGCACTCGCAGTTTCGTCGCTCTTGCTAGTGGGAAGAAAGCAGAGAAAACACAAAAATAGACCTCATCATAATTGATTACAAATTTTACACCTTGACCAAACAATCTCCTTTCCCTTTTCTTTATTTTTTCTACACCGTTTCTTTTCTGCACACTTGTTACTCATCAGGAGAAACAACTGATAAAATTATACAAGCTTCCAACCACAGTTAAACAGGATATCCATTTTCACCCGTTTATTTCTGTCATATCCCTGTTTTCTGCTCACATCAAAGCCTACTCTATACGACTGAATATATCATTTACTGTTTCATACATTACAGTAAATAGCTTATTTTGTTGACGTTTTCACAATTTCTTCTATTTAAGCGAATTAGTTTCACATAATCTGTTAGCTATTTCCCTTACCTTATAGCTATCTTGATACATATCACAAAAATTACAAAAAAGTCAAAAAAATACATACATTCTTTGCTCATTATTCAATTTATACTTACAAATGACTACTACATTGAAGAGAACAATGACTGATTTATTAGAGGATGAATTGTATGGTAATGATTATCAATCTGATTTGCAACAGCCATTACAATCCCAGCAACAATCACAACAACAACAACAGCCACAATCACAACAAGCATCTCAATCAAATGATTTCTTACAATATCTTTCATTACCAAATGTATCTCAGGATTCTTTACAGAAATTTTTAGAATCTGATGATGCTGTTAATAATGATTTAAATAGCCAACAAAACAATAATGATACTCAGAGTTCTGATAATGGAATTTATAACTCATATGGAAATCCAAATATTTTTGCTAATCCAAATTTACCTGATTATTTATATTCTGACAATAATATGGTTAATTATCAAAATACTGATAATGTTGATAATAATAACATTTTGGTAAATCCACAAGCAACGGAAAACAACGGAGCTCGTTTTCAAAATTCCAATCGAAATCAATTTAGCTATTCTATCCCACCATCCAATATTAATGACAGCAACAATTTTGATGATGATATTATGATGGTTCCTCAAGACAATTATTACGTTTATGATCAAGACCCTCAATTTATACAAGAGATGTTTGAAATAGCAAACAAATCCTTCCCCCAATCAAATGAATTGAACATCTTCAAAGCTAATGATGTTTTTTATGAGTTTTCATCTGATGAAGAGGATGACGATGATGTAGATTTACAAAACAAATTGGATGATGATGATATGGAAATGGAAGAAGATGATGATAGTGATTTCATGAATAATAATGGTGATAATTTTTTAAACTCCCCAGCTCAACTTATTAATATGAATGATAGTATTCCAATTACTAATGAATGTGAAAATGTTCAAGTATCAGATGATATTATTAATTCCATTTACTCATTAACTGTTCCCAACAAAATCAACCATACCGACTCATTCTTTGAATCACAACCAATATCTTCTCCACTACCCAGTTATAACAACAATAATAATATCCCGTTATATGAAAGTGATGAAGATGATGAAATAGCTGGTGGAAGAAATCAGAAAGGGGATGAAGAGGACGAAGATGGCAATGAAGAAGAGGATGAAGAAGATGACAATGAAGAACACGAATTTGAAGATGATGAAGAATTAGATGGTGATGATTATGCAATTGAAAATAATATGGATAATGATCTGTATACTCCTGCATTTCAAGAAAGAAAGCAATCTGTTTCTGCAGATTCCAAACCACTGGTTAAGAAGGAACGTTCATCTTCTCTACATCTTAATACAAGATCAAAGAGACTCAGAAGATCTTCTGCAATTTTATCTCATACCCATAATCACCAACCCACTTCTTTATTAAGAAAACCAAGATCAAATTATAGTCCAAATACTGATTCAAGTAATTCATCTTCGCCAAGCCAGTCAAAGGCAAATTATACCGTTAAGATTAACGATGATAAATCTGAAGATCATATTTGTATCATTCCGAATCCAAAAACCGGTAAGCCATGTCTTAAAAAATTTTCAAGACCTTATGATTTGATCAGACATCAAAATACAATTCACGCGTCTAAAAGATCATTTTACAGATGTATGTTTTGTGAAGATGATCTAAGAAGAAAACACGATTTAGATTCCATCAATGATATAGTTATTTCATGTAAATATAGAAATTCACAATTTTCAACTGATAATTCACAATCTCATATAACTAGCTCTCATAATGTCAAAAAAATCAAATCTGGCGTTTTGAATAATTCAGGCTATTTAAGTAATAAAACTTTTAGTCGTTGTGATGCATTAACAAGACATTTACGTTTTAGACATGGATTGAATAATAATCAAGTTGTTGATGCAATGGACTTTGCAAAGAAACATGTCGAATACTATGATAATTAAACAAGTTTTATCTAATGCATCGAAACCACTTTTACCATCTTTTATTATTTCTTGTGTTTTCACCTTTTTATGATTTCCTTTACCCCTTTTATATAAATTATACGATTAACACAAATATTCATAGGGATATTTGTTTGTTATTTTCTCTTTTCTAAATCTTTTAAGTTTTACATACCCTGTTTTAAGAAATCTAAAATTCTTTTTATAATTTATCTACGAATATAAAAATAGAGTTTTTTTTAACCGGTTTACAGCCGACGTAAAAAAAGTAATGCTAAGTAATGGAGGCTCATGAAATATCTTCTTTTTTGCTATTATTCTGGAATTTATGAATTCGATTTTTAACCTGTAAACTTCTTTACTACGTTTCATGAAATTCAAAAATATAAAAATATTGAATTAATTACTATATTAAGGCACTGTCCAACAGTAAAATCCATTATACTCTTCGCTCTCGGCTCAGAAACCTTCTAAATATGAAATAGTAAAGATATACCGTAAAAATGAATTTGTAAAGTGAATTAAAGAATTATTCATTATTGAATTTGCCTATAATAACTCAATCAATTAGAATAGTATTTGAATTTGTGCGTTATAAAAACCTTTGGATTATTTGTAAGATTATTTTGCAAATATGAATAAACTTTTAAAAAATACAAGATTTTTAGAAAAAGTAGAAAAAACATGCACAATAGAGCAAATCTGCCGACTGTAAATTTTAAAAAAAGTTTTGACTCTTATTCAAATTAAATTTTGGGGGTTTATTCTCGTGATCACAAGCAAGTAGTTTGTTTATTCAGAATTATCCACCAATCCTACATGAGTATTCTTTGTTCATTCAATTTCTTTATTTTTTATAAATATACTCATACAATAAGAAAAAAGTAAAGAAGGTAAGAAGAATATATTTGGATTTATACACCTTATCAAATCCTAAAAACTGTATGGTTTACCTAATCTGCAACTTAATAACTAGTAAGATTTATGTACAAAAGTCATTTTCAATTTTATTAGGTAGAACAAAGTTGGGTATAAAAAGCTCTATAAAAGCGAATTTTAGAATGGTTATTATATGTAATTATATATTTCTAATAAAAGCATTTTTTCAACTAGAACGGATAATTATCGACTTCATTTGCCACAGTAATATTTAGAGACTCTTGAATCTTAGTTTGTTCTTCTAAATATGGCATTAATACATCTTTGAATTTCTCGTAACCTCTATAAGTTTTAACATCATCATCCCAACTTAGAATACCATCTAACAAACGTTTTGGAATATGTGGTTCTTGACACATTTTTGTTATTGGCAAGAAATATGTTCTGATGGTAAAAATAATACAACCAGAAAGTGGTAATCTCCTAACTGATTGTCTTTCAGAACGATAATAAATATTATTTATATCATTTGCAGGTTCTGCAGTATTCCAACCAACTATGTCAACGTCTTCGGGCCCAATGGATGATGACCACGCAACATCGTTGTCAGTTTGTATGAAGTAATTATTTCTAACAACTGGTTTATCACATGTTAATCTAGAAAAGAATCTTTCCATTGGTTTTTTTAATTTTTCATTGTATTTTGGAACATCACCAGAGGTATGAATTGCACTTAAAGGTAAGTTTAATTTATCTCTTAAACGCCAGAATCCAGCTAGCATAATTGCACCACCTTTAAGGATATATTCACCGTGTTCATTCTCTTTTAAAATTGCTAAATCATCTTGTGTCATTAATGCTGCCATTTCCATGGGATCCTTCTTGAATTCAGATTTTGGAATATCCACAAATTCAAAAACTTCTTTTGTGACCAAGTTATTCATACCCTTTTCAGTTTTGACAAACAATGTTGGATATCTAGCTGGTAAAAATTCTCTTAATTCCATTAAAAATTCAATGGTACCATCCCAAACTTCATCTTGTGTACCCAATAATTCATGGCCACGTTCAGCTATTCTTTCAATCTTACGATCGTGATATTTCATCCATTCATTATCTAATTCAATCCAAGATGTCCAATCCATTGATCTAATACCCATTGTAAAAAAGTATGTGTGCTTGAACGCTCTATATGGTAGTGGCTCTGTATGTGTTATTGACCAATCTTTAAATTCTTTGACCTCAGGATAGTCAAAGATTTCTGGTGTCCAGGTACCATACTTACGGTTTCTGTTACCTGCATCTTTGACAGGAACAGGAACAAATAAATTAACATATGATCTATTTTTCACAGTTTTCGAATTTGCAATTTTTGTAAAATATGAATACAGTGTAATTCCAACTATTGCAAGCAAAAAAATCATAGAAGTCATTGATGAGAGAAAAGCTTCATCATTAATCGTTGTTGGCATCATTTTGCGTGTAATAACTTTTGATGGGCGATAGATTAGATAGACTTCATTATAACAGTATATAATACTAGTGTTCTTGATTTAATAGGTACATCTATTTCATTTTATACATAATGTGCATAATGAATGAGATAATGCCCTATCAATGTACAAAAATGCCGTTTTAGGAAATTTTACCCTGATATCTGGCACATCGATTTTGCGCAAATGTGTGAAATTTTGTTCCCGGTTTTAACGTATCAAAATGGGTAACTGTGACCGTTAAAATTACATGATATGTTTAGTATTGCTCTAATAGGGTATCTTTTATATTATGGCATGAAAATTATTTATTTGTCTTACGTTAAGTCTATAACTGTGCCTGCAAACTACCAGTTTAGTGGTGTTTAACCGCTTTTGTTCATGATTTATGAGCCAACAAGACTGAATTTCTAATCTGTGCAACACATTCTAAAATCATAAACAATTTTTTAACACATAAAATGTGATACATATTAGTAAATATAAACAAAGAACAACTATAACCGATTATAAAGTTAAAGTTGTAACCGAACCATCAGCATTACCTATATACGCTTTTTGCGCCATATTAACAAATAAACCAGTTTCAACAACACCTACCATTAGTTTAATTTTTATGTTTAGTTCTTCAACTTTCGAAACTTTGATTTCACCAAAATCACAATCAATAATAAAATTACCATTATCTGTAATTACTGGGCCGGCCTTTGCAGGTGTACCTGGTCTAACAGTTGCATTTCCACCTAAAGCTTTTAATTCTTTCAAAATTTTATTATACGCATTTGGCACAACCTCAATCGGAACACCCGTTTTCCAGCCTTTACCTAAAATACCAGTATTTTTACGATCATCAGCAACAATAATGAATTCATTTGATGAATCTGCAACCAATTTTTCTTGTAATAAACAAGCACCACCACCTTTAATACAATTTAGGGACGAATCTATCTCATCAGCACCATCGAAGGTAATATCAATTGTTGAGTATTCCTCTAAACCTCCTAATTGTAAACCATTATCAAGAATTAATTGTTTTGATTGAAAACCAGTTGGAACACAAACAAAATCTTTTTTGTTTGGAAGTTGTCCAATTCTCTCAGCGACATAAACGACTGTTGAGCCTGATCCAATACCAAGAACTTTGTGAGTTGGTTTTAAATTACTATCAACGGCTGAGTATGCACATAATTTTTTTGCTTGTTCAACTAAATTTGACGAACACATTTTTGAATAAGACTTGGCGTATTTATTTAAATAAGGACCTTTGGTGGAACTTTTGATGTAAATGGAACTCAAGAACATTAGAAGGCATCTTTGATGTTTGAAAAAAAAGTGATTCATTCCTCTTTTGTCAATCTGAAATTTTCCACTCTCGGTTTCATGGAATTTGCATCATTAGTATTTTTAAGCTGAAATTTTTTCAACCTATACAACCCCACAAATTAAAATTTCTAAAAGGGTCTGAATTTGATCTTGTTCTTTCGATCAAAGCTCGAGAATTTGCTTCATGTTTATTAAACCGGCTATTATACAATATCGGTTGATGAATGTATTGTTTTTGTAAGGATTGTGAGATAGGTCATATCGGTTACAAGATTTATTTTATAAAGTGTAGACGATTAGAATTGAAGTGGATGAATTTATCGTGTGAGAATTCAGTAATTAAGCACCACTTCATTGATTAACTAGAAATTCCAACTAGTTGGCATTACGTATATTTGAACTCCATCACTGTGTAATAACACGGGAAGTAAACTCTTGAATATACAGATTAGTGTTGCAAGCCCTTACCAAACCAATCACGTGTATACTAACAGGGCTGATATATTAAACACCCGCGCACCACACACAAAAACATGAATTTTGTGCATACCGTTTCAGTAAATTTTTAATTTTCCACCACGAGCGACTGTGATTGCAGAATTTCAGTAGTACTATTATTACTTTTCACAATACTTTGCTTGCATTAAATGCTATCATAGTAGGTTCTTAGAAAGCTTTTGTATTATAACCACACAAGTATCAACTATGTCTGCTGCAGCAAAGATCTTAAGTGCTAACCCAACTGAATTAGAATTACAAGTTGCTCAAGCTTTTGTCGATTTAGAAGCTTCATCTGACTTAAAGGCTGAATTAAGACCTCTTCAATTCAAGTCTGTTAAGGAGATCGAAGTTTCGGGTAACAAGAAGGCTATTGTCATTCTTGTCCCAGTCGCATCATTATCTGCATACCACAAGGTTCAAATTAGATTAACCAGAGAATTAGAAAAGAAGTTCCCAGATCAACACGTTGTCATCCTTGCAGAAAGAAGAATCTTACCAAAGCCAGCAAGAACCTCAAGATTAGGCCAAAAGAGACCAAGATCAAGAACCTTAACTGCTGTTCATGAAAAGATCTTAGATGACTTAGTCTTCCCAACTGAAATTGTTGGTAAGAGAGTTAGATACTTAGTTGGTGGTAACAAAATTGCAAAGGTTTTATTAGATTCAAAGGACTCTACTAACATTGACTACAAATTAGAAACTTTCCAATCTATTTACCAAAAGTTAACCGGTAAACAAGTTGTTTTCGAAATTCCATCAAAGACTTTATAAATTTGTTTATAAAAAACCCCAAAATTTAATATAATAAGAGATTATAAAAAATATATCATCATTTAGCCTTTCAACTGATCAATTTATACATTTTGGATTAACAATTAAATTTACATAAAAAGTTTTTATTTTTTTGATTGTATCAACTCTATTATTTTCATTGTGTTTTTTATTGGTTATTATTGGTTATCTATTGTAGTTTTTTTTCGTCTTTATTAATTTTTACATTTTGTATCCTTTTCTTACTAAATATTAAATATATTTGAAATCATTGCTTTATCTAGTAGTTTGATAATTGTAAAATTCATCGTACATTTCTACTTCTAGATTTTTTTCATCTCATGAATTTTGAGAATTTTTTTTTCAGATTACATAATTAAAATCATTCCTGGTACAAACTGATATAACGCTTCTGTGGTTTCCGTACAGTTAAGAGTTTGAATCTCTTGTCAACACACCAGTAATTACTTCCAATGTTGAAACCTCAAAAAATAAAAGAGTATTTTGGACCTTTGATTAACTACCAAGACTCAAAATCAAAACTTTTATTTTCATACCAACAAGTTAAACATTATGGAGGGTCAAATAAACTTGGAAAATCGAATAAACAGTATAAATCTTTCAAAAGAAAAGAAAATGACGTTAAAGAAATAGTGGATATAAGAAATCAACTTACATGTGCTACTAACAATTCTCAAATCTCATTTTATACAACATACGCAGAGGATGCATTTATACCGTCAATCTACCTTAGCAATATACTAGTTGAATTTAAACTTAAATATTCAAAATTAATGGATGTTAACAAAAAAGTTAATTTGCTGAAGCTCACAGTACAACAATTAAAAAAAGAATGTGATTCAAAAAAGAAGTCAGATCAATTAATAGCTAAAATTAAACCCTTACTCTTTGATGTACTATTAGAATTAGAAACCAAAGAATTTATCAAGTTTCATCAATTTATTTGTCTACAAAATATTAAATTAGATAACAAAGCAGTTGATGAAAAAATAAAAGCCATTTTGAAAAATAATGAGCTAGGTGATAAGTACAACTTATTAACATGCAGTTCAGATACCGAACATATTACCATTTCAAAGTTGAGATCACAACTAACAAATGAACAGAAAGAAGTAATATCCAAAACTTACTCAACTGATTTACTCAAATATATAATTGCGGAATTTTATGGTAAATTGAACGATCGATCAAAGATCAACGAATATTTGATACTACTAAGACAAAGAAGCAATGATGATGAAAGCATACGACGCTTTGAAAACTTCATCAATATATATTTTTACAACTTTCCTTTGAATATTGGATTTTATACAGGGTCAAGTACACTATACACTTTTACTAAAATAGCAACTTACATAACACAACACATTGAGATTCCAAAAGTATACTCTGATTCTTTCAATGAAATTATATTAGCTAAATTTCCATCCTTTTTTAACCCTAAAGTCTTACTAAGCTATTATAAAATATGTTATGGTGACTTTGTGAAAGATTTACATACCTTGAATTATGATAAAGATCTTTTAATACCAAGATCTCCACTATTAACCAATTTAGCATCCCTCATTAATAAAAACAAACCAGCACCTAATTCTATTATGTTAGTATTTTTTTATAAATATTTGGCATTATTTCCATTTTCTGAGAAAAATATAAGATCATTGATTAATCAATTTGAAGCACAGCCACCATATCCAGAAATTCTAAGACAATTTAAATTCATTATATTTAAAATAGCAAATAAACTTTTTGATGAAAACCCTGAATTTTCTGGATATTTATTAAATTATATCCATAACGAAGATGCTGCTTTTGAATTGCCAATGTTTGAAAATATTGACCTTGCAGATTTGTGTTTATATTATGAGAATGATTTTGAAGGTTTGCTGAATTCGATCAAATCACTGAAGAAGCATGATTTGAAATGTTTCCAAGTTTCAGCAAATGATACAAGAAAAATACTTGCAAAATTAAATAGCATTGAACAAAATGTATTTGTTGACACTTTAATAGCAAATAATGTCACTTTTGATGATACAACCTTCATTCATGAACTGATTGCTTCAAATCCAAATCTTATCTGCAGCATTTTCGTACCTGGCGATATAACCACGCTACATAATTATGATTCATTACCAATAATAACCAAACCATTGTTATATTTTCCAATAAATCATATATTGAAACTAATCACTAATCATGCAGATATTCTCCCTTACTCAGGTGCCATTTTAAAGTTTTTTGAACCATATAATGCAGATTTTGATTATTATTGTGCAAAACTTTCAACCTTAAGGCTTAAGAAAACGGATGACTTAAATGATATCTTGAATCATTTTACTGGTTTTTTAAAA
Organism: Pichia sp. NRRL Y-12827; assembly: GCA_030570315.1. NCBI lineage: Eukaryota > Fungi > Ascomycota > Pichiomycetes > Pichiales > Pichiaceae > Pichia > Pichia sp. NRRL Y-12827. The sequence continues at coordinate 438,250 of JAJLVN010000004.1, forward strand.
AAGAATGAATTGTGTGATTCTGATTTAAATATGAAAATAGCAATTGATCAACAAATAAAATTATACAATGTATTAATAATGAAAGTTATCAAACATAATCATCTGTTAGGTGCACAGCTTGCATGTTTGTTAGTTCCATGCTTCAAAAACAGAATATCTAAAGCTACAGGAATTAACGATTCACGTTTGATTGAAATTCCAAAACAGCTGGTCCTAAATGAAGAAACCGAATTTGATAATAAATTTATCTCCGAATATATTAAAAAATACTGTGAACATAACACCAACTTTAAGTTACATATATCATTATTTAAAAAAGTCATTGACTTTAGTTTGCTAATTGAAAACATCAAATTAAGAGAGGATTTTCAAATTACAGTTTTCAAATATTTTCAGTCACAGATAAACTTTGAGTATTTCACACCAATAACAGTTTTTAGAATCTGGCAAATTGCAGAAAATCAAGGAATTGAATCAAAGTGGAAATTAAGTTTTGACTTTGGTAAATATTTTGAAACCTATTATTCGAAGGAAAAGAGATTTGAAGATGATAAAGCATCCTTTGCTGAAATATTCCACACTTTAGGTAAATACGAGTCATCAGTTGAATTGTCAACTGCATTGATTGAAAAGATATTTTTATCAATAAGTGAAAACAATAAACTGATATTTATAATTAATCTCAGAAACTCATTACTAACTGTCCCGTATCTTCCAGTCATTGAATCATTCATTAAAAAATCATTTGACCTAGATCCATCTTCAACACTCAAAATATTTGGTATTGAATATGATGATCCATTAGTATCAAATTCAAAATCAAAACGTGCCAAATGGATGAAGTTTGATCCAAGATACTATTCTTGTTTGCTTGATTTTTTTATGAAAGATATAATAACAAAGAGTAAGAATGTATCAATTAAGCAAATGATTTTTGATTCATTCAGTTTTATGAAAGAAAACACGAATGAATCAAATAAAGCTTTGAGATTTTTTAATATGTATTCTAAAGTTTCGACGTTTGAATCAAAACCACAATTAATAAATTCTAGTGATTTTGATGCGCTGTTTAATGAATTTCAGACAACCTTTAGATTGAATATAATGGATAACGAGCAATTTATGCCGACATATCTTTATCAGCCATTCATTTATCATTTTATTTTCACCAGAATTTTCACATATGATCTAAATACAATATTTAAAATGTTATATGTTATCACTAACAAAAACATACAACTTGAAAAGTTGGGATTTTGGGAAATACTGACCGATGAAGATAGACAAGCTTTAGAGTTAAAGATACCGGAGGTATCATCATATTATGATATTAATGATGAGTCTAAATACATGAATTTATTTAGCTTGTTGTTCACAAGTGCCAAAAATTCTAAAGAGATTACATCCACTGAATTATCAAATGTTATCAAAATAGCTGAAAATTTAATAAAGAGTGAAGAAACGACTAAGAGAACTAAATATAGAATAATGAACTGCATTTTTATTCTAATTACAAAACATTCAGATTTGTTATCTACATTTTATAAAAAGATGAAAGTGATATTACCGGATTATAAAGTTTCAAAAGCAATAATTGATGAGTTATTTTATTCAACATTACATAATGATTTGGGAAGTATTGATCTGATCCTGTCTAATTTAATTAAATCTCATGACATTGTTACATTAAATCAATCTGTTGAATCCGTTGTGAAAAAGTTAATTGAAAATGGCGAACATAATCTAGCACAAGAATTATATTTGAAATATACAGAACATAATCATAAATTTAAAGTAAGTGATTTACCTGAAAGTTTCAATTGGAGTAAAGCAAGACAACCAATTATTACACTTGACTCAAACTCTGGGGTTAATCTGAAAATGAATAAATTCAAAGTGAAATTGTACGATTATGAATCATTATCAAAGTAGTACTTTTTTAATAGATACACATAAAAGAAGACTGTTTTATAAAAAGCGTAAAAAATAACAACTAAAAAATAGAAAGCAAAAGTGAACATAAAAAAGTAAAAACTGTACTCAAATAAATGCATTTAACATTCTCTCCCTATTTCTTTTAGTCATATAATCAATATCGTTCATGTAATGGTTAACATGATTGTCAGATTTTTTTTTTTGTTGTTCAATCGGTAAATGAAGATGTCTTTGCTTCTCCTTATTTAAGCGATCCCTACGAATTGGAGAATGCGGTTTATCAATAATTGGTTTTGATTCTAATACTTTAGCTTCAATATTTTTCCCAATACTATTACGTCTACTCATTGGAGGAGTAATATCAGTATATGATCCGGATGAACTGAAGCTATTTAGTGTATTAATGCTATGGCTTATTTTGGTATTAATAATTTTGTTGGTATACGACTTTATAGTTGTGTTCGTATTTGATCTTGTCGTTTTTGGTGGAACGTTCGGATTTGAGTCAAACAGAGAATCGGTAGATTCATTATCCAAGCTATATGATATTTTACTACTCAATGTTGGTCTTTCTGAAACCAGCTCTTTGTTTTCATTTTTAGTATTAGAATTTAGATACCAACAGAATGCTGGAGCTATGATTAATAGGATTGTTAAAATACTTAACCCCCCTTTATTACCCGAATTAGATCTTTTAATACTTGTGAATTGATCAGTATCATTACTTGAAGAAAACAAGTAAAATATTATTTTTGTTGCAAGTATTAAGAATAGAACAGTAGGTATATGAACTTTCATTGTTGAATCTTCTGAAATTGAAACATTAAAGTTCAAATCCATTTTCCAAAATTGAACAATCATGGATAAAAACATTTGAGTAATCGATAAAAACATATTGAGTATTTCATCACTTGATATCAAATTTGTTTGTGTGCCTTTTTTGGAAGTTATTGATAGTGCAGATGGTGGATATGTTTGGAACGTTGGAGATGTTGGTGTCGTTGGATATATTTTTTTCCCATTCTTTAAAGTGATAGGCTGATCTAATGGATGAACATTATGAGTATCACCATTATAATCAATTGTGACTTCAAATGCATTACTTTTCATTTCCTTGCTTAAATTTTTTAAACTTTTTGAACTTTCGGAAGATGAGTGGTCTTCTTGATTTGTAGGTATGAGTATAGCATTTGGATTATGGGGTTTTACCTTGATATTTTTAGATGAGTTAAATGATAATAATTGTGGTTCAAACGATGGATCCGTCGGTGATGGAGTTCTTGTTAGTTTATCTAAATGTATATTTTTTGTTATTTTATCAAACAGTTTATTTTTTTTAGGTATTGTGCCTGACATAATCAAGAGAGTAATAAAAGCAACCTTTTAATTTAATTAATTTGAAAACCTACAGAAGTTAAATTCCTTAAAATCAATTCTTAGATGAAGAAAAGTAAAGAGCAGTACCAGTAAAGATACATTAAATTATTAAGAAATGATCTACCAAGATCAGATCAGTCACATTGTCGAAAGGTAAACAAGATGCACACATAGCTGGTTGTATGCAAAAAGTGGAATAATACCGGTACGATTATGCAAAAAATGGAAAAATGAAATATTGATTAGTTTCCCGATTAAGCGAAAAGCCAACCAGCCACTTTCTTAATCGGAACCAATACAGATAACGCGAAGAGATCATAGAAGATTCAAAAGGTGGAGAAGAACAAGATAAAAAAAGGAATAGAAATTGATATTTACAAAAATTTAAAGGGAATAATATTTGTTGAACATTACCAGACTATACAGGAATTTATGTAAGAATGAAAAACAAATAAATAACAAGTATAAATATAAAAGGAATAAATATAATAAATAAATAGATAATAAATTAAATTAAAGCAATTAATTAATTAACTTATTTGAATTTCTTACCGAATAAGATAACTTGTAATTGATCGTACATAGAAATGACACCGGCACCGGCAACACCTCTTAAGATGTTAGCACCACAACCCTTGAATAAGGATTTCATACCTTCCTTAGCAACAATTTGGGAGAAAGCATCGAAAGCACCCTTATATTTGACAGCTTGACCAGAAGTCATCATCATTCTTCTTCTAACGGTATCTAATGGGTAAGAAGCAGTAGAAGCACCAGTGGTGACAATCCAACCTAATAAGAAAGCAGCAAAGAAGTTAGTTTCTAATGAACCGACTAAAACAACTGGCTTTAAGGAATCAAATAAACCAAAGTATAAACCTCTGTAAACAACAATACCAACAACAGATGGTAAGAAACCTCTGTATAAACCTGCAACACCATCAGAAGCAATAGTCTTCTTGTAAACATCGAATAAACCATTGAATTGTCTTTCACCGTTACCCTTTGCAGCCTTAGCATCATTTGCTAATCTAGTTCTAGCATAATCTAAAGAGTAAACAAAGAAAAGAGAAGTTGCACCGGCCATACCACCAGAAGCTAAGTTACCTGCAAACCATAACCAGTAACCTTCATCTTTCTTGAAACCAAACATCTTCTTAAATTTATCCTTGAAGGCAAAGTTTAATGCTTGGGTTGGGAAGTATCTAATAACATTAGCAGTGTTACCTCTCCAGAAAGAAACGACACCTTCTTCCTTAGCAGTTCTTGAAAAACATTCAGCAATACCATCGTACTTCTTTGCTAATCTACCTTGCTTGATCATTTCATCTTGATTTTGAATTAATAACTTAACTCTTTCAATTGGAGCAGCAGCAGTCTTTGAGACAGCAGCAGAGACACCACCCATAAGGAAATCGGTCCAGAAGTTAGATTGAAGCTTTTTTTCACCAGACATTATTGTTGTTGTTTAATTAAGAAATATACCTTGTAGAATAGAAGTAGAGGTAAAAGAAAAAAGAAAAACAGTGCCAAAATGGAAAACAAACTTGAGTGGATCTCGATGTAGTTATATAGCTTTTGAACCTGCTTGGCCCGGGTGCGTGAATTCTTCCAGATTTCGTTGAAAAAAAAAAAAGATAGAAACTCTGGAGGCACGTACGCATTTTGGCAGACGCAATTGTGATTACGTAACATGGGCGCGCCTTTTCATTGGTCGATTGGTTCTGTAAAGAGTGGAGTAAAGGCACCAGCGCTGAAAAATAACAAGCGAAAAGGGAGAAAGAGAAAACAGAGAATGGAAACACAATAGAGAAGGCGCGCATAAGTGAAAAACTGAAAACAGGAAAATCGTCGCTATTTGGCCCGGTCTGAAGACAAACCCGATGTCGATTTCGAAAAATCCCAGAAATCAGGAAAACAGTTTTGATTAAAATCTTAATAGTTGTTATATAAAAAGTTTAAAGTAAAGTAGATGTTTTTTTAATAACTAAAACTACACACACATTTAGTAACCTAATGCAGCTAATTTTTGAGATGCTTCGGTTTCTGCAACAGATGCCTTTGCTGCTGCTAATTTCTTAGAAGCTGCTAATCTCTTAGCATAATATTCTGCTGCCTTTGCCTTTCTCTTTTCTTCTAAAGTATCAACAATAGATTCGTATTTCCAACCAACTGATGCTGATAACTTACCAAGAGTAGTGTATTTTCTACCTGGCTTTAATCTTAAAACTCTTAAAGCTTGAGGAACAACAATCTTCTTCTTCTTGTCATATGGAGGTGGAACACCTTCGAAAACCTTTAATCTTTCTAATGCTGCCTTACCTCTTGCGGTCTTGTGTGGAATCATACCTCTAACTGCCTTGTAGAAAATTCTTGATGGAGCTCTGAAATGGAATTGACCTCTTGCATGGTTGAAGTTAGTAGATTTTCTTAAGTAATCGTGGTACTTTAATTTGTTTCTAAAGAATTCACCTGAGACGTTCATTTCTTCACATCTAACAACGACAATCTTTTGACCATCTAAAAGTTCCTTAGCAACAGTAGATGCTAATCTACCTAATAAATGACCCTTACCTAGAATAAAAAAATAGAAAAAATTCATGTTAGTATTATGCCCATGAGTTAAGCTAATCATATGACTTGTATAAAAATATGCAATAATTAATCATTGCTATAATCGATTATTGATTGGATTCTATTACTTGTAATTTAATTGTTCTCATAATAAGTTTAAAATACAATTGCATGATTCAATACTATCTTCAATATTTTCAATATTAAACGGTTTGTAATGAAACCTTTATTTAAAGGTTGCACTATTTCATTTTCTATCTGGATATGACCTATTGATTTGCCACTTTTATCTCTTTTTATATTTTCAAAAATTTCTTTTGGAAAATTAAATATTCATAATCATTTATATCTCAGTTCAAGTCATTTGCTAATTATTCTTATATACATACCGTCAACGACAACAACTGGTTGAAATTCGCTCATTTTTTGAATGTCAAATATGTTGAATTATTAATCTAATAAATTAAAGACAAATATAACTTCAACTAAGATTATATTGAAAATTTACATACATGAGAAAAATTCTGTCAATACGAAACTGGAGAGTGCGGTATGCCAATTGGGAAGTGGGTTCAATCTGCAATTAAAGTCGCACTATAAACTCAGTGTGCGGTGCGAGGGTGTGATTTAATAGAAAGCAGTCACGGCAGAATAGAATACAAGCAAAAAACTGAGGCGCACGTGACCACATGAATATACATGCTTGCGGCTCATTGCATTCCTTACTTCCTAATCAAGTAACTATTTCTTTAATCACTATATACACTATCTATATTACACTTATTCCCATTCAACACAATCTGGTTATCAACCATACTACGCACAAGTCGTCCTGAATGCTTGACATTAAACCCAATACGTGGTCTACGCTGTACTAAGAAACATGTAGTACCATATAATTGGGACAGTTTCCTGATCAATCTAACTATCTTAGTTATTAATTTGGTTGCAATAAGATAGTTGTCAAATGATGAAATATTAAATGATTCATCTAAATCTTCGATCACTATACATTGAGGCTTGTCTATTGTTGGATTATATATGATCTTGTTTAGTAGTTGATGTAATTGAGATAAGGTAACCGTTTGATAAATTGAAATATTGTTTAAAATCGATTCATTTAATGTGCATGCCTTCAATCGACCAACATCAAATAAAAGAGAGCTGATATGAATTACTTTGTATGTTGATGGATTAATGTTTATTTGATCCACATAATATTGAATCGCAAACTGAATGGTGTTAGTATACTTACGCGTTTATGTCACAAGTGAAAATCATATAATAATCATACATACATTTGTGGAGTATCGACTATTTTCCAATACTGGCACATACTCCACCAAAGATATGGTACCATCTATGTCCGTGTTGTTAACCATTGTACTTCTTAAACATAAAATCGGATAAACAACGCTTTCTTTATTCACTCGGTTGATAAACCCAAAACAAGTAAAAGAAATTCCCCTCAAATTTTCATCCCGCACCTTTACCCCCCAATTGCCAGTGACATCCCACACCACGGACATTCGGAGTGGGGGACAATTCTTTAGAGAAGCTCTCAGCAAATGGGGGACTCGCTATATTTAAAGAAGTAACCGTCCTGTTTTAGAGATTGTTTTGCATTGGATTAATTTAAAGAACCATCTGATTATGTTTAGAAAAACTGCAGTACATACTTCTCGTTTGGCAAAAATTGCCAAGTTCCCTAATTGTTTAAGAAAGGTCAATTATTCTTCAAGACAATTATCTCCTACTAGTTTCAATACCCAATCACATTCAAGCAGTTTCAATCAAAAATCAAATAGATTGTCTATTGTAGCTTTAGCTGCAATTCTTTCATCTTCTGCGCTATATCTATTATCTAACAATTACTCAAATGAATCATCATTAATTAGTGAGACTACAAAAACAATTTCATTAGATGAATTCACAAAACATAACACTAAAGATGACTGTTGGGTTGCAATTAATCGTAAAGTTTTTAATGTTACTGATTTCATTTCCAATCATCCAGGTGGTGAATCTCCTTTAATTAACCATGCCGGCTATGATGCAACTAAAGTTTATGAAAAATTGCATCCAAAGGGTACAATTGAAAAATTCTTACCAGCCGAAGATTTCATTGGTATCTTAGATGAAGATGCTCCAAAATTAGAAGCCGACTATGCAATTGATGATGATGAAGCTCTAAGATTAGCAAATGTCCAACATATCCCTCCTTTGACGTGTATTCAAAATGTTTATGATTTTGAATATATTGCTAAGAATATCTTACCAAAAGACGCTTGGGCTTATTATTCTTGTGGTTCTGATGATGAAATTACAATGAGAGAAAATCATTATGCTTATCAAAGGGTTTATTTTAGACCAAGAGTTTGCGTTAATGTTAGAGAAGTTGATACTTCAACAACAATCTTAGGTACTGAATCAAGTGTTCCATTCTACGTTAGTGCAACTGCATTGGCTAAATTGGGACATCCTGATGGTGAATGTTCAATTGCAAGAGGTGCTGGTAAAGAAGGTGTTATTCAAATGATTTCAACTCTTTCTTCAATGTCATTGGAAGAAATTGCAGAAGCTAGAATTCCTGGTGCAACTCAATGGTTTCAATTATATATCAATGAAGATAGAAAAGTTGCAAAGGAAATGGTTAAAAAAGCTGAAGATTTAGGTATGAAAGCAATTTTCATTACTGTTGACGCCCCATCTTTAGGTAATAGAGAGAAGGATAAAAGATTGAAGTTTGTTAATGACACTGATGTTGAATTAGGTGATTCTGTTGACAGAGATAGTGGTGCCTCAAAGGCATTATCTGCTTTTATTGATTGTGGTGTTGATTGGAATGATATTAAACAAGTTAAAGCTTGGACAAAATTGCCTGTTTTAATTAAAGGTGTTCAAACCGTTGAAGATGTTATTGAAGCATATGATGCCGGTTGTCAAGGTGTTGTTCTTTCAAATCATGGTGGTAGACAATTAGATACTTCACCTCCTCCGATTGAATTATTAGCTGAAACTGTGCCTGTTTTAAAACAAATGAACAAATTAAGACCAGATTTTGAAATCTTGATTGATGGTGGTGTTAAAAGAGGTACAGATATTTTAAAAGCTGTCGCAATTGGTGGTCAAGATATAAGAGTCTCTTGTGGTCTGGGCAGACCTTTCTTATATGCAAATTCAGCATATGGTGAAAATGGTGTTAGAAAATTAATTCAAGTATTAAAGGATGAGTTAGAAATGGATATGAGATTATTAGGTGTTACCAAGATGGATCAAATCACCAATAAACATGTCGATACAAGACGTTTATTAGGTAGAGATGCTACAAATTATTTATACAACAATGTCTATGTTCCAATTGATACTGTTAAATTTACAAATCAAGATAATTAGATGAAAAACCAAAAACTATATTCGTTAAAAAATGTGTACTATTTATAAATTATGAAATGAAACCTTATTCCGTGTTATTATTAATCGTAAATTCTTCATTTATTAGCAATTGATTCAATAAAACTTGTTTCTTTAACCAAAAATATCGTGATGCATTATTATATTTGACGAGTTCAGAATCTAATAACCTTCTTAACCTTATCAATTTTGCATAATATGCACTTTGACTATTAATAAACTCTTTCAGTTGATCAGTTGTTAATTTATCTATATCGTCAACTTGTAAATCTTCCATACTAGCAATTTTTCCATTTTCTTCGAACTGTAATTTATGCTCAGAAAATTCATTCAACTTAACTTTCAAATCTTGTGTTATTTTATTGCTTAATCCGGGATTAAAATCAATATTTCTGTAATGGTAATGATTTGCAATTTTCTTGTTTAGAGTATCATCATTTATCTTCCTTTTCCTTCTCTTTATATCATGAAGGGAATCAATTAAGTCATTATGATTCATTAATTTTGATTCATTATTTACACGTTGTTCAACATCCTCAGCGATTCGTTTACCATTTGAATTAATATCAAATTTTAAACCATTTTTTTGTTGAAACTCATAAAATGATTGAATTAATTTGTTATTGACAGTCTCATATGAATCCATTAAACTATTGGATTCAACATCATGAACTGCCTTAAGGTGCTTTAATAGTGCATCTGATCTGGTAAATGATTTTAAACATTCAGGTAGTATACAGTAAAATGGCTTTTCTCCCGTATGGGTTCTAATATGTGAAAGTAATGCAAATCTACTATGTTGTGCAACTCCATTTCTTGAACATTTATCCCATTTACAAATATATTCAGAATTGTTGTTGTTCTTCTTTGATGTTATATGATTTGTATTGATATGTTGAACTAAATTATCTAGCTCTGGTAATTGTGTTAAACATCCATCCCATCGACAAATATGGATATCCTTCGGGTCCAGTTGCTGTGGTGTGTTAGAATTGATATGTGTGTTTGTGTTTGTGCTTGAACTTAAAGTACTATCTACCAAATCATTGCTTTTCTTCATGTTAAAAAATTCTTCTTCTAGATCATCATCAGTAACATTTCTTGCAGATAACAAATCTGTTTCTATTGAATCTGATTGAAAGTTCATTTTCTGTTGACGTATTGTATATGATTTTTGATGGTATTTACACTAATCTATCTCTTGTCAAATGACAATCATCAGCATTGAAACATGAAATACATCATCATACATACAACTCCTACCCTAAGGAACATGCCTTACATCGCGAATACTCAGAATTCCAAACGTTTCGTCCAATTTATAACTTGCAATTTTCAAATTGTCGACGTCTTTTTTTTCAAATAAATATATTTTAGTTGAACAGAATATAGATTAATATACCAAAGAATCAACAACATCATGTCTGATTTGCAACTTAATATTTTGAAAACATTAGGCGAAAAGGGTTCTATCCCTGATTCTACTGTTGCATTTCCAAATGAATCCTCACAATCCATTCAAGCTGCACTTAATTCACTACTCGCAAGAGCTATGATTACTTATAAAACCAATGAATCAGAAGTCTATAATTTGACTGAAGAAGCAAAGGATATTGTTTCCAATGGTTCTCATGAATATAGACTTTTAAATGAAGTTTTGAAAAACCTTGAAGGTTTAAAAATTTCAGAAATTGATTCAGTTATGGGTAAGAATGGTAAAGTTGCACAAGGTCGTGCATTTAAAAATGGTTGGATTTCAAAAGATGGTGATAAACTTGTTGCCAAAGTTGAAACTTCATCATCTGTTGAAGATACTACATCTGTTCAATTAAAAGAAATTGTTAAAACCGGTACATTATCAAATAAAAAAGATTTGACAGATTTAAAGAAGAGAAAATTAATTACTCCAACTAAAATTTTCAAATTTTCAGTTGAAAAGGGTCCTGAGTTTGCATTAGAAATCAAACAATTTGAAACTGATATTACAGCGGAAATGATTCAATCAGGTTCATGGAAGGATGCATCTTTCAAACCATATAATTTTAATTCCGAAGGTGATTTACCAACTTCTGGTGCGTTACATCCACTAAATAAAGTTAAGGAAGAATTTAGACAAATTTTCTTTTCGTTAGGTTTCTCCGAAATGCCATCAAATCAATATGTTGAATCCGGTTTCTGGAATTTCGATGCGTTATACGTTCCACAACAACATCCAGCAAGAGATTTACAAGATACATTCTATCTAAAGGATCCAAAAACTGCACTTACTCCAAAGGATAAAGAATATTTAGAAAATGTTAAAGCGGTTCATCAAGATGGTAAATACGGATCAATTGGTTATAGGTATCCATGGCATTTAGAAGAATCTTTACGTACTGTTTTAAGAACACATACAACCGCTATTTCATCCAAGATGTTAAAAGAATTAGCGAAAGATCCAAAACCAACCAGATTATTCTCCATTGATAGAGTTTTCAGAAATGAAGCAGTTGATGCAACGCATTTAGCAGAATTCCATCAAGTTGAAGGTGTCTTTGCTGATTATAATCTAACATTAGGTGATTTAATTGGTTTCATGCAACAATTTTTTGAAAAGATGGGAGTGACAGATTTGAGATTCAAGGCAACTTATAATCCGTATACTGAACCATCAATGGAAATTTATTCATGGCATGAAGGTTTAGGTAAGTGGGTTGAAATTGGTAATTCAGGTATGTTTAGACCAGAAATGTTAGAATCCATGGGATTACCGAAGGATTTAAGAGTTTTAGGATGGGGTTTATCCTTAGAAAGACCTACTATGATTAAATATGGTGTTAGTAATATTAGAGAATTATTAGGTCATAAAGTTGATTTGGATTTCATTGAAAATAATCCAGCTGCTAGACTCGATGAAGAAATCAACTAATTTGAGTATAATATATTATATTCCTTCAATCAAAATTTATCACTATTTTGTTTTTATAGAACTTTCTTTTATTTGACTCTTTACATTTAATTGATTAAATTAACATTGATTTAAGCACACTAATATTATTTGAAATTTTATCAGGGTTTTTCTACATTGCTACTGTTATTCGAGGTATTGACCACTTCTCATAAAATAAGAATAAGGAATCCACCTAGTAGTAAAGGCTCTTATTATCAAAGAATAATATTCATTCACTCGACATATAATAAACTGTACATCTCTTTAGCACCCAAGCTATTCACTATTGTTCACTATTGTTCTATCTGCGAGTCATCATGTACAATTGATGAAATCATCGCTAAAAAAGGCATTTTTTTGAATTTTCCGTTTTTTTTTCTCTTTTTTTCTTTTTTTTCCAATTTTTCTTGTTTTTCAAGTGAAAAATTTTTATTTTACATTTTATTGATTTTTTGTATTTAAAGAGTGGGATTGCCCCAAAAAGCAGTGTAGCTTGAATTTTTTCTGCTTTCTTTCACTATTTCATACCATTTTAATTGTTGTTTTAACCATTTTTAACATTTTTTCTTTCTCTTCCTTCCTCAGAACAGACCTCTGATCTAATCTCATTTAAAGAAAACAAAAGTTTTACACTATAGATCTTATTAACCCCCACACTTTAAAATCAAATCAAGATTTTCTTTACTCAATTGCAAATTACAAAAAAAATCTATAAATTTTAAGTTCTTCATATATTATTCCTATATTTTGAACTTCTATTAATATATTTGTTAGTCTATTGTTTTATCAATCTACTATTAAGGTATGTTTCTATTATTTTTTTTCAAATTTCTTTTGATTACCAAGTTCAATTATTTCAGCCGTCTGTTTTGGAGAAGGAAGAGTTTCTATGTATGAAAATAATGATTCACAATGAATCAGAACAAGTCATAACCACTCTTACTTATTGACCCCTCCCTAATAGTACTGTAATAATTGTAGGTGTAATCAAAAAAAAAACCGTTTTACGTTTGCCAAATTTACTAACAAATCTTTTCTGAAAAAAAAATTTAATTAGTGCAGCACTTTTTTGACAAACAATCACAGTTATATATTGTTGTTAATACACTACTTTAATTATTTCTAGTTCAACATGACTTTTCACAATCCAATTTCCCCATCTTTTGAAAAGCTTGGTACCAAACTAGTAACTTTAGAAACTCAAGATGGTATTGCTATCCAAGGTTATTCATTCGGTGCTGATGTTGCTGCTGCCGGTGAATTAGTTTTCCAAACTGGTATGGTTGGTTACCCTGAATCTATTACTGACCCATCCTACGAAGGTCAAATTTTAGTCATTACCTATCCTCTTGTTGGTAACTATGGTGTTCCTGATAGAGAATTAATGGATGAAGTTGTCAAATCTCTTCCAAAATATTTTGAATCTAATAGAATCCACATTGCTGGTTTAGTTGTTGCTCACTATACTGAAGAATATTCCCACTACTTAGCAACCTCCTCCTTGGGTCAATGGTTAAAGGAACAAGGTGTTCCGGCTATTTATGGTGTTGATACCAGATCTTTAACCAAACGTTTGAGAGAAAAGGGTTCAACTTTAGGTAGATTCTGTTTAAAAAAAGATTCAATTGACGTCGAAACAGCTTTAGAAGATGCAGAATGGAAAAAGCATTTTGAAATTCCTGAATGGATCAACCCAAACACACAAAACTTAGTTGCTAAAGTTTCCACTAAAGAACCTGTTATATATGAACCACCAAAGGAATTAGCTAAATTAGGCCCAGATGGTAAAATTATCAGAATTGTTGCTGTTGATGTTGGTATGAAATACAATCAAATTAGATGTTTCGTTAACAGAGGTGTCTCATTAAAGGTTGTTCCATGGGATTACGATTTCACTAAGGAAGAATATGATGGTTTATTCATCTCTAATGGTCCAGGTGATCCATCTGTTATGACTGATGTTGTTTCCAAGTTAAAGACATGTTTAGACGCAGCAAAAACTCCAATTTTTGGTATTTGTTTAGGTCATCAATTAATGGCAAGAGCTTCTGGTGCTTCTACTTCCAAACTTAAATTTGGTAATAGAGGTCACAATATTCCATGTACGTCAACTGTTTCTGGTAGATGTTACATTACTTCACAAAACCATGGTTATGCCGTTGATGTTAATACTTTACAGTCTGGCTGGAAAGAATTATTTGTTAATTCTAATGACGGCTCAAATGAAGGTATTTACAATACTGAAAAACCATTTTTCTCTGTCCAATTCCACCCTGAATCTACTCCAGGTCCAAGAGATACCGAATTTTTATTTGACACTTTTATCCAATCTGTCGTTGACTTTAAGAAGTCTAAGGTCTTGAAGGCCGTTGAATTCCCAGGTGGTAAAAAGGAAGAAAATGAAGAATTACACCCAAGATTAAAGCCAAAGAAGGTTTTAGTTTTAGGTTCTGGTGGTTTATCTATTGGTCAAGCTGGTGAGTTTGACTATTCTGGTTCCCAAGCTATCAAGGCATTAAAGGAAGAAGGTATTTATACTATTTTAGTTAATCCAAATATTGCAACTATTCAAACTTCTAAAGGTTTAGCGGATAAAGTTTATTTCTTACCAGTTACTCCAGAATTTGTTAGAAAAATTATCAAGCATGAAAAACCAGACGCAATCTATTGTACTTTTGGTGGTCAAACTGCACTAAATGTTGGTATTAAATTAAAGGATGAATTCGAATCTTTAGGTGTTAAGGTTTTAGGTACACCAATTGAAACTGTTATTACTACTGAAGATAGAGAATTATTCGCGAGAGCAATGGATGAAATTGATGAAAAGTGTGCTAAATCTGAAACTGCTTCAAATATTCAAGAAGCCCTTGATGCTGTCAAAACAATTGGTTTCCCGGTTATTGTTAGAGCTGCATATGCATTAGGTGGTTTGGGTTCTGGTTTTGCTGACAACGAAGAAGAATTAATTGAACTTTGTAACAAGGCATTTGCTGCTTCTCCTCAAGTTCTAGTTGAAAAATCAATGAAAGGTTGGAAGGAAGTTGAATATGAAGTTGTCAGAGATGCTTATGATAACTGTATTACTGTTTGTAATATGGAAAATTTTGACCCATTGGGTATCCATACTGGTGATTCTATTGTTGTTGCTCCATCTCAAACCTTATCTGATGAAGATTACAACATGCTAAGAACTACTGCTGTTAACGTTATTAGACATTTAGGTGTTGTTGGTGAATGTAACATTCAATATGCTTTAAACCCATACTCAAAGGAATATTGTATTATTGAAGTTAATGCTAGATTATCAAGATCATCAGCTTTAGCATCCAAGGCAACTGGTTATCCATTAGCTTACACTGCTGCTAAATTAGGTTTAAACATTCCATTAAATGAAATCAAGAATTCTGTTACTAAAGTTACTTGTGCATGTTTTGAACCATCATTAGATTACTGTGTGGTTAAGATTCCAAGATGGGATTTGAAAAAATTCACTAGAGTTTCAAACTTACTTTCATCATCCATGAAGTCTGTTGGTGAAGTTATGAGTATTGGTAGGACATTCGAAGAAGCTATCCAAAAGGCAATTAGATCAACTGACTATCAAAATTTGGGTTTCAATGCAACTGAAGCTTTAATGACTATTGATATTGATTCTGAATTGCAAACACCATCCGATCAAAGATTATTTGCAATTGCTAATGCTATGACTAATGGTTATGATGTTGAAAAGATCCACAAGATGACCAACATTGATAGATGGTTTTTGACTAAATTGTACGGTTTGATCAAGTTTGGTGAACGTATTGCATCCTATACTACCAAAGAAAACTTACCGGTTAGAGTCTTGAAGGAAGCTAAACAATTGGGTTTTGAAGATAGACAAATTGCTAAATTCTTAAATTCTAATGAAGTTGCTATTAGAAGATTAAGAAAAGATGCAGGTATCATTCCAGTTGTTAAACAAATCGATACTGTTGCTGCTGAATTCCCAGCGTTCACCAACTACTTATACATCACTTATAATGGTCAAGATTCTGATGTCCACTTTAACGATAATGGTGTTATGGTTTTGGGTTCTGGTGTTTACAGAATTGGTTCTTCTGTTGAGTTTGATTGGTGTGCAGTTACCGCAATTAGAACGCTAAGAGATCAAGGTTTCAAAACTATTATGGTTAACTACAATCCGGAAACTGTTTCTACTGATTATGATGAAGCTGATAGATTATATTTTGAAACCATTAACCTTGAAAGAGTCTTAGATATTTACGAACTTGAAAATTCTGCCGGTGTTATTGTTTCTATGGGTGGACAAACCTCCAACAATATTGCATTACAATTACAAAGACAAAACTTGAAGGTTTTGGGTACTTCACCAGCTATGATTGATTCTGCTGAAAATAGATATAAGTTCTCAAGAATGTTAGATAACATTGGTGTTGATCAACCGGCATGGAAAGAATTAACTTCTATTGAAGAAGCTGAAGCTTTTGCTGAAAAGGTTTCTTACCCAGTTTTAGTCAGACCATCTTATGTCCTATCAGGTGCTGCTATGAATACTGTTTACTCTAGAGATGATTTAGAATCTTTCTTATCTCAAGCTGTTGAAGTTTCTCCAGATTACCCTGTTGTTATTACCAAATACATTGAAAATGCTAAGGAAATCGAAATGGATGCAGTTGCAAAGGATGGTAAGTTAATCATGCACGTAGTTGCAGAACATGTTGAAAATGCAGGTGTTCATTCAGGTGATGCTACTTTAATTGTTCCACCACAAGATTTAGCCCCAGAAACTGTTAAGAGAATTGTTGAAGCAACTGCTAAAATTGGTAAGGCTCTTGATGTTACTGGACCTTACAATATTCAGTTTATTGCAAAGAACAATGAAATTAAAGTTATTGAATGTAACGTTAGAGCCTCAAGATCTTTCCCATTCAACTCTAAGGTTGTTGGTACTAACATGATTGAAATGGCAACCAAGGCAATTATGGATCTTCCAGTTACTCCATACCCAACCCAAAAATTACCAAGTGATTACTGTGCAATCAAGGTTCCTCAATTCTCATTCTCAAGATTATCAGGTGCTGATCCAGTTTTAGGTGTTGAAATGGCTTCCACTGGTGAAGTTGCATGTTTCGGTCACAACAAGTATGAAGCATACTTAAAGTCATTAATTTCAACTGGTTTCCAATTGCCAAAGAAAAATATTCTATTATCTGTCGGTTCTTATAAGGAAAAGCAAGAGTTATTACCTTCTATTAGAAAGTTATCTCAATTAGGTTATTCATTATTTGCTACCTCCGGTACTGCAGATTTTATTCAAGAACACGGTATCCCAGTTAAGTACTTAGAATTATTAAATGCTGATGAAGAAGATCAAAAGGCTGAATATTCATTAACTCAACACTTAGCAAACAACTTAATTGACTTATACATTAACTTACCATCTGCAAACAGATTTAGAAGACCATCATCATATGTTTCTAAGGGTTACCAAACTAGAAGAATGGCTGTTGATTATCAAGTTCCATTAGTTACTAATGTCAAATGTGCTAAACTTTTAATTGAAGCAATTGCAAGAAATGAAATTTTAGATGTTGATTCTATTGATGCACAAACTTCTCATACCACTGTTCAATTACCTGGTTTAATTTCTATTGGTACTTTTGTTCCAACTTTAGGTGATGAAGGTTCTGCAGCTTTTGAAGCAACATCCAAGGCATCTGTTGCTTCTGGGTTTGTTTTCAATTCAATTATTCCAATCACTTCTGAGGAAGGCGCTTATGTTGTTGATGGTAGAACTTTAACCAGAGCTACTGAAGTTATTCGTGGTAATGCTTATTCTGATTACTCATTATTTGTTGCAGCCACTGAAAACAATTCACAACAACTTCAACAAGTGTCTGCTTTGACTTCAGCATTATACATTAATGCAGCTGACTTTGATGCTTCTGTTATTCCAAGCTTCTCATCTCATTTCGGTGCTTGGCCATCCAACAAACCAATTATTGTTGATGCTAAATCTACTTCACTTGCATCTTTATTATTATTAGCATCTTTATTTAATTCAAAGATTCATGTTACCAACGTTACTAGTAAGGATGACTTAGCTTTAATCTCAATGTCAAAGCAAAAGAACTTAAATGTTACTTGTGATGCAACTATTTACTCATTATTCTACTCACAAGCTGATTACGCTGGTGCAACTTTCTTACCAACTAAGGAAGACCAAAAGGCATTATGGGATAACTTAGAGTCCATTGATTGTTTATCTGTTGGTACTACTCCATCTAAATTAGCTCAATTCTTAGATAAGCCAGTTACTGCAGGTCTCGGCTTTGCTGATTCCATTCCATTATTAATGACCGCCGTCTCACAAGGTAAATTAACCGTTGAAGATATTGTAAGTAAATTACATGAAAACCCAATTAACATTCTTGGTTTAAGTGAAACTGAATCATACATTGATGTTAATGTTGACAGAAAGGCATCCAGTTTGAAATCACCTGTTCAAGTTTGGTCACCAGTTACTGATGCTACTGGTTCAGTTGAAAGAGTTTACATGAACAACCAAACTATCTGTTTAGAAGGTGACTTTGTCGTTCAAGAAGCTTTAGGTCAAGAAAGTATTGCACAACATGCATCATCAATTGCTAATGAATCTGCTATTGATACTTCGTCGTCTATCCCATTGGGTATTTCATCACCAAGTGTTAGAAGAGGCTCAAGATTCTCATTTGATACTACTAGAAGACATTCATTGATTGATTCGTTAAAGGATGGTGAGGATGAAGATGCACCAACAGGTGCTGATTTAGTTTCATCTAAACCACCAAGAGAATTATCACCACCTAATGCAATTTCAACTTACATTAAGGGACATAATCCATTCTTGAGAAAGAACATTTTATCTGTTGGTCAAATTGGTAGACGTGAATTACATGCATTATTCACTGTTGCACAAGAAATGAGATTAGCTGTTGAAAGAGAAGGTGTTTTAGATATCTTAAAGGGTAGAGTTTTAACTAATGCATTCTTTGAGCCATCAACTAGAACTTCTTCTTCCTTCAATGCTGCAATGCAAAGATTAGGTGGTAGAGTTGTCTCAATTAGTGAACAAGGTTCATCAGTTAAAAAGGGTGAAACATTACAAGATACTATTAGAACTATGGCTTGTTATTCAGACGCTATTGTTTTAAGACATCCAGATGAAGAATCTGCGGAAATTGCAGACAAATATTCACCAATTCCAGTCATTAATGGTGGTAATGGATCAAGAGAACACCCAACACAAGCATTCTTAGATTTATTCACTATGAGAGAAGAATTAGGTACTGTCAATGGTATTACTGTTACATTTATGGGTGATCTGAAATATGGTAGACCAGTTCATTCATTATGTAAATTATTAAAACAATATCAAGTTAAGATTTACTTAGTCGCACCAGAAGAATTAAGACTACCAGAAAACTTAAGAGATTCCTTAAGGGAATCAGGTATGTTATTAGGTGAAAGTACTGAATTAACCAATGAAATCATTTCTAAATCTGATGTTTTATACTGTACCAGAATTCAACAAGAAAGGTTTAAGGACCCATCACAATATGATAGATTAAAAGGTTCATATGAAATTAATAATAAGGTTTTAAAGAATGCAAAACAACACATGTGTGTTATGCATCCACTTCCAAGGGTGGATGAAATTAAGGAAGAAGTTGACTTTGATCAAAGGGCAGCATATTTCAGACAAATGAGATATGGATTATTTGTTAGAATGGCGCTTTTAGCAATGGTTATTGGTGTTGAATTTTAAAGAAGGTGAAGATGACCGAGAAACAAAGGATATATTAAAGTTATATGAATCATTTTGATTTTTTTATTTTGTTGTTATTTATTTGAAAATTGTTAATAGGAAATGTATATTGGGGAATATCAAACTATTGTTAAGCTTATTTTTTTATATAAAAACATCAAATGAATTTTCTGAGTGATCATTTAAACTCTTGTATATCTCTATCTATATATATATAATTACAATTTACTGTTTAATTTGTTTACTTGAATTTATAAAAAGAAATACTAATAATAATGAAAAAATTTAAAAAAAAAACTTTAAAATAGTAGTAAACGTATAACTATTGTACACAATAATAAAAACACATTCTTATAAAAGGTGTCATTTGTAAAGCAAAAAAACAACTTTAAAAACAATAAAAATTTTAAAATAGAATTGCCTCCTGTCGGAATTGAACCAACGATCTTCGCATTACGAGTGCGACGCCTTACCACTTGGCCAAGGAGGCAATATCACGTTTTAAGCTATATTAGAAAATTCACTATAGAACATTTGTATCACGTGATCATAACATAAATGTAAATCTACATCTACGTATTTAAAATTTTGTATCTATTATTGACTTTGATTAGAAAATTGATAACTATTATATATATGTTATTGAAAAAAAACCATACATAAACATATAAATTTCTGAAGAAACAAAAAGAGAAAGAAATACCATTTTATTTACATAAATTAACAAGTATCTTGAGGATATGTTGTAACGTATTAACTCTGATAATAGGATTCATGATGTTGTAACGTATTAACTCTGATAAGAGGATCCATGATTATATTATAAGTTGATTGTTTAAAAGGAAAGTATAAATAAGCATATAAATACTAAAGGCGATAATAAGGAGGAAATACCTCCTTATATAGACAAATTAATGATTGTTATAAGAACATAAACAGATCACATTTCTACGTAATGATCTTGTTTCGACAGGATATAATTGAGTCATGAAACATGGCACAGCATTGTAATTGACCAACCTGATCTCATTTTAGCCATGATTCATGCAAAAAGATCAAATATAACCAATGTACAAGAAACAATTAGCTAACAAACAAATAAAGATTAAAGTTCAAGGTTTTCAGACAAACCTAACATATTCAAGAATTTCATTGACGTCAGCAAACTAAAAAAAAAACAAAATCAGCAGTCTTTAACATAGAATAATTTAAATCTTATACACTGATCTTAATTTATATCGAATAGTGAATGCTTTCAATACTTGCATATTTCGTACACTTTACCTTTTTGATTAACATGCCCCAATTTTAATAAAGATATAAGAAGATTTCGTAAAGTATTTTAAAAGTGACACAATTAGGTATCTTGGAAAAGTGCCAACATGCAGAATTTAATGGCATGTTTCAAATAAGTATGCCGGGCTGGACCTGATTATCAAGAAGCTAAAGTGAGAGAAGAAAAGACATATTGCATGTTTGTTATGCTATGAGCGGATTCTACAAAACCTTTTTTTTTTAAAATCATCCATTTATTATCAACTAAACATACGCTTATTAAGGTGTAACACAATGTCTACTCAGAAACCAATAATCAATCAAACTATTTGAGAATTATTTCATTACAAACATCAGTAAAATCTATTTATAATTTCCAAATACTACAAAATGGAATTTGATAAAAGATTTTTAGAATAAATTGTCAAGATGATACCTTCCACAGCATTATTGCAATCACCACATTTCAAGTCATAGAAAAACGCAGATTACCATGAATTAGCCAAAACTAAAATTCCAGTTACTTTGAAATGTGATATTAATGAGATATTCAAAGGATCCGGAAAATACATTTAACATTCTCAGGTTTTTCAAGATAGCATCCTTTTTATAAGTATGGTTCATAAAGGATAATTGAATCCAATGAATATATTACGCTTCTTACAAGAATGGCATCTCATTGTTATATGCCACCATTTTATTACGTCAAACATTATTAGTTAGTTAGTCTTTCAGAAAATACAATGAGAATGATACAAGCACCGATAAACCTTACTAATTGGCAATTGAAAAAAAATAAAATGAATTTGAGTTCTTTCAAACAGTATTCCAAAAAGAAAAAATAAAACACTCATTTGATCAGACTTTGTTCCAGGTTGACCATGAAAGATGAATTTCGGTATTCCAGTGTTTTTAAATTTTGATGTCAATTCACAAAAATACAAGGTTAAACCAGGCCAATTATTATTTTTCATTAATTTAATGGTTGTAATTGTTTTTTAAGAACAGTATCAAGTATATGTTAACATATGTAATACTAATAATGATTTGTAAATATTAAGAAGTAACATACATAATATTTTAAAGTGAAAATTAATTATTTTTAGGTGTATTTATTTGATGAGTTTATTGTTACAGTATTTGTAGATATTTATGTGGCTGTTTAGAATAATCATGATAAACAATTTTGCTAGTACTTCTAATAATAAGTTTGAATTTTTGTCAACCAACTTAACTTCCCTTGAAAGAAAACACTACATGGGAAGAAAACCACATTTTCAACTAACAATTTTTCAATGAGTATAAATGTTGCTGTGGTTGCTGAAACAAATCTATGATTTTTGAACAATCAAATGAAGTTACATATAAGAATAAGAATAAGGATAAGAACAAGAACAAGAACAAGAACAAGAACAAGAAAGTCTTGAATTTTCAGTTCATTTTAGTTTATTATATCACTAAGTTGTTGATTCATGGATACACTTTTTTTTTTCTAATTACGATTTTTGTCCATTCATCTCTCAAACGTTCATCAAATCGATTAACGTTTAATGATTGAAAATTGTTTAAGCACTTTACAACAACGCGTTTTTTTTTTTCTCTCGCGTAGTTCTATTTTTGTTAAGTATTACTATTTCTTTAATTTCTCATTTTCCATTTTTTTTTTTTTTTAGATTTTTCAGTTTTTAAATTCTCACTAAAAAAAGGTTGATTTGTTTACAAACTCTGAAAACCACACGTAATATTATATTGGTAAATCAGTAGTATCGTACCCCTTTTCTCCTTTTTTCCGTTCTTCATTTTTTAGAAAAAATATAACCATGGTGACTGTTATTGAGAGTTCGTCAGCTGTATGTATAATACGTTAATTGAATCTATTTTGAATGAAATACTAACATTATAACATTATAACACTGTAACCCTACACTTTTATATTTCCTTTTTACAGTTGAGAAAGAAGAAGATTTTGAAAAAATCGTTGAATTTCACTATCATGATTATTGGGGAAACAGGTAGTGGTAGATCAACATTCATCAATACACTATGTGATGAAAATATAGTTGAAAGTAGAAGCGGAAATGGCGGTGACGATACCGAGTTAGAACTTAGAAAATCTAATGTTGAATTAGAAGATAATGAAGGTGTGAAAATCAATCTTAATATCATCGACACACCTGGATTTGGTGAGAGTATTAATAATGAAAAGACATTCCAGATTCTGAAAGATTACATTAAGTATCAATTTGATGAAATTCTAATCGAAGAGAGCAGATTGAGAAGAAACCCCAGATTCAAGGACGGCAGAATCCATTGTTGTTTATATTTTATAACTGCTACCGGGCATGGACTAAGAGAAATCGATGTTGAATTGATCAAAGAGTTAGGTGAGTATGTTAATATTATACCATGTATGAATAAGTGTGATTCAATGACAGTTGAAGAAGTGAAATTGAACAAAAGACTGATCAATGAAGATATCGAGCATTACAAACTACCGATATTTGATTTTAGTAACGACTATTTCACATACGACGAAGGGCTGGATGATGAGAGCATCGAACTGAACACATATCTACAGAAGAGCATGCCATTTGCCGTCATGGGCTCGAACAATACCTTCAAGGACCCCCAAAGCGGAGAAACAAAGAGAATACGTAAATACGCCTGGGGGACAGTCGACGTCTTTGACAACGAGGTCAGTGAAGTCTCCACAGTGAAGAATACGCTGTTTGCCACCCACTTGAACGAGCTGAAGGACTTCACCCACGAGGTGCTGTATGAGAACTACCGTACACGGACCCTGGCCGCGGACGACGAGGACGACGATGGCGGCCGGAACCCGGGCGGTGCAGCGGACACGGCCAGCCACGTGACCGGCGAGGCGTCTGCGTCGTTCGACGCGGCCGAGGAGGAGCGGGTGCGCGCGCTGGAGGTGCGGGTGCAGCAGGAGCTGAGCGAGAAGCGCGCGCAGATCGAGCAGCGCGCGCGGGAGTTGGCGGAGCTGGAGGCGAGACTGGCAAGTTCACATGTGTGATGAGCGGCCAGGGGCCGGGCGGTCGTGTGAGCATGTGAAAGTCACGGGGCCGGTCTATATAAGGAGCAGGTCTGCTCTGGCGACGTGGAGCAGGAGCAGGGTGGTGTCTTGTGTAGGTTGTGTTGCAGTTCTCTATTCTTCTAGTAACAATGTCTCTTCAACAAATAGCTGCCAGTCTCTACGCAGACATCGACTTTTCCGACAAGCGTTTCCAAAGTATGTATTTCCCCTTTCTCGGAGTGTCGCCGTGAGGAAGCAATGCTACTCCGAAAACCAGACATGTTGTGATTGTTTATCGCAAGACATAGAACATCATACTAACGTTTCTTTCATACAGCCTCCCTTTTTTTCATCATCTTCAATCCTCTTTATTGGAACTTTGGTGCCCGTCTTGAATACTACACAAAGGCACTTTCAACCCTTTGTTTCGGTTCCAAAAAACTGGCGGTTTACCTTTTCTCGGTGACCGTTTTCACACTTGGTTTATTCAGAGATGAAATTTACAGAGCTGCCATTGCAGATCAAGCAACTTCGCAATATCTGGACAATGCGATTTGTAAGTTACTGGGTATTGTCTCCTTTTCCTACGGTTCTCTCTTAGTCTTGGGTTCCATGTACATGTTAGGTATAGTTGGCACTTACTTAGGTGACCATTTTGGTTTCCTTTTCAATGAAAGAATAACTGGTTTTCCATTCAATGTTTGTGACAACCCAATGTATGATGGTTCAACTTTATGTTTCTTAGGTACTGCTTTGTTCTATGGTAAACCAGCAGGTTTGTTTGCAACTGCATTAGTCTACACAATGTACCAAATTGTCTTACTCATTGAAGAACCTTTTACTGCTAAAATTTATTCAAAGAGAACCGAAAAGACGAAATAAGTACTTGAAATAGCTTATACTAAAAGCTTATCTATTTGTATTGATTACAAAAAAAAAAAAAATATATATATTCTATTTTTTGTCATGATTATATACTAGTAATTGAACATAGTTGTATTAGTCTTTTTAAATACTCAATCAAATTACCTTCATTTATAACAACATTATTGATATTAACATATTCGAAATTTGAATTATGAATATTCAAATATTCACTGGCTTCAATTCTTTTGATCGATATACTCTTACCTAAATGGTAATCGTGATTATCACTCATTATAATTGTAATGCTTCTATCTCCTACATCGTGATTATCATCATTATCACCACCACCACCACCACCACCGCCAGAATCATCACCATCATCATCATCCACTATATTCCCATCAATATGCAACCACTTGGAAATTCGATCTTCTTTTACACATTCTTTTAACTCACCTAAACCACCAACCAATCTGATTTTTATGTTTGGTTTCAAAATCTTCTTTATCTCATTACAGCTGACTAAATCTTCAATTATTTGATTTAATACCTTGAAATCTTTAATATAATTAAAATCACAATTTTCGTTATATTTTAAATCTTCAATATATTCCAATATTTCATTAACAATTTTATTTTCTTGGGTATTTAATACACTGCCCCAAATAATAACAATATTAAACAACACTTCTAAATTTGAGAAAAACAAATCATAATCGCCAATGTCATCCTTAACGACTTTCAAAATGGCTGTTTTAAAATCTTTCATTAAATCTCGTATTTCAAACATACAAACATTTAAATAGTTCAATAGTTCAATCTTATTCTCATTTCGTGCAAATTTGAATTCTATTATAATCGATTTGATTACCTCCTGCCATTGTTTATCTTTAATTAAATCTCTATAGGGGAAAAAGGAATATATTAAATCAATCAGGTCAAGTTTGATATTTGTTTTCTTGTTCATCTTTTTAAATTTAAAGGTATATGTTTCTTCAATTTGTAAAATAATTAACTTAAAAAGCTTAATAATAACCTCAATACACTGCTCACTATCAAATAGCTTATAGTTTATTATTTGATTCTTGATATTCAAACAGATGTATAAATATGATCTTATGCTTGTATTCTTTTCCAAATTTTCAACATACAATTCCAATACTTTATCCATTTTTATGTTTACTTTAAAACATGCTGTTTTGTCATCATGAAAATAAGTTTCATAATCATAATCACCTGCCGCTTTTCGGAAATAATAACCACCCCTTTCATCATACCTAATTGCTGTTATTAATTTCAAATGATAAATAAACATCTTTTCACTTTTTAAATCGTTTGTAACTTTGATTAGCTCATTAATCAAAAATTCCAACCTTTTATTATATTTATTAATTGATTTGAAAATTATAAGAACGATAGACTTATCCATGGTTTCAATATTCAAATCATTTGAATTTAAAATCTCTTTAAAATAATCATTTATTACTTTTGCAAACATATGCTCATCTAATTGAAGTATAACATCAGTTAGTGAATCCAATATGTCATCACTTAACCGAAATGGAACATTTATAATGCATAAATAACAAATCATATTAATATAAAATTTCAGTGACGGCTCATCAATTTTTAATGATATGCATTGTGAAAACGCATCTTTTAAGATTTGTAACACATTAGATGGCAAAATTGAGTAATACTTTTCAATTATTGACTCACAATTCTTCTTCCAGTTAGGTGTACCACAAACACATAATAAACTGTTTGAATAGTACTCTAATATGAATTCGATGTTGTATGATGATAAGATTTTATAATTAATTTCAAAATATTGAATTAGTTTTGTCCTATAATATAAATTCATGTTTAAGATTTGTAATTTATTGAATAATTCATTTTGTACAAATTGATAACTAATTTGAATTTCATTCTCGTTATCATTTAAATTTAATTCATTTAGTAACTCCCAAAATAAATTCTGTTCTATAAAATACTTGTAGTAGCCTTTAATTGAATATGGCTTCTCCAATACTTCATCTATGAATTTCAAAATTTCAATTGATTTGAATAAATCTTTACTTTTTGAAACTTTGATAAATGTTTGGAATAAATAACACAAATTAGAATAAAAAAATTGCGTAACAACATGATTTTCCTTATATCCAAGATATTTTAAAATATACCCCAAATATCTAATACATCCAATAATTGATTTTTCTCCATTTCTATGATCACAAGTATCATCATATTTCATACTAATTACATCACACAATGTAATTAAAACCTTTTGACCATGTTCACCTAGTACCAGAGTATCTAAAAATTTCTCACATTTATTGATTGATCCAATTTCATCTAAACAATTTGCACACCCAAGTATCGAAAATATCGTATATAGTTGATCTATAAATTCACCACTTGTTAATAAATAACTTTCAAAAAATTCAACAAATGATTTAATCGTTATCAAGTTTGATGTTTTAATATTGATTGATATAATCGAAGCTAATAATTCTTCCAAGTCAAATTTTGTGAATATATGTGGATCTCTTTTAATACATTCTGAAATTAATGATATTATCAACACTTGTGTCTCTTCATCATAATCTAGCGTTTCATCAAATAACGTTGTCAAAAATTTGTTCAGCTTTAGGCCTGTTATCTCATTAAATTTTTTTGAATCATCGAAGTTCTTAATTAAATTATGGAAACAGGATATAATCAATTTCATATCACAATCACCCCCATGCTCAATATTCAAATAAATATCATTAAATAAGTCATGTAATGAACATTCATCGACACTATCAATTTTTAAAATAGTATTCAATAATCTAAAACACTCAGTTCTAACCGAGCCTTCCCGCTTAAGACTAATATTATCTTTAACTTCGATCCATAGAAGCATTCTTTTCTTAAATGGTATATTTACCATTTCCTCAATTAATAATTTGATTGCCAAAATATGTTCATTATCTGTGCCATTCACTAAAATCTTTTTTAATTCTTCATGATTCATGATAAATTTACCATCTTGATATGAGACAATTTTGTCAACATCGAACTTAGATTTTGTTATTCCCAGTGCTTGAGAGAAATTTCTTATTATCCTACTAACACTAGATCTTCGTTGTGAGCTACTACCACTGCCACTTTCCGATTCACTTCCCATGCTTACTTCAACAGATGGATTTAGAGCTTAAGTAGCAGAAGACTGACTAGCAACATCTGATCCGAGCAAAAAAAAAAATAGTACAATATGAGATCTGAAAAAAATATCTTACTTGACATGTAACAAATTCACGTTAAAGCTTTTTACGATTTGGTAAAATTTACTATTTATCAAAATTCTGTGTATGAATCCATCTTCAAATGAAAAACGGAGAATTTGATGGGGAATAGTTTAAATGTTCAATAAGTACTGTCTTTACAATAATTTGAAAGTACTTAGAATAGCATTTCCTTTTTTTGCTTCTTTGTCTTATATAACCAATTTAAATAACCTATAGTTATGTCAACTCATCATTTCATTGAAGCAGCAAGTGAAACGGTTTCAAAATACATTCCAAGTTTTTTGAATCATGGTCCAACTCCATATTTTTTCGGTTTAGGTGCCACCGTTCTAGGTGTTATTTTTGGATCATTATATACAGACAATGAATCATTTATTGAATTTCAATCTCATCTTGATAAAGAATCATATTTCCAAGAAATGAAGCAGTTATTTCTTAAAAAAGATCACTTTTTTGATTTATTAAAGGTTGCAGTGTTTTTTGGTATGGGCTTGTTTTTTATTGCTTTGTTGTATAGTATTGTTTTATTTGTCAAATTACAAAAAATGAATAATTTACTATCTAAAAGTTTGGATGATATCGATGAAAAATTTCAGAGTACTGAAAATGTTATTGAATCAATTTTAAAGGATAGTGAAATTATTGATATTGAAAAGTTACAAATTTTCAAAAAAGAATTAGAACAACAAAGAACATCATTCAAAGATCTAATTACTAATAAATCACTTGAATTAGATACCAAAATTTCAGATGCTAAATCAACATGTTTGAAGATTAAAACTGCAGTACATTCTGATATGATGAAATCTCAAAGCTATGTTGACAATTTGAGTGAGTTGAGGTCAGATTTAATCAGCATTAATGATTTATTAGTTAAAACTAAAGAAACTTCTGAAAAACTGGACTTTGAAATGAAAGAATTTACAAGTGATATCAATATTAAGATGAACAAAGCTCTGAGATTAGTTGAAAATAATATTGTTACTTTAAATGATAAATTAAAAGATCAAGACGTTGAGATTAGTAAATGTAATTCCTTGTTAATCAACTCACAAATATTATTTGAAGCTTCAATCGCAAAATTTGAACTAGTTGAATCGATTGATAAAAAAAGTAATAAATCAAATATTTCCCAAGAAAGAATAATTACATGTTTGAAGTCTGCATTGGAAGTCAATGATTACTTTAAGAACAGGAAAGAATCAGCCGGTGAAGTTGTTGATAATAATGATATTGAATCTTCGAGATTATTATCTGAATTACCATTAACTACTGGATTTGTTGAAAAAAATTCGTATTCAAATTCAATTAATTCACTATTATTTGAACTCATGAAACGCCTCTCCAATATTGAAGAGAAATTACTCAGTCATAATTCACTTATTAATAACAATTTGAACAAAATTAAAAAGTTAGATGTTTCTACAACTGATAAATTATCAAATTTGAAATTTTATAGTGATGAATGGATAATTTCATGGGTTTCTGTTATTTATGGTTTATTCAATAGCAGCTTTTTACATTTAGAAAATCAGTTGTTTGGAATTGATTGCTTAGAATACACAACTATATTTGATGTTGGTTCTTCAGAAGTTGAAAATAATTCAGAATTGTTTTATGATATTATGGATAAATGTAAACAAAAATGTTTGAAAATTATCAAAGAAGTTAACTTATTAATTTTCGAATATTATTTAGTTCAAAAATCATACTCAAGTAATAAATCATCATTATTAACTTTATGTTATGCCAAAATTGATGAAGAGCTTATAGAATTATTTGAGGCCTTTCAGATCTTGATTAGCAATTCAGATTTTCCCAAAGCGAAATTGTTATCTATTAATAATACATTGTTTAAATTGAAGCACGATCTGGCTTCGGACTTGAAAGATGATACTCAAAAATTTAACTCATTAGTGAAGCAAAACCTAGATGATTTTTATATTATCCACGATACAATGAAATCCATTTTTCAAGATTCCACAAGCAAATCCAGCAAAGATGATACTTCAAATGCTCATACTAATACTGACTGTGACGACGATTCGGTCATTGAGATTAGTTCAAATTCTTTACTGTCATCATCACACGAAGACTCTTCGTTTTCTGAGAATGATTCTTCTATTTTACCAGATAATTTATGTAAAACTTCACTGAGACCGTTTAAGCTTACACATTCATCTAATAAAGCTAAACGTTTTAGATCTAGTTAATCAATAGTTTTGCTCGTCATGCATGTAAAAAGTCGTTTTCCAATTAATATTAATTCATACAAAAATAAATTATTCTCTGTTTAAATTATTTCTGGTTTGACTATGTTTATTTCAATTATTACAAATATTAATATACTTACGTAGGCTTATCCAAATCAGTTTTCAAGTTTCAATAATAGTAAAAATAGTAGAAAGACCTAGTTTTACTGAATTTATTCAATCTTTCTCTTATTATTCAATCTTTCTCTTATTATTCAATCTTTCTTTTATTATTCATGCGATTTAGGTAGATGCTTTTTTTTTCTATCCCTAAAAATGGATTTTTAAAACCCAAAGCATGAGATACTAAGTTAAGACATTAATCTTAGACTCATACCATTAGAAATAAGTAATAAATTACCACGGTATAAGATCTGCTAGTTTTCAAGTTGTTGTTGGCGAACGTAATATTTGATTACACACTTAGTTTGCGTCGTCGATCTAAAAAAAGCATTATTTCATTGCTTGTTAAATTAGTTTCATCATGATTTCCGTGTAAGAAAAATCGGATTCTGATCGAGTTTAGCGTTTTCTCTGAAAATATTCTATAAAATACTTCAATTAATCTTGGGAGATATACTCTTCCATTAAGTTGAACAATTCTGTATATTGGATAATGACTAAATCTATTATTTTGTTAAAGAATGTTACTGTTCCATATGATCCATATGAAGATAAACTTGCAAAAAAATCATTAGAAACATTTTTTATCCCACTTCTGACTCACACACCAATTAATCATCCAGAAATTGTCACATTTTTAACATCAAATATATTTTTGAATGAATATAAATCATTCATCATAACTTCCCAAAGATGCATAGAATCCTTAGATATGGTATTATCTTCGATTAAAGATGAAAATATTCTTGAATTAATCTTGAGAAAACCTGCATATACTGTTGGACCTGCAACATTTGATGTTTTATCAAGATTAGGATTTAAGGATATCAGAGGTGGAATCAATGCAGGTAATGGTTCTATTTTATCTGATTTAATTATGAAAGATGAATTATATAGTGAAGGAAACAAGAAAATCTTATTTTTGACTGGTGAAATCCGTAAAGATATTCTTCCAAGAAAATTAAAATCTGCTGGTTTTGATCTCAAAGAATTAGTAGCTTATAAAACAGAAGTTATGGATGACGTTGTTGATCGTTATACATCAATTTATGATAACTTGAAGGATAAAGATAATGAAAAATGGATTGTTTTTTTTAGTCCACAGGGAACCGAGTATATTACCGAACATATAAAAACTCAGAAACCAAACTTCAAAATTGCAAGTATAGGACCAACAACAGAGGAATATTTATTAGAGAAAGGTATAAAACCTGATTTTGTTGCAAGAAAACCCAATGCAGACTCCCTATTAGAAGGCATACAATCTTCGTAGATAAATATAAATTACGTGTAAATTAGTGCCCATAAAATTTAGAATGAATGAATAATTTTGTTCAGTTCAGATACAACTAGGACACTTTCTGAAGTATTTTGATAATCAGTTTCAATTGCAAAATCTGTATTATTACTATTTTTGATTTGGATTGTTGGCAATTGCAATTTACCTGTTTTTAGTGGAATGAAGGTTAAAGCAAAATTAAACCGATTATTCTTTTTTGTTAAAGCTTCTTTTAAATTAATCTTTGCCGCTAAATTTTTAACTCCAGATATAATCCATTTTTGTTCATTATCAGAAATTTCCAATCCTAATTCAATAAATTCAGATTCATAATTATCAAGACAATTTTTTTTTTCACCATCGTTCTTAAAGCGAACCTTTTTTTCGGTTGAGGTATCAAATCCTTCAATTTGATGTTTCGACAGTTTTAATAACTGAATATCCAATGTAATTTTAATGTTAATTGGTTCACACACCAGATATTGTAATTCCTTTTTGAAGTCGTAACTTACAACATTTATCATATTTATATTTGGCAATGTGACTGAAATTAGTAACTCATTTTTAGTGTGTTTAAACAATATATTTTTAAAAACATCATCCATTTTCATAGATTCTAAAGAATCTATGAATTTTTGAATATGCGTTTTAAAATCTGATGTGTACTTTTTATCTATATACTTCATAAATTTGTTGACATTTTCAATATCAAAATCAAGAGGAATAATCTTTTGTGTTAGAGCATAATAGTTACATTTGTAGTTAATAGAATTCCAAATCTTAGTTCCAATGACATGATACATGTAAAGCTCACTTTTTTCAACCTCATTCGTTTCTAAATAACTTTTGAACGCAATATCCATATACTGTAAAATTTCTTCTCGCATAGTATTATATTCAATCTTCAACAAAACAGTGTCATTCTCAAAATCACTAATTTTATAGAAAAAAGTCGAACCTTGATCCATGAAAGCGATTATATTTTTAGGAGATTTCCAGGTTTCTACTTTAGACTTCGTGTTTTCAGATTTTAACTCAACACTCTGAATTCTAAGTGGGTTGTCAACAGAAATTGAATTCAATGTAAACTGTGAAAATATGGAAAACACAGAATTAGTGGAATCACACGAACTAGAAGAACGGAAAACTTCATTAGTAGCAACGGCAACAGGTAGCAAGCTCTCAATCTGAGAAATGTACTTTCTTGAACATGTAATTAGGGAATTATCAAGCTGGTTAATTCTTGCAAAATTACATGTATATCTAACATCCAGTACTGTATTTGAAACGTCAGGTGGAAAGAAATATGGAATAGTTAACAGAATTGCACAGTTAGGTTGTAAGACGTTACCATTCTTTACTTTGAATAGCATTTGCTTTTTATTTTCAGTCATTTCAAAATCTACTGAACTATACTTTCCATTTTCAACAATATCCATTGTATATTCTTTTGTATTTGAAAATCTATCAGGATCACTCTTTATAAAAATCAATTCAACATTCTTTATTTCATTAGACCCCACATGAACTTCAAATAGCAACCTGTCTGAATGCAAAACCCTTTTTCGTGGTATTTTCATTATTGCCTTGGTATTATGTTTTAATTGTTTTGAAGTGCTGTCATAAAATGAATCAATTGATGTAAGATGTATTGTCATGTTTAAATTTTGTAGCATTTCAACTTTACCTACACTAAGCGTCAAGTTTGTGACTTTGTAATCATCAAACCACATTTTTGAACACGACAAAGTAATCTCATTTTTTTCAGTTAGGTTAATATTATCAGATTCAAAAGTAATTATATCATTATTTTTATTTCTCATAATCAATTTGATCTTGTCAATTTTACAATGTAATTTTGATTGTAAACTCAGATCAAGTTTATAAATATCAACATCAGCACAATAAACTGAAGACATGTTTTTTACTGTAAACAAATCATGACATTTTAAAACTTTTTGTGATGGAAGTTTTGAGCACAATTCTCTAAAACGGTATTCATCAAATTTTGCACTTTGGCGAGAAGCCAACGTAATATAACTTGAAATAAGTTGAAAGACAACAGTTGGGCCATGTATATCAACCAATTTATCAAGATTTTGGATATATACTTCTAATAGAGAAACTCCAATATATTTCCATCCATTGTTAAAAAAGAAATCATAAGATTTAACTAGTTGATCACAGGATGTTTCATAGTCACGAGTGGAATAGTAAAGAATCAAAGCCAGCTCAGTTGACAACATGGCAATGGTGTTCATATTAATGGAAGATTCATCGTAAATTGTAATCAAGTCTCTTGTTAACAAAATGGTTTTGTCAATGAAAGTCTTTTCTGTTTCCATTATTGATAGCAATTCTTTATCTTCAATCCCAAAATCTGTTCTATTAAATTGTGTATCAATTATTGACATCGAACCTTTAAGAAAGTATCCCTTAGAGGTACCTAATGCAATCAATTCATTCCGCTGTAATAATTTCAAACTGCCTATATATGAAATTATACTTGGATCGCTAGTGTGAGTTTCTAAGATTTTCCACAAATGTTTATTGGATAGAAACCTTCTTATCATGATAAAAGCAATTTCATTTCTTTTATAACAGATTTCCATTGAATTCAAAAATGATAGCAATGTTTGTGCTAATCTGCACATATTTTTGATGTATACAATATTGGTATGATTAGGTAAAGAAAGTATCGATTCTTGTTTTTTATAGTACCAAATTTTCAACAATAAAATTGATGTAGAATCCGTCTTTTCGGTAATCTCCACTGAAGTTAGTAACTCTAAAAATGCTGATAATTCCAAAGATTCAAAATCCTTTTTCTCAATAAACGGATACAAGTTATACGATTTTGAGTAGCAAGCTAGGGCGTCTTGGAATTGGTTGAGATGTTGAAAAATTGCTGCCTTTGAATCCAAGTCATCACTATAGTAGGCTATTTTCCAATTAATTGAATCTGAAAGTAATGATGTGGTTGATGCATTAATTTGTTTCCAAACATCCATACGATCCTCTCGTATTGGATACATAGATTTAATCTTGAACAAATTCTCTGTACCAAATTCTTTACTGTCAAAATCAGTCTTTAGCTTATGGAATATATTAGTTTTCAAATATTTGTCAGTGGCTGATCTTAATTCAGTGTTTTCAAAAAAGAAGATGAAGTATGGTACTTTTGGATTCAATGCTTTATTACTAGTCAACCACTGTCTGATAAGTGGTCTAACTTTTGCACGATAATCATCAACAGTCTGACACGAAATGAACATAAACTTCAAATAAGTAATACGATTGTAATTGTTGTGAGGTATTTCTTCAATAAAATTAAACTTGACATTTTTAAGAACTCTTAATGTATCATTGATATCTTTCCAATAGAATGAAGGAATTAAGACATGGCTTTCAAAATCCAAGCGGAAACCACCTTGAAAAACAGAAAATGGATCATAAAACCCAACATCTAAATCAATGTTACAAGTTTCAACATTACTATATACCTCTTGAGATGCCATTGTAATATTATCTATTAATCAATAAAAATATAAAGTCAAGAAATCACTTATGTTGATGGTTCCCTAAATAAATTCATTAGTTTCCAGTTTAAGCCAACGCGTTTTGTGGTGCACAGATGTGTGTTTAGTTTAATTTTCATTTCTTCAAGATGAAATAAGTTTGCATGAAATAACAAAACATATATAAGAAAATCGGAAACAACTTTTTTAATTGTACGTCTAATTCTTTAAAGCACTTAATAAAATAATCATTTCTTATTAAAATGTCAGGAGATACAATAGATAGAATTGAGAGCTCACAATCTAAAGGAGTGACTACTAAGAGTAAAGAAAAGTTAGTGATTCGTTTGTCTCGAAGGAATGCACTAATGGAACAAGCAACTAGAAGACATTATGCAAATAATCCTGATGTTACTTTCATTTATGAAGAAGATGAAATATTAGACCAACCAGAATATTGGGTTCAAATTGCAGAAAGAGCTAATATTAATATTCCTGTCGAAAATGATGATACCCAATTCTCATTCTTTAGCTTTAAAAATGAAACAACTCATCCCAGTGAAAGCCAAACTTCATTTTTGAAACGATTACAGGACCGACATAAAGCTTATAAACAAATGTCAACTGAAGATGAAGATGCGTATTATGCAAAAATGGAATATGAATATAAATTCAAAAAAGAATTTGCCAAACAAAAAACTTCAATGGAACTCAATAGAGAACAACGTATTAGTAGGTTACACAAACAATTGGAGATACAAAACAATGATTCTGAACGAAATGATGGGGATATAAAGGTAAATTTAAAATCAGGATCACAATCACAGTTGCAATCAGAAGCAGAAGCAGAAGCAGAAGCAGAAGCAGAAGCAGAAGCAGAAGCAGAAGCAGAAGCAGAAGCAGAAGCAGAAGCAGAAGCAGAAGCAGAAGCAGAAGCCGGATTTGAATCTGAATCTGGATCTGAATTAGAGTCAGGACTCTCTGAAGAATCAAATGATGAACTTAACAGCGAAGTAGATAGTTTAAGTAGTCAATCAGTGAATATTCACAATGAATATATGGCAGTTTCAAGAGAAGATAAATCTGTACATGCTGATAATAGTGTTATTGTTTTATCTGATTACGAAAATGATGATGCTAGTGGGAATGATAAAAGCGAATATATACAAGCTGATCAACATTATGAACATAATAAACTTGGAAATGAAACAAATGATAGTATTTCTCAAGCTGAGTACATAAGCAATGAAGAATTAATGGAAGAAGAGGAAGAAAAGGAAGAAGAAAAGGAAGAAGAAGAGGAAGAAGAAGAGGAAGAAGAAGTGGAAGAAGAAGAAGAAGAAGAAGAAGAAGAAGAAGAAGAAGAAGTGGAAGAAGAAGAAGAAAATGCAATACACGATTTCGAAAGCGAAAAAGGTAGTGAGTCAAAAGAAAAGTCAGAAGAAGAAGAATCAAATGAGGATGACGAAATTGAAGACGAAGGATTTGAAGAGAATACAAACCTTACAGAAAGTGAAAACGATCCTGATTCGAAAGATTATGGAAATAATATATATCAAGAAGCAAAACATGAACACAAAAATGTTAACACTACAGCATATTATAACAATCACAATACCTCCGAACCAATTTTCCATGATTTTTACATGAATAAAAACGTTACTGACACCAATATTGAAAGTACTACTAAAACGATATCCAACAATATTGTATCATTAGATTCTGAGTCGGATAACTATAGTAATTCTGAAAATGATGGTAATTTATCTGATGAAGAAAATGATGATCAAAGTGCTCAAAATATTTCTCCAGAAAATAGTGATATGTTAGACGCTGC
The DNA here is from genome assembly GCA_030570315.1 of Pichia sp. NRRL Y-12827. NCBI lineage: Eukaryota > Fungi > Ascomycota > Pichiomycetes > Pichiales > Pichiaceae > Pichia > Pichia sp. NRRL Y-12827. Next base: position 475,767 of record JAJLVN010000004.1, read on the forward strand.
TCATGCTTATCAAATTGCGCAGCTGGCAGACGCTGCTATACCAAATAAACGTGAAATATATGCATCTTCTTACAACTATGAAAGCTTCAATCAACACAACGACTTTATAAAAGAAATAGATGAACAAATAAAATATGCTAACGAAGAGATTCATGAAGGACTTGAAGAATTGAAATCATTGGACAAATTCGATCACTTTGATAATGAAGTTTATACTAATACTGCTGATCGAGCTGAAAATGAATCGGAAATGATTTCAAATTCAGAATCAGAAGAAAAATTCGAAAAGGAAGTAAAAAGTACCAACGAGACAATCGATGAAACTGAAATAATTTATGTTCATCCAGAAAGTGATAATAATGATAAATTCCTTGAAGAAGAAATACATGATTTAACAGCAGACGCAACTGTATTTCATTCCGCAATCGAAGACTCACTTATTGGGAAATCTACACCAACCATAAGACCAACAACTGCGTTTGATGATCACCCAGCCAATATCTCTTTTGTTTTATCAACACCTCCATCACGATCGATCAGATTTAAACCCATTTCACCAATTCGACCATCATCACCAGAACCACCCAGGCTAAACTCTGGACTTGCTGCTTTACTAAGTTCATCCTTAATGATTCATTCTAGGCAGAGTACTGGGGAACCAATTGAATTCAATCTTGAAAAGGAAAATGATGATTTAGTTAAAAAAGTTATTGAAGAAGTTGGCGATTTAACTGAAACACGATTGGAGACAATTATTTCTAAAAAATCTTCTGCAAGGCCTGTTATTGATGATCAAAACGAAACCATTTCAACAAATGGGAAACCTGAAGGAAATACAATTACTGAAGAAGGACAAGCAAAAATGAAGGAATTGTTAGAAATGGATCAGATTAATCAAGCAGGAAAAAATGGTATGTTTTTTGAAAAGTCAGTTGAAAGTAAAACGGAAGAAGTTGGTTCTAGAACTGGAGATGCAGAAAAGCTAGAAGAGAGGGCAGATGAGAAAATTGAAACTATAAAGATGAAAGAACTTTTAGGTTCTAAAGAAAGCACACCAGTAGTAGATATGCCAAATGCCGAAATTTTAAAATCAATTTCTGGATCATCTGTTGCTGGATCTTTAGATAATTCAAAAGGTAAAATTGACGAACAAAAGTATATTACTTCATTAGTTCATGAAAGTTTAGCTGAAGTCTTATCTAATAATTTGTCACAAGTTTCTGGCGGTGTATATGGTGCCACATACGTGAATTCAGATGAAGATGTTACCAATGGTGACCAATCATTCTATGTAAATAAAGATAATGGAACTAACACTATTAGTACTCCGGAAGAAGTTAAAGAAGAATCAACGGAAATGGAGGAATTAGAGAAACCAGAAGAGATGGAAGAACTACAAGGAAGCTATGAAAAAGAAGTCTCAGAAATACCAGAAAGTTTTGAAAGAACAAAAGATGTGGGAAAGTATGAAAAATCAATTGTTTGCATGGAATTAAAGGCAAAGAGTCAAGATGGAACAGAAATTGATACGTCTAAATCCGATATTGTTGATAATTTTGAACATCAAAAAAATGAGGAAGAACTTGTAGAAAATGACAGCGTCTATGATCAAATAAATGAAAAATCTTTGAAAAGATCTTTTAATGAAATTACGGAAGAAGTCAGTGATTGTAATACTAAAAATAATTCAGGGACTTTTAAGCGTGCCAAGAATTTGTTGTATTTTCTGAATCCTTTTTCGTGGTCAAGATCTACGTCTGCTAACACCGATTTTAATATTGAAACAAGGGATAATGAGCATAGTGACTCTCACATTACGGATTCTGGAAACTGTTATGGAGGTTTTGAAGATAGCTCTGAGAGCAGTTCTGAAAATGGTTTCGAAAATGATTCTGGAATCAGTCCCCAGAGCAACCAAGAAATCGAAGGAACAGCTAATGATACAGAAGAAACAGATTCCCAATTTACTCAAGAAAGTGTTACCGAAAATACCCAATCTGTTAACGATGACGTTGCCAAGGTAGGATCTAATATTCAACGTTCATACTTACTTGATGACGAATCAAATCAGTCAAGGGACGAAACGCAAACTTCAGACAATGCTGGCAATTCGTTTAATGAAAACAAAAATGCAGTGTTTTTTCTTGATCAACCGAATGATAATGATCCATCTATATCAATTGAAGTTGATAGCAATCATGAGGGTAGTTCAGCTGATACCGAGGTTAACATTAATGCTAAAACAACCGACGATGAAGTGTCAGAATCAAGTTTAGGTGCACATGTGGCTGAAATTGCCTCAGCAATAGCCAATGTTGATGAAAGTAATACCGTTGAACCTCATGAAAGTGAAAAATCAATAAAAGACTCAAATGAAATTGATCATGAAATGATTGGAAACCCAAACAAACAAACAACTGAAAAAATAGTGGCTGAGAAGATTGAAAATCCAAACTTTGAAACACCAGTATATGTTGTCACCGATGAAGAGAATGCTGTTTCAGATATAACATCCTCAAATGAACTTGATAACAGCAATGATTCTTACACAAATAGTTTTGTTTCTGCTCATACTGAAGATGATACAATTACAAGTACTTCTCAACATTGGATTTCTAATTTTATAGATGCTGTCAATAATTTTACTGGTGCTATAATCGAGGAATCTGATGAAACCATAGAATCTGATGAAACCATAGAATCTGATGAAACCATAGAATCTATTGAAGGGGATATTGAAGCATTAAACAGGAAAGAACAGTTAGAACATAACGAGGCAAAACAATTGAAACATGATATAAGCTGTTTAGTTTCGGATGGAAAATCCCAAGAAATCGTTTCGATAAATAGTAATATTTCTGATATGGAACAAGTTATAGATGACGTTAGTGATAAAACTAGCATAGCTGATGATACTGCAAATGAAACTGAAGTAATACATGTTGTTGATATTAATGAAAATGAACATAATACTGATGATGAATTTAATGAAAGGATTTCCAGTAAGAAAAGCTCCCCTGTTATTTTGACTCCAGAAGGTATGATTGATGAAGATATTCTTGGAGAGATATCCAATGCCAATTCAAAAGAAGACATAGCAGAGAATAGCGAGAATATTATTGTTACATCTAAGGAACAAGTTGAATCACAAGAGCAACAAATATTGGAAGATTTTACATCCGAGATTTTTGAACAGGAGAAAGTTAATGGATCAAACTCATCAGTAAAAGAAACGGAAGGACCAACTGAATGTTCAGAAGATAGGGACACACCAAATGAATTTTTAGAAACAGCTGGTAGATTATCTCAAAAAGTTGGTAATGTTGATGATGAAGACATTGAAGAGTCTAAGCTAGAAGACCCTAAATCTGGTGGTATTTTTACTGTTTTTAGTAAATTTTTTTCCAGATTACCAAGCCTAAAAAGTGATACAAAAGGCAGTGACTTACTTGTTTCCAATGAAAATGGAAATTCTGAACATTTAATCTTAAATGATCTCGATTGTGCTTTGCACAATAATTGCATTGTTTCTAAAGACGAGGCCTCTTTTGGAGATTCTCACATCACTCCAATTATTGAAGTTGAAGGACAAAATCTAATAACAGACTCTGAAACTTTAAGGCAAGAATTCATATCGGAAACTGAAACTGAAACTAAAACTGAAACTGAAACTTTGAAACAGGAATCCACATCATTTGTTGAAATTCTAGGTGAAGAATCTTCACCAGAATTCGAAAGTTTAGAAAAACAATCATCATATTCAGAAAAAGAATCTACACCAGTTATTGAAATTATCGAGCAAGAATACACATCAGAAGATGAATTTAAAGAATCAACACCTCTTATCGAAGTTAAGGCAGATAATGTGGATAATACTAATAATGAAGCTGAATTAATTACTGTTGGTGCATCTACAGAGGAAGAACTTGAAACTATTTGTGTTATTGCACCAAAATTACCTTTAATACCACTACCGGGAACTCATGAAGTTAATGTATATAACCAATCCATTCCACATGTTGAGATTGAGTTAGTTGAAAAGAAGCTAAAACGTGGTCGTAGTGAAAGTATTGAAAAGGAAGGAGATGAATTTGAAAACAAACGTTTTCATCTTGAAGATTCAAAACTTAGTGCACCACCAGTTGCAGGACGTACAAGATCGCGTTCACCATCGCGCAGAGTAGATTCAACAAACATCAATCGCACATTATCACTTGAAGATAGTTCAAAATCATCAATCAATTTTCGTGCAAATAGAGTTTTATCATATGGCTCTGATGATGATCCGGTCAATCTAGATGAAGAAAATTTACCAAAGAATTACCCAGATTTGATTGAGGAAGCTGATAATTTCATCGTTCATGACATTGAGAAAAAACCAATTGGTGCCAGCGCATTTGAAACTAATAGTGATAATGAATATGATGAAATAAATACGATATCAACTATCAAGCGAAAAAACACCAGCCCTTCTAAATTGAATATTAGGAAAAGATCAATTTTACAAACTAGACCCTCTTTTAGTGAAAGGGTCTTAAGACATTCCGATATCGAAATTATTGATCAAAACTCTAAGCCAAGTCCTAAAATATCTGAACACATTTTAGAGAAAAAAGATACTTCTGATTCTGATTCCAAATTTATAAGAGTTGAAAGTACTTCTAAAAGTGACAACGAAAACGAAAATGAATGTGAAAATGAAGTCAAGGAAAAAACAGAAAAAGAAATCAAAGATAGTAAATGTGCAAGTGAAACTATTAGTGCTAGTGAGAGCAAAAACGAAAATGATAGTGTCAGCGTGAATGAAAGTAAAAGTGAAAGTAAAAGTGAAAGTGAAAGTGAAAGTGAAAGTGAAAGTGAAAGTGAAAGTGAAAGTGAAAGTGGCAGTGGCGGTAACAATCATAGTTCAAATGATAATGAGAGTGAAAGTGAAATTGATGCTGAAACTGAATCATCTTTTGGGGAAAGATTAGCTGCATCCAGAGGTAGAGGTAGAAGCAGAGGCAAGACTAGAGCAACTCATGGTTTGAAACCTGGTGTAAGTTTATCGACCAGAGGGAGATCAAGTGCAAGAGGTAAAATAACAAGATCTAGTAAAGTAACTAGAGGTAGAGGCAGAGGTAGAGGTAGAGGCAGAGGCAGAGGCAGAGGCAGAGGAAGACCTAGAGGTAGCTGATAATCGTATTTATTTACTTTGTATTATTGGTCTTTATAACGATAAAACAACTCATTACCACTTTCTTCAATTATAGTTACTAATGTTTAAGGCATTGTATTTTGTACTCAATACACTCAGCTTATGTTTAAGTATCTCTCAGTCCGTTAACAATAAAATATTTTATAATCTGCATAATAGTGTATAAACACCAACTCAATAAAGATTTATAAAAATATATATAATTACAGTTTTTTTTATAATAAGTTTTCAATATTGTTCTTTTAAAAATCATCGTCCTCTTCATCATCATCATCTTCTTCAATCTTAGTCACACGTTTACTTGTTTTTTTTTCCTCTTCCTCAAATGTTTCACTATTATCATCATAATCCCCAGATTCAGCGGCCACGTGTTTAGTTTCTTCTTCTGCAACCGCTTCACAAGCATCAATCCAGCTAGAGTAAATATCAATCGGCTCAGATAATGAATTAATTGCAGTTTGAAAAGATTGTCCACAAATTTTACATGCAAGTGTTCCTATATTGGTCTTTTTATCAATTGTACAATTAATAGCTTTTTCATGGTTACAGAATAAACAAGTAAATTGTGTATCTAATCTTTGTTTAAGCTTCTTAACTGGCTTTGCAGATGACTTTCTTTTACCCATTATGTATTAATGCTGGCTATTTTCAGAAAAATACAAAAATTGTACATGCATTAATTGTCTGGAAGAGTGTGTTAAATTCATGTTATAGGTGTCCAGAAAAAAAAAAAGACGATCGACTTAAGAGTAGGGAAATTTTTAAGATTTTTAGATTTTTTTCAGATTTTTTTCAGATTTTTTTCCAGATTTTCACCTTTTGGGAAATATGTAAAAAATCATCTTCAAAATTTTTACTGAAATTTTTTTGTCATTATTATTGATAACTTTATATTGACCCTTTAATACATCATCATTTACAGAAACAATGCCCCCAAAGAAAACAACAAAAGCTAAAGCTACTAAAACAGCACAATCTGCAGCTTTAAAAGCTAAAAGTACCAAAATTTCAAAGACTACAAAGAATGTAAAAAATGCAAAAAATTCAAAGAAAACTGTTGAAGTTATAGAAATTGAAGATAGTCCAAGTCCAGTTTCTTCTGAATCAACTAACTCAACTGAATTAACTGAAGCTGAAACTAAAGTTCAAGAACTGAAAATCAAGGATACTAATATACAAAAAGCTGTTATTGCACTTTCAAAATGGAATCAAAAAAAGAATGAAAAGGCATCTAAGAAGGATCTTTTTGAAGATGACGACGATTCTGAACTTCCAGTTTATTTAGAAATTACTGGTAATAAATATTTTGCATCATCCAAAGTTATTAAACCACGTATGCTTGAAGTTCCACATTCTATCTATGATTTGGAAGACACACGTGTTTGTATCTTTGTCAAGGACAATTTATTTAATGGAGAGAGTTTAGCAAGAATTGAAGTTTTAAAAGAAGATCAATTGAAAAATTTGGCTCATATTGTTACTGTTAATGATCTCAAGACCAAATACAAGCCATTTGAAGCAAGGCGTAAATTATTATCTGAATATGACGTATTTTTAACTGATTCCTCAATTGCTAACATGATTCCAAAACTCTTAGGTAAGATTTTTTTTGAATCCTCAAAGTTTCCATTAACTATTTCAATAACCGACAAGAAAGAATTCTCTGTTGATAAATTAGTCAGAAATTTTAATAAAGCTTTAAAATCGATTGGTTTTATGTTACCAATGGGTAATACTATGGGTTTTAAGTTAGGTATGCTTGGTCAAAATCTTGATAACTTAACAGAGAATATCCATGCAATTACCAAATATTTAGAACAATATTCTATACGATTAATCCAAATCAAATTGAGAGATTCTCCATCACTTCCACTTTATGTTGCCAAGAAAATTTACACAGATGATGATATCCTCAAACCAGAAGATGAAGGTAAAGATTCCAACAAGACGGTTAATGATGGACAATTATCTATTTATGCTGAAGGTTTGAAAGAATTAGGTTTTGATGAAGAAGAAGCAAAGAAAATATTTGGTTACAAGAAAAGAGCTGCAGCGGAAGTGAAAGAAACTAAAAAAACAGAACCAACACCAAAGACTAAAAAGACTAAAATGTCAGAGAAATAAATGAGTGAAATAACTATTGCTTAAACTTATGTATATTTGTATGCCTTATTTTCCTATTAATCTATCAAATTAATATTTATAGGCATTTTTAAAATTAAACTTTATTTAACTTACGAATATGGCAAGTAATTAAGCTAATGACATTTCTAAATTCATAGAAAAGGTTTTTATAACCCCAAGCACTTAAAGATCGAATAGTACCTAGCTTACAATTGTTAAAGAAATTGTGTACATATTAGATACTAAATGTCAGCCTATTTCATTTTGTGATAAGCCTATTTGATACAGTTCAATAGATCTCATATTCGAAAATTCATTTTCCAAAAAATATAAAAAAGCAGAGAAGCCTTTCTGATGAGCATATTTTATTCATTTTTTATTGGTTTGCCACCATATTTCTCCAGCAAATTCTGTGCTATCAATAAGTAAATTTATACTTCACTGGAATGACAGTCAATGATATAAACAAAACTCGTTCAAATACGCTAATTATCACCGATTCCAGGTTATTAAATCCAAAGAACTCAACTTTATTAGATAAGACAATAGAGACACTAAAAAATTTTGTTTCAAAATTGAATGTCCAAGAAAAGTTACATTCTTGTTTACAACTGATACATTTTAAATCACTACGTCGAATATTACTCATATTTTCAGATCTCAAAATTACTGGTTTGGTTCATGACTATTTGCAAAAATTCGAAATAAAAGTTGGATTTGCAAGAAATGAAAATACTTTGACTCAGTGTAATTTAGATTCCAACTGTGTGAAATTAGCAACAGATAAGCATACGGAAAATTTAAATGGTTATAAACTAGACCCGAGTGATGTAAACTTGGAGGCTCCAATTGTAGAAAGATATCCCGGGGTACCTGTATTTCAAGATAAGTTATATCCACCCAATCCTCCCATTCAAATGCAATCACCACCACCATCACCATATGAAGGGTGGGTTTGCAGGCCTGAAGAACCACCTAGTAATACAACTTTAGGATTTCATCCAAAAAATCTATCACACATACTTTATACGAGAAATGATACGAAAGCAGATAGTGAACATGAAATGAAGCGTGTTTTTTCATCATTTATTGATGATCAAATTCCTGAATCACAAGTTAATTCCGATTTAAATGATTTGGATATCGGTGAAGCAATGTATGATGATGAAAGTCACAAGTTACATGGATCTTTATTTCAAAATCCAAGTGGCCCAAAACATCTATCAATCATTGATCGTACCAATAAAGTCAATAAGAATTCTAAACTTCCCAAATTAAAGATTCCAATCCTTATTGTTGATAATCAAGAAGCTGAAAATTTAAGAGATCATGCCAAAAAATTTGGTAAAACTTAAGAACTCAATTTGTGTATTATTGTTCAGTAGATTACTGAAATTTATATAGTGTATTTAATAAAACATAGTAATTAGCAAATAATTTAAGACATAGTGTATGACAAAGTGTCAGTCAAATGAGCTTGATAATATTTATTGGACTAAATAAATGTGTTTGCGAAACAGAAACCTTACCTGTTGTTGCTAATTCAAGAAGAAATAGAAAATTTTGACTTGTCTCAGTCTTCGTAGAATGTTTGAATACTGAATGTGGTTTAAGAATCTCGTAAAAATCATCAGGATCCGCAGATAAAGATAGTTCCATATGTGCCATGTCATAAGATGGTGGTGGGGAAAAATCATTAAAAGGTGTCACCGCTCTTCTTGGTTCTTCTATTGACGACACCGAAGATGAACGGGAATATCTGGGTCTTCCAGTTTCGATAGATGAAAGTCTTGAAGTAAATTTGTAAGGATTAACTAATATTGGCAATGCCCATTGGTTGTTTGCATTATATCTTTTTTGCAAAATGGCCAATTCATGAGAAATATAGCCATCACGAATTTGTCTGATATCAGAAATATCCATATACACAACAGAATCAATTGCAAGTTTTTCCTTTTTTCTGACAGATATTGGTGTTTCAGGTGGCGTGTTTTGTTGAACAGGAGTGTCAATATCTGTATCGACAGTACTATTTGCATTATTAATATTATTGTCTGTAATGTCGAATCGAGTTTCATGTAAATCATTTTGAAATTTAATTTTCTGATTTTCAATCTCATGACTACTCATACTGGGCATTCCATCATAGTTATTATTAGCAATAGGATTCAAAATACTACTGACAATATCTGAGCTTTGACCTAACTCACCAAAATTAAGATCAATATTAACATCACCAAGATCATTTAATTCAAAATCATTTATATCCATATCAATACCAAGATCATCAATATCAATACCTATATCATCAATTTGAGACTCTTCAAACATTAGATGTTCCTTGTCTTCATTTACTTCTGCAATCAATCCCATAGTGATGTCAAACTTAGGATCATCCCTTAGTAATGACACTTCTTTATTTTGCATGATATTAATTACAGGGTTGATACTCAAACTACCCATTCGGCCCATTGCACTCTTTATATTTTTCACGTCTCTCCATTCCCAAAAACATTGTTTCTTGAATGCTAACACTGTTCCTAACATTAACTGACTACTTCTGCGAAGGCTCATCTCAGCATCTTCTTCAATTTTTCCACAAACTTCAACAATATCCACATTTTCTAACCCCTTCCTGGTAAGAAATCCCCCCTTTTCTAGTGTTGCCAGTAACCAAACTGTTTCTAAGTCATCCATTGAAGATATATCTACTTCAAAAAGACAGCTACAGTACCAGCAATAGCCAGACCAACTCCAAGGAAAACTCCGACTTTACAGAAAAATTTGTCGCTCTCTGGACATGCAATCATATAATAGAGACAAGGCAGAGTTAGACACACTGTAAAGCAGATCAATGATCCTAATAGTGCCATAACTTGTCCAAAATCTGTAGCTAGTGTAGAAAGTATAAAGAAAAATAAACTTAATCCCACACGATTAACACATTGCATCGCTTTGCTATTACCGATCTTATCATCTAGTATGGTAACAATAGGTCTATTAATCAATGGTAATTTGGAAATTGGTAAAATACCCATTAAAATAACAATTGCATTTCCAACCCATTTAGGATAGCCATCTGTAATCAGAATATTTTTACTGACTTCATTGGTGATGCTTTTACCAAACATTAAAAATCCCAAAACACCGGCACTTAAATCAACCAAATATGAGAATGAAAATGAGTAATTCATACAGTGACCATATCTTTCAGGGATCAATTGGTCTTTGAAAATTTCAGGAAATGTAGCATGTCCACCCCATGGAGCCATATATAAGCCCAAAGAAAAAAAAAGGTCAACAAATGATGTAGGATATAAATTTGTTGGCATTGTATCAAACAATGAACCTGGAGCTTCAAGTTTCATTAACCCACTGATAAAAATAACAACACAAGTTAATGATGTACAAATGATACCACTTAGTGAAAGGAATGACAAAATTCTTAATGGCAAGAAATTCAAAAGTGTTAAACCAGCACATAAAGCCAATTTCAAATTGAATGGGCTAATATTAGTTAATACGTTAATTGAATCTGAAAAGACTAGAATCATTGAGATTCCTGCACCTGTTAAATCAAACATAAATATGACCATAATAAAAAATCCAATACTCTCACCAAAACAGTATACGCCAATATCTTGATATGACTTCAAATGTGGATGTCTATCTAATATTCTACCTAACAAAATAGCCGTTTGCTTTGTACTGAATGCGGCCAAAGAAATACATAAGATACCCAGTATCCATCCTGATAAATGAAATGCTAAAGGAATTGATAAAATACCCAATCCAATTAGAACATTAATGGAATTAAAAATTGTTTGAATTGGTGTAGATTTTAATAATTTGATCGATTTAATACTATGAACTTCAGTACTTTCATAAATTGGTTGATTATAGTTGTCAGCAATTAAAGCATCAATTTCTTCAGCTTCATAAATTGCTTCCTCTGATAAATCTGAGAGAAGCGTATGCTTGGAATCAAGTGATTTTGAAAGATAATTAACCGATCTATCAATGGAAGATGCAAAATTGTTAACTGAATTTTCTCCGCCAAGATCAAATATAGAGCTACGTCTGGACTTGACTATTGCAATTGGATGTGGATGTGTCATTGTCTTACAATGGATAGAAGATAGTGACAAAAGAAAGGAAGAAAAATTATTGCTAAAAATTCACTTTCTTTTCTATGTGCATCAGCGACAATAAGATTTTTCAATTTTTTCAATTGTCAATATTCTTATTACGTTACATTACAAAATACATAATAAAAATGTAAATGTTCATTTGTTAATTATTTGTTTTTATAAAACTAGAATTCTAATTTTATCAGAAAATGCTCCTAAATTTCAAGTTTCCCAGTAGTATGGCACAGATAATGTAAAACACCAATATGATGTAAAAAATTGCATGTGGCTTACCTATACCAATTCCAAACGAATAAACTGTTAAGAATACCCAGGGTGACAATAAATTAATTATATTTCTGATTAATGCTAGAGCACCAAAAAATTCACCATTTTTACCAGGACTAGTATTGTACTTAAGTAATGCAGAATGTATAATTGGAGATGCAATTGATGCCAATGCAGAGAATATGACATACACACATATGACGTAAAAGGAAGATGAAACTGAACATAATAATGCAGCAAGTAACTCGCAACCGATTGCAAGTGAAATTGATGTTATATCAATAAAATCAATATTAAATGCATCATGATGTAAATAATTCAATAGATTATGTTGGAACCATGGATTGAATATAGTTAACGCAAATGCTCTTAAACCAGCAGCAACTCCAACAAATAAACCAAGTTGTGGTTGTGTGAAGTTGAATGTATACATTAAATATAATGCGACAGGCAATGATGCACCAGATGAACAGAATGTAACCAAAATTTCAACTGTAAGTAAGATCAATGCATTTATACGTGAATTCATATCAATCTCAGAGTTTGGTATATTATTCACACTGACTGGATTTATTGGGGTATTTCCTTGCAATAACTCTGATGTTTCATCAATTTGCTCGTTGTCAATTAATTGAACAATAGACGGCTTGAAATTCTTTGGTCGTGTAATCCATAATAACGACAATGATTTGAATGAGTGTATAAATGACATTAAACCTAATTTGTAAAAGATAGATGGGTCAGATTCCATTTGCTTTTGTGATTTAACAGAAAATCTGCGTGTCTTGGCTCTTAATTTCAAACTTCTTGATTCGGGGACAAATAAAATTACAGTGACTATTGACAAAACTAGTAATGTGGAACTTATTGCAATAAAAGATAAAGGTTTAATTCTAAAAGTTTTAGCAAGAATTGATGATGAGGTCGGTCCTAATGATAATCCCAAAAATAAAGCACCAGTAATTTTACCTAAGGATGGTAGTCTTTCCCTTTCATGAACAACATCAATTGCATAGGAATTTGCTAAACCTAACAAAACAAACAATGAACCACCAAAAGAATCGATCACGCTACAAAAGATGAGTCTTGTATAAGAAAAATAAGTTGGAGTTAACACTATTAATAGAATGAATTTTGAAATTGCTGTCAATGCAAAATTGAATAAGATTAATGGTTTCCTGCCATGTAAATCACTTAATTTTCCCATTTGGATGGAAACTATAATTTTCACAATTGAACTTATAAAATTAGTCCATTTTTGTAATGAGGCATTAGTTTGTTGGACTTTGTTTGAATGGCAATTTTCTATGTTCCCATTAACATCAAAACACACCGCATTCATAATAAGTTCAAGCTCTGCTGACATTGCAATACCAATCGAAAACGAATATAAAAATAATATGAAAGATATCATTAGAATTGATGGCCGTTTATACCATTTCATTAAACTGTAAGATTCACGTTCTTCAATTAATAATGCCGAATCGCTTATTTCAGAGTATATTGATCCTGAGCCATTGTAAGTGTGATAAAGACCATGTTCATTATTACTATATAAGTTCTCCAAGTCATCATCATCGACATCTGAATGTGAATCGAAGTTACTTTGAGAGCCACTACTATCGTTTAATGAAACTTCAGCATCATAGCCCTCACTTGAAGATAAAAGAGCAGCTTCTTCTGCAATATCTTCCTTTAATAATGCAAAGTCATAAACTTGATTCTTTTTGATTTGTTGTGCTGGATATAAAGGTGTATTTTTGTGTGAATTATTGGATTTAGAATAAGAATTCTGATGTGGGAAATTGGAACTAAAATTTTGATTAGTAAGGTTGACAGTATCTGCGGAAGAACCTAGTAAATAGTTATCATTAGGCTGAAGTTTGACAATATTTTTGGAAGAAATTTTCTTTCTTCCTGACTTTTTTGCCATTTCTTGCTAGCACTAGGGATATTTTGCAAAAAAGAAGGCGATTTCATAGAAACCTGTTACTGGTTGTTTCTCTAATTGATAAGATGTCAGCTCTGAGCTGTGTAAAATGCATTATCGCATTTTCGCATTTTCATATTTTTTGTTTTTGCTTTATTTTTAATTCGCTCAGCTCAATAGGTGAGAAAAATTTAAAATTCAAAATCTGCATATATTGTTAAGAAATATATAACCATGCTCATTTGCCATTGAAGATATCCTGTTTTTTTTTTGCTGTCGATTAATATCAACACAGCATAACACAACAATGGGGTCTAAGTATACCCCTGCTAGACACGAGCCAACTTTTGTTGCTTCTGTCATTGTAGTGAAAAACTACTTTCATGCTGAGTCCATACCCAACACACTCCCTTTAATGGAAGATGACATCGTGTATGTGCTTAACAACTCAAACCAATACTGGTGGGACGGCGTAACCGTCGACCCTGTCGGAAACATCACCAGAGGCTGGTTTCCACCTTCTCATACTAAACCTTATACCAATGATAAATCAGCATCAGTATCAACTGCAATTCCTATAACACAAAAGTCAAAAACTCTGAATACGTCATCTTCATCTGTGCAAAGTAATTCAAGCCCAAATACTATTAACAGTAATGAGGATGCAAATAATAGTGATGGTAATAATAATTATACTAATAACAATCAGGATGATAAATATTTCTCTCAAAACGAAAAACACATGCCCAAGGACCATTCAAAAGAGCTACAAAAGACTATATTCGGAAAAGGTGAAAAGGACAATGAAAAATTATCATCTTCTCCACTATCCATTGGAAGCGTTTTACAATCTAGAAGACAATCATTGAGGTCACGTCATCAATCTTATAGCAAATCCCCATCTTCAACTCCTCACAATCATTTCCAATTACATAATAAACAACATGTACTACCAAAAACGTCGTTAACTGCCGCAAATAAGCATTGTTTAATTTTTGACCCTTTTATGCAAAGTATACACAATTCAACTTTAAGTACAACTAACAAAAAGGGAACATCTTCACCAACTCTCAACACTACAAATGATTCTATGTTTAAAGAGAAGAACTATTTTACAACTAAACAAAACGATTCAATTACTTCACAGAATTCACATATTCCACCACCAATAGATTCAAGACAATCATCTCAGGCATACACTGAAGGAACGTCTTCATCTTTCCAGTTAGTTTCAAATGAAGAAGTCCAATCATATTTTGAAATTCCGAAATCACAGTCTCAACCATCATTTAATTTTGTCCCTGTTTGGATACCACAATTTAGTGAAAACTACAACACTATTTATAAAAATCAAGCATTGAATGTTTTTACGAGTCAACCTCCATTCATTCAAGCAGGTTATATTAATGATCAATCATTATACGAGACTCCTGATACATCTAATTTGGTAAATGATCTTAATGTGTTACCAGTCACCATTGACAGGCAGGAATCAGATGCTTCTATGAATTTAAATAATAAAATCTCGTCTGTTAATATTCTGAAAGTTAATTCAAACCAACGTAATTCATCAAATTCAACATACAGAAACTCTTCAAACCAATTCCAAGCAGAATTTAATATGCCAAGTTTAGTTAATATGAGACCAACCGAAGTATTCTATACCGAAAGTACGGATATTTTAACATGGGACGCATTAGTATCTAGTTTTATAAATGCTATCGATCAATCTATCACATACTTAAAGGCATACGATAAATTAAATTTTAAAGATGCTCTGAATAATGCTTCTAATATGCTGTCCTCTTACCATACATCTGGTAGACTACTACATCAACAACTGGTCAATTCGAATAAATTGAACAAGTTTACTAAAATAATGAAAAAAATTACAAATGTGTTTATTCAATTCAAAATTTGGTCAACATTAGCAATCATTTCAGTTGATAAGTTGGAATCTTATAAAAAATGCAAACAACTTAATTTTCAATCAAAAGAAGTCACCGAAGCGACAATCGATGAATATATTGAAAATTCATTAGTATACAGAGCTAAGTTAGATAAATTATCATCACATTTAATTAGTTTAATTTTACAAATTTCGACTAATACACTCGATGGGTCAGTTAAGAAGAAAGATGCGAATGTTCTACCTATGATTTATCCAAGATATATCAGAGATAAATATGAAGGTGGTAATTTTAATAACAAGTTCATTAATTATAAATCAATGCATAATGATTTCTTTAATAATCCAAACAGAAATAGAATCAACATGTTATTAGATGATGAGGTTTTGTCTAATTTGAAGTCTAGCGAATCTAAAATTATAGACTCCTTAAAAGAAATTAAGAATGTTTTAGGAACTAAATTGCCAACAAGTACAACTTTAAAAACATTTTTAGAGGATAGAAACTTGAATCTATTGACTGCTGTTTATCAAACAATTCCATTGTTTTCAAGCTTTATAAATACTGTCGAATCTATTGATTTGACTGTCTTTGCAATGATCGATAAGTTGGCTGCCAGAACATTAGCTAATTTTGAAAGGCATGATACACTTGTTAATACAAGTGATGGTACTAAAGAAGATAATGATACCTCCGAAAACCACAAATGTGATGATAGTAAACCTGTTGCTGATTCTGCCGGTGAAAAATTGAGCACTCATAAAACTGACGATAATGTTGAAATCTCATCTTCCAGAATGAGTGATCCGTATAAAAATGCATTTCCTAGACTTTTAAACAATTCAGTTGTTGATGATTTCAATGGCATAAATGATGATTATGACAACAACAGTCAATCATTTTATGATGCAACTGCAAAAACTTTTAGACCAATGATTCAAGATTTTATTCATCTCAAACAATCTATTCATTCTGCATTTTCAGATTTAATTCTAGACGCACAAACAATTACATCTGAAGATCCAGAAACTTTTTTCCCAATAAAAAGAGAAAAACCGAGACTCAAAGAAAGTAAAATTAAGATGGTTGCTGATTCTGTTGTTAGAAAGTTAGAACAAATGGATGCTGAATTATTCAATGATGGTATTTATATTCTGGAGCCCACATTAAAATTATTAGAAACAATCAGGTTAACACGAGAAAGAATGAAACTGATTTATTTGTCAATTTCTCAATTAAATGATGAACGAAGGTCAATCCTGAATTATTGTTCTAGATTGATGAATTCAGACTTTAATATTGCATCATTATTTATAGCTGAAAGACATAACACTTTAATCTCCAAAAGAAGTCAAACTGCACAAAGTGGAAAATCGTCTTCAACTACAAACTCGCGTACTATGGATGAAAATATGTTTAATTATGAAAAAGTTAATACCAATGATGAATTATTACAAAACATTTCAGAAATTACACAATCTTATTACTATGATAATTCGGGAAACATAACAATGAATGATCCGAATTTACCATGGTATATGAACACAGATCATGATGAAGAGAATCTTGTTATTGATTCAACAACATTAAAGGGTGGTACAGTTAGAAGTTTAATTGCAAAACTAGTAAATCCATTAAATGCATATGATGAATTTTTTGAGATGACCTTTTTTTGCTTTTTTGCTACATTTACTAAACCAGCCAGATTATTTGAGATTTTAATTGAAAAATATCACCTAACTATGCCAGAAGCTTTAAGCTATGAAGAATACGGTGTTTGGCTTGAACAAAGATTAAAACCACAACAGAAGAAAATTTTGGAAATTTTTAGAAAACTCTTTTCTAAGTATTGGATTGTCGGATATACATCTCCTGAATTAATTGAGACTTGGGAAAATTTTATTCATGATATTCAATTAGCTGATGAAAATCTAATTGATATCGCCAGAACAGCTTTTGCAATTGAAAACCAAGAAGAATATATTGATACTTTCAATCTTGGTAATAATGAATCAAAGACTATTCCATTGGCTGAATTGAGTACTCAAATTTTACACTTGAAACTTCAATCTCTGGATATAAATTATGTTGCGGAACAAATAACCGCAGTTCAAGCTTTTTATTATAGAAAAATCAATCTTTGGGATTTATTGGGTCGTTCATACAATTTTAACAGAATATTACGTAGAAAGTCAGATAAGCCTAACAACATTAGCGGTAATGATGCATTAGGTGTTAAAAATATTTCAAACTTTATTAAGAATTGTAATAATTTGACACATTATGCAACATTTATGATTTTAAGACATAAAGATCTCAATGAAAGAATTGCAGCAATTAAATATTTCATTATTTTAGCTGAAAAATTATTAGATTTAAAGAATTATTCATCAATGACTGCAATTATCAGCGGCTTGGCATCAACTAGTATTTCAAGATTACATAAAACCTGGAGTGCTATTCCATCAATGTACATCTCTAAATTTCAAAAAATGGATAATTTGATGTCCATTGGTAAGAATTATACTGAATATAGATATATGCTAAAATTTGTTGAAAATGATACTGATGCATACTTACCATTTTTAGGTATGTATTTATCAGATTTGAGATTCACAACAGATGGTAATTCGGATTGGTTAACATTAAAAAGAGGATCAAAAGGTTTAGTTAATTTTAGTAAAAGAATTAGTATTATGAAAATTGTGAAAGAAGTTATGGACTTTAATAAAACGCTTTACAAAATCAAGTTAGATCCAACTTTTTCAAGATATTTATATGAAATGTTTATTGAATTACCAGATGATGAAAAACTGTATGAATTATCAATGCAGATTGAACCAAGAATTAGTATTTTGAAAAACACCAAAAGTGCCTCAACTTTTGGTAGTGTACCAGGTAGTATTTCAAGTATTACCACAGGGATAAATAATTCCCACGGAAACGGTGGATCATTCAGTACCATTGCTAGTTCACAAAGTGGTGGTACTGGAGGAAATAGCATAAGTACTCCAATATCTCCTTCAACTTTAGCTAGTGCTGCTTATGCTGCTAGTTCAAATGGAAATCGAAATAAAGATCAAAAGAAACCAAAAAGGTATAGACCATTATTAGCTATAACTAATGACAAAGATAAGGGGAAAGGGAAGTCTACTGATCCGGACAGAGATGAGAGAGACGATAACAATATATTTGCAGAGCTTGATAGCTGATTTATCAAGGCAATTAATTAATTTATTCTCAGTGTGGATTGAGAATAAAAACGGGTAACAAATAATAAAAGGATAAAAGGACAATATTCATAACTGTTTAGTTAGATCACCAACTGAAAATAACATTATATAACTTATTTAGTTTAGCTTAATTTTAATAATTGGTACACAAAGCATTAATATATATGTATATATCATTAACATAATTTTGTTGTGCAGAATTGTAAAAATTCAGATCTTAAGGATCTGACGTTAACAATTGCCCTATTGAATAATTCTTCAATATTCTTTGAACCATCCTCATCATCATTATTCAACTTAGGTATATAAAAAGTAAGTAATTCTTCATTTTGTAAATCTTCATTTGGATCAGAGTTATAGATATTTGAATGAATCGAATTTATAAAAATATTATCCTTTGTGACAACTGAAGTTGGGAAGTTTTTCAGTGCAATCCCAGAATCTATCAAAGCTAAATTAACAGAATTATGGATTAATGATAAAATATCGAGGAATTTAGTTTTATAATCAATATTTATCAAGTTGATAAAAATATCGATTGTTGATTTCGGATAATTGTTCAATAATATTAAATTTGAACATGCGGTTTCTAAGGTTGATAGAATAACAGATTCAATTATTCTATATTCTGGATTTATATCCTTCTGGTCAGTTACCAAATATGAGGATGAATGGAAGGAAAGTTTGACGACAGCTTGAGAATTAAACGTACGCTTAAAAGATGGTCTTGGTCCATAAACTGATGATAACAAGATGTTGTTTCCAGATTGAATAAATGATGAACCGGTTGCTGTTGGTATATTTGATAACTGAATGAATAGTTTATCTTGTTCGTTTTTGGTATTTGAAATATCTCGGACAGCAGAATCCATTGGAAATGCAAGTGCAATCGCATTTGATGGACCTAATCTTCTTCTTCTGTCTATTGTATTCATTCTTGAGCCTTTTGAATAGTAATCCCTTCATAAAGAAGCATTCTGACATAGTTGAATTATTTTTTCTTCTATTTTCATATTCATAATATCAAAAATAAAAAAAAAAAGAGAAATTCACACAGCGAATTTTGAAGAATGTCGATTTTGCGTGTGTTTAACGTGAAACAACAACATTCATATTGTCATTATAGCTACATTAGTATTAGCAGTATTGCTAAGTTAAATTCATATTACATATTTAAATTATTGCATAATGGACTTTTTGATACCTTATTTTCACAAAACGCTTAACAGTGCAGCTGATTTTGCATCTCCTTACATATCAGCCAAAAAACTTGATGACGTATGTTTATGGTTAAAGTCAAATGATCAATCAGTTATTTGGACATTGGGAGCGTTAACATTAGCTACATTGGTATATGCAGTTGGTAGTAGCGGATCTAATTCTGCAAATATGAAGAAAAAGAAGTCGGTTAAAAAATCAAATAAAATCAAGATTAAAAAGGAAAAGGAAATACCTGTTGATCCAGTTAAGTTAAGTTATGATACAATCAATTCCGTTAAACGTGAACTTGAAACTGTATTTATACCACAAGTCGATCAATTAGAAAAGGATGTTGTATTGGAAAATGAAACTGCTAAAAAAATAGAAGGTTCTTATAAAGAAACCACCGAATATCGTTATCTCTATTTGAATGAATCCCTTCTCAAGCTACTCATGCGTTTGGACGGCGTTGAACCTAATGGAATTGAAGAAATCCGTATGCAACGAAAGGCAGTTATTAAAGAGATTCAAGTTCAATGCAAAAGAGTCGATGCGCTTAAGAAAAATTGAATTTTTTAGTTTTCTTATAATTTTTAAAATTTTTCAGTTTGTACATGTATATAATTTTTTTTCTCCAGTGCAGGTAAAATACAATAAAGATAGAACGAACAATGAAGGAAAATACGTTGTTTAAGTTGGATCTTTTACAAGCTTATTATTTACAAAAACCAGCAAGATTTGGTGTCACCAAACAAATGATGAGATCTGATAAATATCAATCAAATTCAAAATTAAAGATTAAGAATAAACATAAATTATTACAATTAACTAGAAATGAAGCATTTGATATGATCAGAAAATTACAAATTGAAGCTTTTGAAAAGAAAATACACTTTATTGAAATCGCATTAAATAGGGCTATGATTAAAATATTGAAAAAGGAAAAGCAAAGATATAGTTCAAAGAATGAGACAAAAATGATTAAATTAATTGATGATTTGATTTTAAAAAATTCAGAGCTTCTTGAATCTAACATAAAGCATAAGATTTATAAAATATTAATCAAAGATTTTCCTGATAAAATTAACGTCAAAGATGAAAAATTTGAAGGAATACCTGAATCATCCATTAAATATATCAAAAATATGAAAGAAAACAATCCGTACAAAATAAATGGGATTGAATTAAATAACCTCTTGTCTAAAATTTATGGTGATAAATCAGTTATTGAAGTTATTGAAAGTATCAAAGGTTTAGAAATTATTTGGGGTCCAAAGAAATATAGTAAAGATAAGGATAATGGAGAAGCACTTGAACAAAGTGAGGATGAAGAAGAAGAAGAAGAAGAAGATCATGATTATGATGGTGATAATGATAACGAAAAAAGCGAGGACCATATACTTGATGATGAAAATTATGAAAAATTATATGAAGAGTTTAAAGATTACATTGTAGCGTCTTCAGATGATGAAAATGATGAAGGGCCACAACTGAATTCATCCATTAATTACAACGAAATTACAGATGAGGAACCAAGTGATAATGATGATGCCAATGAAGAAGACTTAGAGAAATCCTTCCCCAAAGACTCCAAAAAAAGAATTGAAGATGATGATTTTTTTGCAAAAGAGCAACCAAAAACTAAAATGGCTAAAATTCAATTACCCAACTTAGCAACTGGTTATTACTCAGGTGGTGAAAGCGATGTAGAAAATGATGATTTGGTTAATGACATTACAGCACCTAGAAAGAATAGACGTGGACAGCGAGCTAGACAAAAGATTTGGGAAAAAAAGTATGGTAAAGGTGCCAAGCATGTTATCAAAGAACAAGAACGTAGTAAATCTGATAGGGAAAGATTAAGACTTGAATATGAAGTACGTAAAGCAAAAAGAGAAGAAAAGGCTAAACTCAGAGAAGTAAGAGATAAAGAAAGAAATGAAAAAAGAGAAAAACAACAAGAAAAAGAGCAAGCTTTACATCCTTCTTGGGCAGCTAAATTAAAAGCACAAGAAAATTTGAAAGCTAAGTTTGCAGGTAAAAAAATCACCTTTGATTAGTGTAATGCTTTAAAGTTAAGTTATATAGCTGAATAAGGTAATTTGTATTTTATAAAATCTTGAAGTCCTCAATAAAATAGATTGAAAAACATAAAAATCTCAACATGTTTTTTCACATCAGCTTCCCTATTCCTTTGGAAAAAATAATGCTATATGATCACATTGATCAAACAACTAAGACATTACATTACATATAAACCAGTTTATTCAATGTCTAATGCGTTTACAGCTAACTATGTTCCAGGGATGATTCCAAAAGTCCAACTAACTTCAAAAGAAACACAAATTATCGATGTTTTAAATAATTATACAAGAGTTTATAATTCATTGAATACAAAATCACCAATCACATTAAGAATTACTGGTGGTTGGGTCAGAGATAAGTTATTGGGACATCCAAGTCATGACATTGATATTGGTATTGATAATTGCTCAGGAGAATCTTTTGTCACAGGATTGAAAGAATGGATGGAGTCAAATAATGAATCTAATGAGGATGTACATAAAATTCACAAAATTAAAAAGAATCCAGATAAATCAAAACATCTAGAAACATGTACTACTAAACTATTTGGATTGGATATTGATTTTGTTAATTTAAGGAATGAAAAATATGCTGAAAATTCAAGAATACCAGAAATCACAAGTGGTACACCAACTGAAGATGCATTTAGACGTGATGCCACATTAAATGCCCTATTTTTCAACTTATCAACTATGGAAATTGAAGATTTAACAGGTTTGGGGTTAAAGGATTTATCGCAAGGTATATTACGTACACCATTAGAGCCAAAAAAAACTTTTCTTGATGATCCATTAAGATGTTTAAGATTGATCAGATTTTCATCAAATTATGGGTTTCAGGTTGATTCAACAACAATCAATTCAATGAATAATAAACAAATTAAAGTTGCATTAGAGAATAAAATCAGCAGAGAAAGAATTGGTGTTGAATTTAAAAAGATGATTATTAATAAAAGGGGCGTAATTGGAGTTTTACAAGCTTTGAAGTTGATCAAAGCAGTTGATTTCTCATGCATTTTTGATCTTGGTGATACACCTATTAGTAAAGAATGGTATGCTGATTCAGTTGTTCAAGAGCACTTAGGACCTGATATTTTAGAAAACATTAACAATATTTTGAAATATTTAATCCCAATTATTGATAAGCACGTTTTGTCATTTGATAAAATAACAGATGATGATGATCAAATTATATTTTATGTATCATTAATATTGAATAAATGGGGGGATATGATGGTTAAATCTGGTAAAAAGGATAATTACGTTTCATTATTTTGTGTCTTGAACGGTATTAAATTACCACTGAAACTAGCTGAAAACGTTTCATTAATTATAAGAAATGTTAGCAATATACAAAGTAGTATATTGAATTTTGAAAGTTTTCAAAGAAGTGAAGTTGCTGCTAAATTTGTTTTACCATTTAAAGACAAATGGGAATTAAACTTAGTAATCAATTGCTGTTTGGAAATTTTCCAAGATTTTCAGTCAATTGATATCCTATTAGCAAAGTATAGGAAATTAATTAATAGAATTTATGAATTAAAGCTAGATACATCCTATAATGACCATGTTTTGCTCAATGGTAGAGAAATAATGAAACTTCTCAACAAAAAGCCAGGACCATGGTTAAAACCAATTACTGATACTTTATTCATTTGGCAACTGAATAATCCGACCTTAAGCAAAGACGAAATGGTTGAATATTTAAAAAGTATTGTATCATAAAACAGCAGATGATTAATGTTTAAATAATTATATAAATAAGTATGTTATAGAACACAAATTAAATTACTTAGATCTTAGTTTCCTTGACACCATGTTTCCAGATAGCAACGTATGGAGTTTCACCATCTTCTCTGTAGTTCATTAAAACAATCATGGAATCTGGGTCCATTGATTCACCGGTGTAGAACTCCCAATCTTTGAAAGAGCCAATAACCTTCTTAACGTATGCAGCAGCACCCTTTTCGAAAATTGGAACTTGATCTGGGTCAGATTCAGCTAATTTAGCCTTAACAGACTTCATGTAACCCTTAATGTAAGTTAAGAAAGATTTCTTATCAAAACCGGTTTGTTGTAATCTGAATGAGTAAACAACATTGTTAACTGTTTCAACACCTTCATCAACATCATCATCAGCACCATCAGCAGAAGGATTTGCACCAATATCGACATCACCACCTTGCTTGACTTGGACCATTTGACAGTCAGCTTCGTAGACAACATCATCGACTAACTTGACGTCGTAAGCATCGGATAATAATTCATCGCCGGAGAAGATATCAGTGTAAATAATCATTATGTTTTTGATTGATTGGTTTGAATACAGGGCACAGAAACAGAAAGGAAGACAAAAAGAAAAAAAAACAAGAAAAAACTAACAAGTTGCAAAAAGAAGTTGGAGGTGAAGATTTTTCCAGTTTTTGCTTTTTCACGTTCTTATTAATGAAAATTGAAAATTCAACACTGAAAATTCACAAATTGACAAATGATCAAAAAAAGAATAAAAAAATACATGAACAAATTCGAAAAAATGCGTCACGTGATTATCTTGACTTGAGCAACAGCTGCGCCACGCGCTGTGCCACCTCGTCTTTGGTTGTCTGTGTTTCCAACATGAATTGAGATGATCCTAATCCTGCTGATAGGCTAGTTTCTAACTTAACTGTATCTCCTATCTCTGTATCTGGTACAAATCCTGGATGAATGGTATGGATTGTAACACCAGGCGTATTTGGGCGCCGTTGTTGGATTTTTATCTGTTCATAAGCTACACATTCTCCAAACCGTGATAACCCAGCCTTTGTAGTTGTATAAATAGTACTTCCCATTATATTATGATCTGGATATGCTAGTATCGAAGATATATTGATAATAGAACCTTCTTTTCTGTGTCTATTGCAAATTTTAATGAACTCTTTACACATTATTATAGGAGATACCAAATTTACATTCATAATATCTTGTATTTCCTTAACTGGGGTACTCATCAATAATTTGCTATGACTTAATCCGGCGCAATTTATTAGTATATTGATATTTTTAAACTCTTCCTTTTTATTTAATGTATCTACAATTAAATCAGGCTTATTTAAATTAAATTTGATATAGGTATGATCAATCGGATTCAACTTATTAAGTTCCTCAATTTCAGATTTTAGTAATTTTTCATTTCTTGATAATAATGTGACCTTACACCCTAACATTGTTAATTTTTTCGCAATTGCATTGCCAATACCTTTAGATCCTCCTGTTATCAATGCATGTTGATTCAGTAAAGGTTTTACCATGATTGGTTGAATAATAAAAGCAATATTCAGTCCAAGATGAATTAAAATAAAAAAAAAATAATGTGCAGTGAGTGAGAAGCTGTCCCAATTTAGAAACTCTAAAGTGATACAGGTTGTTGTATCGTTGACTGAAGTTCCAACGACAGTATCAAATATATATTATGTTATTCTTAAGACCTTGTAATTTGTATAGTTTTATTTTAGTATAACTACCATTCTATCGGTTCACCCCGGTTATAATTATTGGGCATCAGAAACCCGTAAAACAATAGTCAATTACTGGAATGACAGATGAATCAATATGAATAAGTTCGTATTATTTATTCCTTCTGACCACCGTCGCTCATGATACGAAGCGAGTTCAAGCTTTAACAACTTACTAACACTAAATTAACATAATGAGCTGGCGCTCAGTGTATCTCTAAGTTCTGACAGATACTCTATATTATATCCACAAAACAATTTACAAACTACAAAACTACACTCTTTTTACTTTTAATAATAATACAATTGTTTTCTAAACTAACATCTCTTTCAACATATTTAACAATTTTAACGTCAAAACCTTTATTCATCATTGCGAATTTTCTGGATTCATCTAATATTCTTCTCATTTTTAATCCAATTTCTTCTCTTTCCTTGAAGGATAATCCTGTGAAATGGCCACAATTATCGGTCTCTGACATGCCTGGAGTGACACCATTGGTCGCCCATGCAAACATTTTACGGAAATAATTGAAGTTTGTCTCATTGATGTTAAAATTGTCTTGCAAATACTTCTTAGAATCTTCAAGCAACCATTCGTATTTACAACAATGTCTACAACACATAGCAATTAAACATCCATTGAATTGACTATCTAATGAATCTTTTTTTTCGTTAAGTATGCATCGCAGTGACAAATCAGTTGCCACACCACATAAATGTTTGGAAATACCTAGGTACTTTGTACTTCCACAATTAAACTCTTTCAATGCCTCACTCAATTTTAAGTCTTTGAGATCAACTTTCAATCTTTTAACTTGATCTCTTTCAAACCCGAATGACTTACTGTCATTTATAATCTTATTATCAAATTTAACACGTGGGTTGTCTCTATCAACTAACAAGTAATTATTAGAAGTATTTAAATCATTACTTATTTCTTTAATGGCTTTATTAAAATATCTTGAGAATTCAGCTCGTCCACAACCAAATTCAATTATTATTCCTGGATCTTCATTTGATTTCACTAACCCATTATCTATAAGTTGTCCAATAAGACTACTTTGTTGTCTGATATGTTTTAAATTACTCAATTCTGCAAACCTTTCTTCTAGTCCCTGTTTAAATTCTTTGTTTTCTAGTAACAGTTCATTTTTTTTAAACATTTCATCGTGCCTTTTCACTAAATCAATTATCAAAGCATTCCAGTCATTATTATTAATTTCGTTATTTACTTTAACACTTTCAACATCTTTGAGATTATAATTAACTTTAAACCATTCTATATTTTTATCATTATCCTCAATTTCTTTTTTATTTTTAGTAACATTACATATCTTAAGATGCTTGGATAGCTTATTTTCCCAAATGGAATGTGAATTATCAATTGGACATTTAATTCTTCTTATAGTATCACCATTTTTTTTTGTTTTAGTTATTTCTAACTCTTTAATTGACGTATCATTGGTTTGTAAACTTATATGTGCAAAACAATAGACTTGACCTTTTCTAACTTGTAATCCACATTGTTTATTTTTTCTGGGATTCACATAGGAACATTTGTTAAATGCTTGTTTTTGTTTAACTTTTTTATCACTTTTCATAGAATTTTGATGCTCTAAATCCTTGATCTTTGAATCTTCAAATTTCTGTCTCTTATAAGTTGGTGAATCTTTATTATGTTCAATCATCTCTGTTGATCGTTGTAAAAGAAGATGAACTTTTAAATTTTGACGAAAAAATTATTACAATTTTTTATAGAATGGAAATTTTTAAGGCTGTGCAATTGGAATATAGAAGATAGTACCAACTACTAATTGAGAGTTGGAAATTACGTTACTAATTAGGTAAATAAACATGTATGGAAAATAGCAATAACATAAAAATATAAAAATAAAAATTACATAAAAAACAATGATTGAATTACATAAAAAAAACCAAAATAATTACATAAATTATAATTGATCAATTGATCTTGGATTGTACAAATAGTTAATGACTGTTGTTACGTATTTTGATCCCTCGTTTAATAGACAAAAAACCTAGTTGAGGCAAGATTTAAATGTGAATATAATATGATTGAATTTTTATAAATATAAAAGAAAATAATAATAAGCATGATATAAAACAATATTCAGTCAACAGTTTTTAATTAAACAAAACAAAATCTTTCTTATCTCTATGATATTGAGATGATGAATAGTATATGCATTTGACAGAGTAAAATAAACATTAAAGAAAAAATGAAGATGTAATAAATTGTAAATCATTTCATTTTTTCTCAATTTGACCTTCAATTGCTCTGATATGTGTTTCCATGTTTCTTATTGTTTTTTGCAATAACAAAACATCAGAAATAATAGCGTTTGATGATGACTTGTATTCATCTAATAAGTAATAATAACATCCAAAACCTGTGATTGAAACACCTGCAAAGAATCCAAAAAGAACACCCTTCAAAGAGGATGAGCCTGAAGATGCAAGAGTTGATGACATTCTTTTAGATGTGATAGATTGAATTGATTTTCTGGATACTTGTGCAAACATTTTTCTGTGATTGATTGGTAAGGTATATATATCTGTAGTTAACCTTTTGATCATCGATTGAATTCTCCAAATTCCAAATATTGAGTGTTTTCATGTTCTCACTAAAAAAGTCCAAAAAAAAAAATAAAAAAAACGCAATTATAAGTTACAATATGATTGGATAATGTGAAATTGATAACTCTACAGACTGATAGTTATTTTCAAAAACCGAGTGGTCGATAATACTTCACAGATAAACAAACTTTAAATAGAATAATAAACTAGTATGAAAATCTATATAGAACATGCTTAATCGAATAAACCGAAACCCATGTCATCATCTTCAGATTCTTCAGCTTCTTCTTCAGCTTCAGCAGCAGCTTCAGTTGCAGCAGAACCTGCAGCAGCAGCAGCTGGAGCAGCAGCAGCGTAAGCTTCTGGGTTAGCAATTCTGTCCTTGATTTGTTCAGAACCTTCAAAGGTGTATTCAGTAGCAACAGATAATGCAAGAATGTTTTTGTAGGTGTTGACAATTTGGTGAGAAACTGCAGCAACAGTTGGGTAACCGGAAGCTAAAGAAATTTGGGTGATAGCAGAAACTGCAGAAGTGAAGTGACCCAATAATTCTTCATCAGTAATATCTAAAATAGAAGCAGGGAAGATGTTACCTTCATTGAAGACTTGAATAATAGTTAAACCGTAGGTGAATGGGGAAATGTTTAACATATTTAATAAGGAAGCTTCAGAAGGACCAACCTTTTGATCAGCAGTTAAAATCTTAACATCGGTGGTAATTTCAATGGTACCTCTAGCAATCTTGGTTGGGACACCTAAAGCTTGGAAGAAAGAAGTCTTACCAGGTTCCATACCAGTGTTACCTGCTGGAACCCAAACATCAGCTGGTGCAATAGCACCTGCTCTTGCTGGAGCTGCAACCTTGTTTGCTAAAACAACATCCTTAATGCTCTTTAAATCAGCATTAGTGAAAATGAAACCAATGTTACCCTTAACTAAAGGCATTAATTTTTCATATTCTGGGAATTCAGTAACAAAACCTCTGATAGCTCTTCTGACCATGGTATTCTTACCCATTAAGACAACAGCGTCTTCTCTTAAGGTTTTTCTGATTTCGTGCATTTGTTGGGATGAAACATTATCAACACCAACAACGAAAACTGACTTATATTCTTCAACTAATTGTCTTAACTTAGAGAAGTATGCGACTTTCTTTTCTCTGGTAGCTCCCATTTCGTTTGTATGTACGTTAGGCTGTTTAAAGCTGACTGATAAAAGAGAAAGGTTATAAAAAAGCACCAACTTAGTGCTTCTGTCTACAAACTTTTCACCGTGTTCGCTGGAATAAGACAAGTGGAAAATGAGAAATTGAAAACTGCGTGGGTCTTCAATTTTCAAGGGTTTTTATGTTGTGAAAAGTCACGTGCCATAAACCCTTTTTTATGTCTAGTTTATTCTATTACAATTTTATATACTTGTTCCATGTATACATCTTCTACACAATAATATATACAATCTCTTACTTTTGAGATTTTAACATTTCTGCTAACATTTCAGACATAGTATCAACACCCCATTCTATTCTTGCACGTTGTTTCTTACCTTTGATAAATTTACTATCTCTAATCTCATTGTTCAAAAAATATTGTAAACCTTTCATCAATAATGGTTGTTCATCACATTTATTAACTCTTTCAGCCATAATCTTACCAGTATATGCAACATTTTTAGACTTTTTTTTGCTTATACCGCTTCCAAATGAATTAACAGCTGATTTCTTACCAATCACATCAAGAATTGTAATCAGCATGATTTCAAGAAAAATTTTAACGTCCGAAGATGCAGTAAGAAAATTGATAATTCTCAAAACATTTAGTGATAAGGAGCCTTCACCAATTAAGAAGCCAAAAAATCTACCCATATTCAAAATCTTCCATAATCTTTCATCGTCAGTTGCATCTACTAAAATGGTTGTTGTTGTTTCTTCATCACCATCTAATTCTTTGACAAAATCCCATAAATTTAATTGAAATGATCTTCTCATTAAATGATCATCAGATAACTTTTTAGCCAAGTATGAATAATATGGGTTATGGGCTAACTCCATCGTAGCACAATGCATTAAGATATTAGGAATTTCACCCTTCTGTGACTTCTTCAAATTTAACTTTTCTAATTTAGTAAAGGAATCCATAAAATCCTCTGCTGACATTATGGAAATAAAAATTGCTCTTCTGATATCTGTATTCATTCGGCATTTCTTTGCTAACTCTAACCAATTAACATCTAAAGCACCTGACAATTCATCATCATTTATTAAAAAATCATTAAAATTTGATCTACTACTGATATATGAATCTCTATCGTTAACAGATAATGTATCATTACCATCATTACCCTTCCATGCAGAACCAACTAACCACCATTTACCTTTTTTTTCAACATTTTCAATATCATCTAAATTAACTTTAATAGCATCAAGATTTTTACCACTGTTGATAGAACCTAGTTGCTTTTTAAGTCGGTTGATCATTAATGATGTGTTCTCATTTTCCAAGTTCTTTAGTCTATTATTCTTCAAATCTGTGATTGTATCAATTAAAAATCTGGTTCTGGTTGAAGTCTTAATGCCTTTATTTTCATTTTCCTTAACCGAATTTGTCAGTTCACCAATAATTGACATTAAGGCACTTGAATCATCAGTTCTTAACTTCGAACCACACGATCTGATTAGTTTCAATAAAACATCAGTTTTCAATTCTGTTGGATTTGTAATTAATTTCATCTTGATAATATCATAAATTAATATTGAGCTAATGAAGTTTAATGTATATAAATAACCTAATAAACCTGTAACATTTAATAATTCTTGCTTTGTTTTGGATGTACTTTCAATATTTTTGGTAAATTCTTCAACAATTTTTTGGATTATATATGCGCCAAATTCAACGCCCTGCAATTTATAAAGTGCAACAATTGCACTTGCGTATAAAACTAAAAAACTTTCTAACATTGGGGTAGATATTGAAACCGATTGAAGAATAACTCTTAAAATTGCTTCATTGACGAACTGTCTTGGATTATCATTATAGGCATTGTTCAATTCTTGGATAATATTGTTTAAATTTGGTTCAGATAATTTATTAAATGGACCTTTAATCAATTTAATGAGTTTTTTCATGGTTTCTGAATCTTCGGTATGTTGATCCATTACCATTTTCTTTCTTAATGCTGGGGGAATGTACTTTGATCCTGCATGTACAGGTTCTTGCTGGGTATTGGGATCTATTGGAGCCATATATGGATTTTCTTTAACCTTTGGACCATCATTTTCGGAATCTGAACCTGAATCGAAATCTGAACCAGATTCTGAGCTATCAAGACCATACATTTCCTTCAGGAGTGCTCTGTCTTCGTCATCTAAATCGTCATCGTCATCAAAATCATCAGAATTCACTTCGTCATCTTTTTCGTTGGACTGACTATGATCAAACTTTTTAATGCGTCTTTCATCATGTTCTTGAATTTGATGATCTTTATCGTCCTTGTCATCATCTTCATCGACACTCATTTGCTCATTAAAATCAAACTCCAAACCATCAAATAACCCACCAATAAAATCATCATCGCCTTGTTTAGAAACACATTTTTTGGGATCAATACCCAACTTCTTGGCATAATAATTAATCTCATTATCATCATTTTTCATCATTTCTCTGTCATGAGTAGACATGACTCGTTTGAACTTTGTTTCTTCTTTTTTCTTTTCGTTCTCTTTCCTTTCTTCTTTCTTTTCTTTCTTCTCCTTTTTCAGTTGTTTATCACCGTCCCCGAATGAGCCGTAGTTATCCATGAAATCAAGACCATCAAATAATCCGCCAATAAAATCATTTTCATCCTGACGTTTTAGACCCTCCTTTGTATGAATACCAAGTTTTTTGGCATAATAATTAATATTCTGGTCTTCTTCATTTAAACTTGGTAGTGCAACATATTCCTCATTTAATGTAGAATCATTTAAACCATTCATTTTTTCGTTATCTTCTTCTGATAAACTATCATCATCCAAATCTGACTCTTTGACGATCTTTAACTCGGATGTGCTTTTCTTATTTCCTTTCAATGCAGCAAGCTTCTTCATAACTTCGTCTTCATCCAGGTCCTCTGCATCCAGGTCCTCTGCATCCAGGTCCTCGCCCTCTTCTTCTTCTTCTTCTTCTTCTTCTTCTTCTTCTTCTGATAAACTATCATCATCCAAATCTGACTCTTTGACGATCTTTAACTCGGATGTGCTTTTCTTGTTTCCTTTCAATGCAGCAAGCTTCTTCATAACTTCGTCTTCATCCAGGTCCTCTTCATCCAGGTCCTCTTCATCCAGGTCCTCTTCATCCAGGTCCT